>JAQJVL010000092.1:0-444073 GCA_035578905.1 Stictocephala bisonia | reverse complement strand
ATTGTTTTATCACAACATGCACCGTAGTCAAAACGTGTAAAATAAGGATAATGCCCCATGGAGAAATGATGCCATCGAAAAACAAACAAGATTAAAGAATAACCTCAGAAGATAGAATTGAAAAACCGAAGACAGTGGTTATTGGGAGAACCATAAAAGAGAGTGTAATGTGCTAAATGGTTTGGTGTGGAGGGCTAAGGAAGCCTTTTTCAATACAAAGTTGAATACAAGCAAAAATCCAAAAGTTTCTTTTTGAGTTTCTTAAGACAGTGCGATATAGTAAAAAAAGAAAAAATACCAAAGATGAGGTAAAATGTGCATTGAATGAACTAATATCAAGGGCCATTGGTAATGATTAAATACCTATTCAGATGATGAAGCCCATAAGTTCTTAAGCTCTGGGTGATATTACGCACTTAGTTAATGAGTCGATAATACGTTATGTGTTCCAAAATTAGTATACTGTAGTACCTATCCCTAAAAATGTCAAACAATTGCGACCCATCTCTATATTACCAGTGATTTCCAAAATTTTAGAAAAGATCATTGTGCGCCTAATAGTAGAATACATGAATATAAGTAATATATTGCCAGAAACACAGCCTGTATTTATAAAAAGCTACAGCACATGCACTACCCTGGTAAATCTTTTTAGTGATTTGATTAACGTAAAAGATAAAGGAAAGCGTTGTTTACTGGTGATGTTGGACTACTCCAAAGATTTTGATTCCATCAATCATGAGATGCTGATGGCTAAGATGTATTATGATGGCTTTAGTAATAAAACAGTAGAGTGGGTCATATCATATTTAGAAGAAAGAAGTCAGGTCACAAAGGTGGGCAGTGAAACATCAACTTCCTTAGTCAATGTGAGGTGGTGTCTCAGGGAAGCTGTCTAGAACCAGTTCTTTTCAACTTGTACACTTCTGATTTTCCAAGTAGTGTAGATAATTTTACAGTCCATGTGTATGCGGATGACTGCCAATTGCACTTGTCATACGCACCTGATACGGTTGACAAGGCTGCAGTCCAGCTAAACTCAGACCTTTTAAATATCAAACTATGGTCTGACAACAATGGCCTTAAACTCAATATAGACAATTACACAGTCCTTTATATGGCACCCTCTCGTATTCAGAAATTCAAAACTCCGCTATTCGTTATATTTTCAATTTGAAGTGGATTGCTCATGTGCTCTGGTTTTCTCACAATGGATTCAGCGTGCAAGGTCATGCATGACATGTGGCGTAATTCACAACGTGCTATTTTACAAAAAACCGAGATATCTGAGCGAGATGCCTCAGTATCGGGAGGTGGTGTCGCAACGCATCACTCGCCATGGATACTTGCTTCATTTTTCCAAAGTCAAGCTTGAGGTAGGAAGAAAGAGCTTCATATATTTTGACCAAAAATTGTACAACGACCTTCTCCAAAGCCTTAACAGTTGAAAAGTGTTACTTTTAAGACTAAGTTGAAAAAGCATTTTGTGTCAGCTAGCCCTTAAGTGTATTTACTAACAAACGTATTGTAGTTTTTAAGTTGATTATTATTTAGACTGTGAGCTTACTTGAATTATTCTGTAAAACAGTGTCTTAACTGAGAATCGCTTGTAAATAAAGGTATTTTTATATAATTGTCGACCACATGTGTGTGGATATTGTGGAGTGTCGTGAAGGTATATTGTGTTACTATACTGATGTCATACTCCTTAACCACCTAGTTTTTTACCAGTTTGTCATCATCGACCACATGTGTGAGTGTATCACATGTGTTTACCACATCGTGATATACGTGATATACGAGTATAGTTTGTTTACCACATCGTCGACCACGTGTGTGTGGATATCGTGGAGTGTCGTGAAGGTATTGTGTTACTATATTGATGTCATACTCCTCAACCACCTAGTTTCTCACCAGTTTGTCATCATCGACCACATGTGTGAGTATATCGTGGAGTGTCGTGAAGGTATGATGTTACTACAATGATGTCATACTCCTCAACCACCTAGTTTCTCACCAGTTTGTCATCATCGACCACGTGTGTGTGTATATTGTGGAGTGTCGTGAAGGTATGATGTTACTACAATGATGTCATACTCCTCAACCACCTAGTTTCTCACCAGTTTGTCATCGTCGACCACGTGTGTGTGGATATCGTGGAGTGTCGTGAAGGTATTGTGTTACTATATTGATGTCATACTCCTCAACCACCTAGTTTCTCACCAGTTTGTCATCATCGACCACATGTGTGTGTATATTGTGGAGTGTCGTGAAGGTATTGTGTTACTACAATGATGTCATACTCCTCAACCACCTAGTTTCTCACCAGTTTGTCATCATCGACCACGTGTGTGTGTATATTGTGGAGTGTCGTGAAGGTATGATGTTACTACAATGATGTCATACTCCTCAACCACCTAGTTTCTCACCAGTTTGTCATCGTCGACCACGTGTGTGTGTATATCGTGGAGTGTCGTGAAGGTATGATGTTACTACAATGATGTCATACTCCTCAACCACCTAGTTTCTCACCAGTTTGTCATCGTCGACCACGTGTGTGTGTATATCGTGGAGTGTCGTGAAGGTATGATGTTACTACAATGATGTCATACTCCTCAACCACCTAGTTTCTCACCAGTTTGTCATCGTCGACCACGTGTGTGTGTATATCGTGGAGTGTCGTGAAGGTATGATGTTACTACAATGATGCCATACTCCTCAACCACCTAGTTTCTCACCAGTTTGTCATCGTCGACCACGTGTGTGTGTATATATCGTGGAGTGTCGTGAAGGTATGATGTTACTACAATGATGTCATACTCCTCAACCACCTAGTTTCTCACCAGTTTGTCATCGTCGACCACGTGTGTGTGTATATCGTGGAGTGTCGTGAAGGTATGATGTTACTACAATGATGTCATACTCCTCAACCACCTAGTTTCTCACCAGTTTGTCATCGTCGACCACGTGTGTGTGTATATCGTGGAGTGTCGTGAAGGTATGATGTTACTACAATGATGTCATACTTCTCAACCACCTAGTTTCTCACCAGTTCGTCATCGTCGACCACGTGTGTGTGTATATCGTGGAGTGTCGTGAAGGTATGATGTTACTACAATGATGTCATACTCCTCAACCACCTAGTTTCTCACCAGTTTGTCATCGTCGACCACGTGTGTGTGTATATCGTGGAGTGTCGTGAAGGTATGATGTTACTACAATGATGTCATACTCCTCAACCACCTAGTTTCTCACCAGTTTGTCATCGTCGACCACGTGTGTGTGTATATCGTGGAGTGTCGTGAAGGTATGATGTTACTACAATGATGTCATACTCCTCAACCACCTAGTTTCTACCTAGGCCTACATCAGTCATATAAGCAGAACAATTTTGACAAACTTCATAATGTGAACGAATCCTTATCAAATTGTACAATGGTTAATGATAAAACAATAGATGTTTTTACTGTTCTGCAGCTTAACTGTCAATGTCTTAGAAATAAATTTTTGGACTTAGAGCATTTATGTATGAGTGAGAGTGTGGATGTTGTTTGTGTGTCAGAACACTGGCTTAAGGCAGGGGAAGTAGATCTTTATACACCTAAGAGTTTTGTAGCAGCCAATATATTGTGTAGGAATGTTTTTAAAAATGGGGGGGTTGGAATCTTTTTAAAAAGAAATATTGAGTTTGAGGTTGTTGATGTAACGGATTACTTTGTAGAATTGCATTGTGAAATAAGTTGCATCCAGCTAACCTCATGTAAATTGATTGTTATAAGTATTTATAGATCACCGGCTGGAAATATGGAAACTTTTTTAGAAAATTTTGAATTAACAGTTAAAAAGATTTTAGGTAAGTATTCTTCATATAAAATAATTATATGCGGAGACTTTAACATTGAAATGGCAAAACCTACTACAAATATCTCTTTAAAATTTCTGAATATATTGCGGTCTTATAACTTTTTCTGTGTAATTAAAAACCCTACCAGAAATAAAGCGTGTATAGACAACATAATTGTTAATTTTTCAAGAGATCTTAATAAAGCCAGAATATTAGGGGGCAGCTTTGCAGATCACGACCCTTTACTACTGGAAATGAAACTCAAAACTGATAAATGTTTAAAAAGTAATAATAACAATGGTAAAAATGACACATTCATCCGTACTCAATCAGACAATCAAATTAAGGAATTTGCGGAATGTCTGCTCAACAATCAATGGAGTTTTACCAAAAACTTGTCTAGGCCTGGTGGTGTATCTGATGCACAGATGTGTGATCGATTTTTTAAAATGTATATTGACCTATGGCACACTTGTTCACCTCTGGTTAAATGTAAATCTAAGCATAATAATAGTTATAGAAATAAGTACAATAAGGTTAATTGGTATTCTGTGGAGCTTGCAGACTCTAGAACATTAATGCTCTCATATTTTACAATGTACAAAAATATGGTTCCAGGTACAATACAATCCAATCAGGCATACAAAATTTACCAAAATTTGAAAAAGAAATACAGAAAACAATTGGCAAATGCAAAAAAATTGGCTTGTCAAAATTATATAGAAAATTCTGCAAATAAGTGTAAGGCCGCGTGGGAAGTCATCTCGGGGGAAAGCTCACCTACACACACACAGCAGGTAAGTCTCGAACCAGATATGGTCAATAATTACTTTCTAAATTCTGTACATGATTTGGGGCAGCAGTTTGATAAGTCAGTTGT
Source organism: Stictocephala bisonia (assembly GCA_035578905.1). Taxonomy (NCBI): domain Eukaryota; kingdom Metazoa; phylum Arthropoda; class Insecta; order Hemiptera; family Membracidae; genus Stictocephala; species Stictocephala bisonia. The sequence continues at coordinate 439,349 of JAQJVL010000092.1, read as the reverse complement.
TTCAGCTATTAACCTTTTAAATAATACAAACTTAATTAGGCCTAATAGTTTCCGTTGGAGAATGACCACACCTGAGGAGGTGAGTAAAACAGCTGCTCAATTGTCGAATTCTAAGGCAATGGACTGTTATTGGCTTTCAAATAATATTATTAAGAAAACTATTCATTTAATTAATGTACCTTTGGCCTTTATTTTTAACACATGTTTTCACTTAAGTTACTTTCCTGAATTACTAAAATTATCCAAAGTAGTACCAAGAAGGGAGATAAAAGCTCACCACAGAATTACCGTCCAGTCTCAATAGTTCCCATTTTTTCAAAATTATTCGAATCAATTATATATAGTCAATTAAGTGAATATTTTGAAAGAAACAATTTAATTTCAGTTTCTCAATTTGGATTCAGGAAAGGTATGTCTACCGTAACTGCAGTACAGCAAATTGTTGGGAATAGTCTAGAAGCGTTTGAAAATAAGGAAACTGTTGCTCTCACCCTTTTTGATCTCACTAAAGCTTTTGATTGTGTACCGTTTGATATTTTACTTTATAAACTTAAATATTATGGAATTGACACCCATTCACTTAACTTGATAAAATCATATCTCAGCAATAGGACTCAATATGTTGCACTCAACAGCAGGAATTCCGCGGTTGCAAGTGTCTCAACTGGGGTGCCCCAGGGCTCTGTCCTACGGCCTTTTCTGTTCATAGTAGCCATAAATGATTTGCCATATAACAATACTAGTGTAAATACAATAGTATATGCGGACGACACCACCATTATGAAAAGTCATAAAGACCTAAATTATTTAAATGATGTAATTGAGGGCTCAACAAGGGATGTACTGAATTGGTTTCAAAGTAATAAACTACATTGTAATAAAGATAAAACTCAGAATTTGATACTTAGTCTCAAAAATGAAATTCCATACAATTCAGTAAAACTGTTGGGCATAAACATTGATAGTAAATTGTGTTGGAAAGACCAAATCAATAATATCTGTAAAAAAATATCCAGAACAGTATTTTTATTTTGGAGGCTAAAGCCACTTGTAAATTTAGAATACTTAAGAATTGCATACTTTGGCTTGTTTCAATCGCATATCACCTATGGGTTGATACTGTGGGGACATTCTCAATGTGTGCATGAGATATTACTAATACAAAAGAAAATTGTTCGCAATATGGCAGGGGCAGGGGCCCTGGAGCACTGCAAACCGCTTTTTGTTTACCTTAAAATCTGCACAATTATTAACCTATAGTCTATATTTTTCAAGTCTTAATGTATGCCAAAGATAATTTAAATTTATTTCAAAAAAGACAAAACATACACAATCATAAGACTAGAAATAGAATCAATCTGGATATTCCTCATCATAGGCTTACCCTTACAGGCTAGTCCTATAAAATTAATTGTGTTACATTTTTTAATAAGCTCCCCGAGATTGCTTGGACAATACCACGTAATAAATTTAAAACTGTCATTTATAACTGGCTTCTCAATAATCCATTCTATTCTATTTCCGAGTTTCTAGAGTCTGACTTGAACATAACTTTTTGCAATATGTAAATGTAATAGTCTTTTCTGTTTTCTGTTTTAAGTATAGATTAATTTAAATATGTGTATGTTGAAGAGTAATTTATTGTAAAATTTTAATATATAGTAATTTATTGTTGAATCTTAATATATGGTAATTTTATTGTTGAATTTTATTATGTAATTATTTATTGTTAAGTTTTAATATAATATAGTGATTTATTGTAGTTTTAATATGTAATGATGATTGATAAGCAAATTTTGACAGAGTGCAACTGCCTTGTTTTAGATTAGATTTGTAATTGTAGATTTGACATGTCCTATTCGAACTTATGTTTGTCAATGGAATAAATAATTCTTGATTCTTGATTCTTGATTCTTGATTCTCACCAGTTTGTCATCATCGACCACGTGTGTGTGTATATTGTGGAGTGTCGTGAAGGTATGATGTTACTACAATGATGTCATACTCCTCAACCACCTAGTTTCTCACCAGTTTGTCATCATCGACCACGTGTGTGTGTATATTGTGGAGTGTCGTGAAGGTATGATGTTACTACAATGATGTCATACTCCTCAACCACCTAGTTTCTCACCAGTTTGTCATCATCGACCACGTGTGTGTGTATATCGTGGAGTGTCGTGAAGGTATGATGTTACTACAATGATGTCATACTCCTCAACCACCTAGTTTCTCACCAGTTTGTCATCGTCGACCACGTGTGTGTGTATATCGTGGAGTGTCGTGAAGGTATGATGTTACTACAATGATGTCATACTCCTCAACCACCTAGTTTCTCACCAGTTTGTCATCATCGACCACGTGTGTGTGTATATTGTGGAGTGTCGTGAAGGTATGATGTTACTACAATGATGTCATACTCCTCAACCACCTAGTTTCTCACCAGTTTGTCATCATCGACCACGTGTGTGTGTATATCGTGGAGTGTCGTGAAGGTATTGTGTTACTACAATGATGTCATACTCCTCAACCACCTAGTTTCTCACCAGTTTGTCATCATCGACCACGTGTGTGTGTATATTGTGGAGTGTCGTGAAGGTATGATGTTACTACAATGATGTCATACTCCTCAACCACCTAGTTTCTCACCAGTTTGTCATCATCGACCACGTGTGTGTGTATATTGTGGAGTGTCGTGAAGGTATGATGTTACTACAATGATGTCATACTCCTCAACCACCTAGTTTCTCACCAGTTTGTCATCATCGACCACGTGTGTGTGTATATTGTGGAGTGTCGTGAAGGTATGATGTTACTACAATGATGTCATACTCCTCAACCTCATAGTTTCTCACCAGTTTGCCATCGTCGACCACGTGTGTGTGGGTATCGTGGAGTTGTTGTCGTGTACACGGCTGTTACGAGTCCGGCAGTGATCGATATGTTTGCGCCTGCGCAGTCAGACCCCTTCACCGCACCTTCACTTGAGGCTTCAATTTACCAACTCCCACTCGGCAATCGGCCGACGGAACTGACGGAGCTTGGCGGAACGGAGTCGCTCTCGCCCATGAGACGTGTTGTTTCTTGCGGTTTTTTCCTAACTGTACAGATTCTCTTGGAGTTTTCTCCAGTGCCTAGTGAAGATTATTAAGTACTACCAAACAGTAGACACTAAGAGCAGAAAGAAATAGAGGTTGCATCCAATAAGGCGCTAAATGTGTGTCGAGTCAGAGTATCGAGTAGTAATTTCTCCAATTTGCCAATCCATGGCAGGGCTAGTATCTTGTCATTACCTCTCTTATTTCCCCCCAAATCTTCAAGTATAGGCCCAAACGTAGTAATTATTTCTACAGATGTATAAAGTTGTACATTAATTGTAATCTATTTATAACTGACTCTGAGGTGTTCACTGCGGTCATAAGTAAGCGACCTCTGTTTACACCGTAGGGAGGCTATGTTCAAGATTCATGTTGTGCGGTTAGTCTCACGAAAAATAACATCTAGCGTGATATCGGCAACACTGCGTTACGGTCGGAAGTGGACAATCGCATTGGTCGCCCATTAATTGAGCGAAGATTACCTTAATTGAGCGAAAGCCCTCGAAGGGCCCCCAAAAACGTGCCTTAACTGAGCGAAGTCCAGTCCAGGTATATGCGAGTTGTCAGGACAAGGAATGTTCTTGTTTATGTAGCATCATATCCCACCCGCATACCAGAGGCGGTCAACCACCTGGCTCCGGCACGCGCTACCCCGTTACCTAAACTAACCTAAACTAACCAAAAATTTTTTGGGGAATTTTATTTTGTATATTTGTGTAAGATTCTATTATGTTTAAAAGTGGAATATGCTATGTGAATGTTCATAGTCAAAGAGGGCCGCCGGTTCGCTCAGTTAAGGCACGTCTCTGGGGGCTCCCTGGAGTGCTTCGCTCAGTTGAGGCACCCAGGCTACTTGACTCAGGTCACTTCGCTCAGTTAAGGCCCGACCATCGCATTCATCTCCGCTGTACGGCCTCACCTCAGGCCTCTTGACTAGCGCTCTCCAGCCCGATTAAAAGCTGGTTTTAAATGAACACGCTTTTCTCAGCTCTCGTTACAATCTAGTAAAGTCATTCCGGTAGAACCAGTCAGGTTTCAGTGTAATAAATTTTGTTGAAATTCATTACACTTTTAAATTTCCGTGATTTAAACATTCAAGAATGTGGCGGAGAATAGGCCTATAAATCGTGCTCCTGGATGTGTATATGGATAGATAGTAGGCCTACGATAACAATGTAGGAACTTTGTGGAAATTGAAAGAAAACAACAGTTTTTACGGGACATAACCTCATTCACTATAAAACAGGCGGTAAATTTAGCATTAGAATAATTTAATTTGCACATTTAATTTTAGAAATATTACTCACGGATTAGCACCCTCTTAAATCTGCTACACTTGCTGCCATAATGGAATTCGTTATCTAAAAGGAAAATGTTAATTTCGACAAAAGATTACAGCTTTATTTATGAACGTACAATTTTAAACTTGACCATCTTTATAAGAGAACACAATTGTCTAGAATCCTCTGAGATCAGATTTTAATTTTGTCCCTTTATATAAGTTATTAGTTTAATACAAATAACGGATCTTTTCCGTTATACGTATACCACTATTTAAATATATTGAATAATATATTTTAACCATTATTTGGTATAAATAACGGAACACGGTATTCAATTTATTGATTTAAAACATGTTTTCCTCATTTTCAACCTTTAGAATCCCAATACATCGAGGCCGCCCATATACATCGCGCCGCGGCAGTTATGGTTAGGTTAGGTTATTATATTGTAGAATGAACCTGTAATTTGTAAAAACATTCTACAATAGGCTATGCTAACCTAACCTAACCATAACTGCCGCGGCGCGATGTATATGGAAATATTTTGGGATTGCTGACACATAACGGAAAAGATCCGACATTAAATAGTGGTATACGTATAACGGAAAAGATCCCAAATAACTATTGTTCTAATTCAATATTTAAAAAAAATAAATCAACACCGGTTTAAGAAATGTAACTCAGGGGGTACCAGTTACTTTTACCTTATAAAGCATGTCAACATTTGGAAATCACGTGTTAAAAAAGTAAGTGGGAAAGATTTTTAAATGAAGTAGTGTTCGGCTGCAAAAAAACGGGAGTCAACTTCTGATAAGCGCTGCTGGTGGCCAAGCGGAGAAGGAGAGTAGACTGCCACGACTATTCAAATCACACAATGGTTTAGACGGACAGACGACAACAGGTCCTCTGATAGTCGATGGAGCAACAATTAGTTACACAGTGAACACCATCTAGAGGGTAGGATGCCTTGTAAGTGGCTAAGTACGACAGTTAACCACTTGGCTAGGACAAAAGAAACAAAAAATGCCTCTCTTGTTAAATATTTTTTCTGCTTATTTAAAACTGGTTTCCTTGAAACTCTCAAATGCAGGCTCAATTGTCTCAGTGGATAGGCCTACAATTGTTTCTCTCTTACTGAGTCACATGTTTCACAATGGGTTACAATATTCTCAGCAGCTAGGTTTACATGTAGGCCTAAGTGGCCATATTTTGAAGTATGGGATGAGTATCGTTGTACACCAGGAACTTATTATATGATTCTCATGAACATTTTTTCATGAACAGTCAGTAGTGTAGAGATGATAATTTTATTAATGCCACCACGATCTGTAACCAAAGATACATCAGGCCCACATATCGGTAAATCACAAATGACGAAAATAATCTCATCTTTTCCACAGCTTCAAATTCTCCATCAAAATGCTCAGATTGCCACGAATAAAGATGGGCAACTTGCCATATTGTGTAATGATATTAATTAAGTAATATTTTAAATTTCGAGCATGGTTACTTTAGAGCAAAAATGTTTCATTTCAAAATTACGTGTCAAACAATGTTTCACTTGAAAATATCGTCATTCAGGCTCCTTTTACGGTTGATCTAGATTTTTAGGTCAGAAGAATTAATACTGAGAAAAAACAGTACGGCAAACTGACTGTCATAGGAGTCCTAATAATGTCCTAAAGATGTCCTAATAATTAGTGTGACCACAAATCTTTGTTTAAAAAACTAGAACAAGTTTATGTAAAATTGATGCAGTGGCAAATTTCATTAACAACGTTGTCGAAGGACTGGACATATGCTTAGGATATTTCTCTATCTCTCCAAAGCATTCGCTTGTGTGCATCAGGAGACAGTCTTGTTCCAGTTGGATGCATGTGGCGTGCGGGGTCTGCCGCTTCAATACCTGAAGTCTCATCTGAAAGACCGATACCAAAATGTTCAGATCTCAGGTTTCAATCCAAAAAAATCATCGAGTTCCGAAGGGCCAGTAAACTTAAGTCAACAGTTTGAACTCTGTCGCCCTTAATGGACAAGTGGTTCAATTGACTGACGACACAACTCTCTCTTTTCGAAATAACAATCTGGACATTATGTCATTCATGGAACTTAATTCGTGCATTCAATATTTTTATGGGCTTCAAATAAAAAAATTTGACAATAAAACAAGTTCCATTGATTTTTGTCTTTGACAATAAGAGTATAAATATAAACATTCCATTATGATCGATGTTGAATTTGTGAAGAAAACTAAATGAGATAAATTCCTGATGATGCTCCTTGGTCCTAGACTGACCTGGGATAATCACACTAATCAAATTTGTTCTAAAGTTTAATCCTTTTTGCTTCACGTAAACTTTACAAAATTTTCTCCATGGAAGTCTTTAAAATAGCCTATTATGGGCTTATATATTTCTATTTGGCATACGATGTAAGATTCTAGGGAGGCTGTTCTAAATACAAACTAGGAAGTCTATTGACTCAAAAGAATACAGTCAGAATAATGGAAAAAACTAAAATTCAGAGAGTCATGTCGGGAAAATTTTCTGAAACTTGGGTTTCTGACTCTGCCTGTAGGCTATCTTCGATGAGGTCCTATACTGCTGCTCCTAGTGCACCATGGTGCGGGGCAGGGACACTCGCCACTATGAAACTAGAGGCAGAGACAACTTGCGGGCTCAGCAACACAGAACATCGGCTTTTGAGCTCCTACCCGGGTCAGATTAATCAATGGGCTCCCTGAAGGCATCAAATAAATACAAAATCAATTTGAAAGCCAACTAAAACATCCCTTGATGACCTACACGTTCTACTCAGTTGACGAGTTTATGATGAACCACTGGGATTGGATTATGTAAACTATCCACAGCAAATGGGGTACTGATGTCAAAATGAATTAATGACTTTATGAATGTCAAATTTCTATGTTTGAATGAATGAATACGATGATTTTAATATTTTGATTACAAATTTTATATTCATGATGGTATTCTTTGTATATAAGTCGCGCCATCCTAACTTGAGGCAGCCCCAACTGACCTGCAGGCTCATTAACCGCCCGCCGCCGCGACCCTTTTATAATCCTATTAGCGACGCTTCCATGATCGCCTTAGTTCAATATTAACGTAAATCAAATAATAATCTGATATACTAATTCAATAGTTTATATTGATAACATAGATTATCAAACATATCTGTTTTTGTCCCATTTAAATCGGACCTTTTTTTACGGTTTATAAATTGTAAAGTAAATACCAAGTGTAATAGCCCTATATTATTAACTTCACGTTTTAAATGTATAAAACTACACGTATTATGTTATTATAGATACTAGTAAATTTATTTTTAGAGCGGGCGAGTGAAACTACCCCTTGGGGTTGTTATTACTGTCTTCGTTGATTTTCTCCGTCACTGCTGCTACTGTTGGAGGTTTGTTTTCCCGGTACATATTATGGACAATCCAACGAATTGCTATTTTTGTGAAGTCATCGCATTTCTTCATTCTTGTTTGAAGTCCTACTCCTCTTGGTCGCTTTTTCCCCGGCGTGGTGAGCACTTTCCCATCGTCGACAGTCTTCTTAATACGCTCCACCGTTGCTCTGCTTGTGCCCGTTAACGTAGCCGTACGTTCGTATAATTCACGTAGAGTACTGTTTGGGTTTTCAATAAGCAGATTACCAAAAACAGAAAAAATCACAGTACGTTGTCCACTTGTTAACGGTTTCCCATGGGTGTGAATCGTAATATACTTCTCAGCCAATATAGTCGCATCAGGTGTCTTTGAAGACGACATCGCTGATGTGATGTAGAGACAGAAATGACCATCGCCATGAACTATGATTCACCCTGGCATCCGCTGTGGGGGTGGCAGTTCCTGGTAAAGACATGACGCGATGGCTTTACCCAAGGGGTAGTTTCACTCGCCCGCTCTAAAAATAAATTTACTAGTATCTATAATAACATTTTACGTTTTAAATATATAAACTACTTATATATTTAAAACGTGAAGTTAATAATATAGGGTTATTACACTTGGTATTTACTTTACAATTTATAAACAGTAAAAAAGGTCCGATTTAAATGGGACAAAAACAGATATGTTTGATAAATCTATGTTATCAATATAAACTATTGAATTAGTATATCAGATTATTATTTGATTTACGTTAATATTGAACTAAGGCGATCATGGAAGCGTCGCTAATAGGATTATAAAAGGGTCGCGGCGGCGGGCGGTTAATGAGCCTGCAGGTCAGTTGGGGCTGCCTCAAGTTAGGATGGCGCGACTTATAGCTACTGGTTTTATGAGGTAAATCATTGTAACTATTATCATTACGTATCTGATCTACCTCGAACCTTTTTTTTTAAAGTAAGTTTGTTTTGTAAGTCTGAAAAAAAGTTTTGAGATAGAAAAAATACCAATGTTCCGAATTAAAAAGGTTTTATCTGATAATATTCAGCAACTATTTTTAGGATTTAGTCTTAAAATACGTCTGTCATTTTAAATAAAAATCTCAACCCCTTTCCTGAAATGGTGTTTTGAGATAGAAAAAATCAAGAGGCCAAAGTTATAGAAGATTTTCTTCCCAACCGCAAAACTGTAATCATATTTCAAATTTAATCTGCCATATTATTTTATTAACCCCAAAAAAACTAAGCCTTGTGCACGGTTCATTTTCGTCTACATAAGCTACCATCTTGTTTTTTAATAATTTTTGTTAGACTACCCAGTGAATGAATCCCCATAAACCAAAGAGGGTAGTAAAAAATAGGAATACTTTTAATAACGACAAAGATAATCTGTAGTCTAATATATTATAGGATTTAGGCCTATAGACCTAGAGATACTCAAGTGTAAAAAGGAAAATAATAAGGAATTATATAACACCACAATAGGAAACAAACAAAACAATTAGGAGAAGTTAAATCAAAATGTTTAAAAAAAGAATATAAATAGCCTCCAGGAATAGATGATTTACTTATGAACTGGTTCACTCCGCTCGAACCCTCAAGGTCAAGAACAATTGGCGTCTTGGCAAATGACCTCCATCACAAACTAATGAACCGATTAATTCTTTAAAAGCAATGCCATGTTGTAATGAGTCCCACGGTATTTTACCCACTTTAATTTGGCGCCAAATGCAACGATCTTGTTAATCCACGTCGGCATCTAATTAGGGGAGATTGCAAGTTTGCTCGCGGCCTTCCACCCCTCTCCTGCTACCCCACTTCCTCCCCCTCCAACGCCGTGATACCACCGCCAAGCTCATATCAAGGTGCCACATGTCGATTGAAACCCATACCATTTGATATGCGTACCTTTCTTAGCTGTGTCGTTATGCCATTACTGGTTTACTTTTTTTTTTAGAAATTATTGTTATTTTTCTTTTTTAATATAACTCTACTCAGGTGGGAACGTATTCTGGGGTGCAGAAACTCTTTCAACTTAACGATCCAGCAACCCATTAAAAGAAGAGTAACATCAGAAATATTCAATAATCTGGTACTTGACCTGAAAAGACTGCTAATCCCCAATTTGTGGGGGATGAACAACATTCTAAAACACACGCCCTCTTAAAAAAAAACCATTAAATCCTCATTCAGCAATCCATACCAGTGTAGCATTGAATTCTGTTCCAGCAATCCATATTTAAATGTGACATTGCAGCTACTTTCAGCAATCCATTCGAATGTGGCAGCTTCGTTAGTCATGAGTCCTTGATAAGTGGGTTTAGGCGTCAAGGGTCGCTAGCTCTTGAGTGAGTGGATTATCACTTCAAAAGTAGCTAGTCCTTGAATAAGTGGATTGACAAGTCAACAGTCGTTAATCGTTGAGCAAGTGAGTTGACACATCAACAGTCACTAGTCATTGAGTAAGTGAGTTGACACATCAACAGTGACTAGTCATTGAGTAAGTGAGTTGACACATCAACAGTGACTAGTCATTGAGTAAGTGAGTTGACACATCAACAGTGACTAGTCGTTGAGTAAGTGAGTTGACACATCAACAGTGACTAGTCATTGAGTAAGTGAGTTGACACAACAACAGTGACTAGTCGTTCAGTAAGTGAGTTGACACATCAACAGTCACTAGTCATTGAGTAAGTGAGTTGACACATCAACAGTGACTAGTCGTTGAGTAAGTGAGTTGATACATCAACAGTCACTAGTCATTGAGTAAGTGAGTTGACACATCAACAGTCACTAGTCATTGAGTAAGTGAGTTGACACATCAACAGTCACTAGTCAATGAGTAAGTGAGTTGACACATCAACAGTGACTAGTCATTGAGTAAGTGAGTTGACACATCAACAGTGACTAGTCGTTGAGTAAGTGAGTTGACACATCAACAGTGACTAGTCGTTGAGTAAGTGAGTTGATACATCAACAGTGACTAGTCATTGAGTAAGTGAGTTGAAACATCAACAGTGACTAGTCATTGAGTAAGTGAGTTGACACATCAACAGTGACTAGTCGTTGAGTAAGTGAGTTGACACATCAACAGTCACTAGTCAATGAGTAAGTGAGTTGACACATCAACAGTGACTAGTCATTGAGTAAGTGAGTTGACACATCAACAGTGACTAGTCGTTGAGTAAGTGAGTCGACACATCAACAGTCACTAGTCATTGAGTAAGTGAGTTGACACATCAACAGTCACTAGTCAATGAGTAAGTGAGTTGACACATCAACAGTGACTAGTCATTGAGTAAGTGAGTTGACACATCAACAGTCACTAGTCATTGAGTAAGTGAGTTGACACATCAACAGTGACTAGTCATTGAGTAAGTGAGTTGACACATCAACAGTGACTAGTCCTGAGTAAGTGGGTTGGTACTACAAACGTCGCTAGTCCTTGAATAAGTGGATTGACAAGTCAACAGTCGTTAGTCGTTGAGTAAGTGGATTGACAAGTCAACAGTCAATAGTCCTTGAATAAGTGGATTGACAAGTCAACAGTCAATAGTCCTTGATTAAGTGGGTTGGTACTTCAAACGTCGCTAGTCCTTGAATAAGTGGATTGATAAGTCAACAGTCACTAGTCATTGAGTAAGTGGGTTGGTACTTCAAACGTCGCTAGTCCTTGAATAAGTGGATTGACCAGTCAACAGTCGTTAGTCGTTGAGTAGGCTAAGTGAGTTGACCAGTCAACAGTCGTTAGTCGTTGAGTAAGTGAGTTGACAAGTCAACAGTCAATAGTCCTTGAATAAGTGGATTGACAAGTCAACAGTCGTTAGTCGTTGAGTAAGTGAGTTGACAAGTCAACAGTCACTAGTCATTGAGTAAGTGAGTTGACACTACAAACGTCGCTAGTCCTTGAGTAATTGGGTTGACAATCAACAGTCAGTAGTGACTGAGTAAAGCGGGTTGACATTTTAATCGTCGCTAGTCCCTGAATAAGTGGATTGACAAGTCAACAGTCGTTAGTCGTTTAGTAAGTAAGTTGACACATCAACAGTCACTAGTCAATGAGTAAGTGGATTGACACTTAAATCGTCGCTAGTCCTTAAATAAGTGGATTGACACTTCAACAGTCACTAGTCATTGAATAAGTGAGTTGACATATCAACAGTCACTAGTCATTGAGTAAGTTTAGTAACAAGTCATCAGTCGTTAGTCGTTGAGTACGTGAATTGACACATCATCAGTTACTAGTCATTGAGTAAGTGGGTTGACAAGTCAACAGTCACAAGCCTTTGAGTAAGTGGGTTACAAGTCAACAGTCACAAGCCATTGAGTAAGTGGGTTCACAAGTCAACAGTCACTAGTCGTTGAGTACGTGAATTGACACATCATCAGTTACTAGTCATTGAGTAAGTGGGTTGACAAGTCAACAGTCACAAGCCATTGAGTAAGTGGGTTACAAGTCAACAATCACTAGTCGTTGAGTAGGCTACGTGAGTTGACACTTCAACAGTCGCTAGTCGTTGAGTACGTGAGTTGACACATCAGCAGTCACTAGTCATTGAGTAAGTGGGTTGACACTTCAACAGTCGCTAGTCAGTGAGTAAGTGAGTTGACACCCAACATTCACTAGTCGTTGTTTAAGTGAGTTGACACATCAACAGTCACTAATCATTGAGAAAGTGGGTTGACACGTAAACAATCGTTAGTCCTTAAATAAGTGGGTCGACAAGTCAACAGTGGTTAGTACTTGATTAAATGAGTTGACACATCAACAATCACTAGTCATTGAGAAAGTGGGTTGACACGTAAACAATCGTTAGTCCTTGAATAAGTGAGTTGACACATCAACAGTTACTAGTCATTGAGAAAGTGGGTTGAATCGTAAACAATCTTTAGTCCTTGAATAAGTGAGTTGACACTTCAACAGTCGTTATTCCTTGGCTAATTGGTTGACACGTCAACAGTCCTCATTTGTCGTGTTATGACACATCAACAGTCATCTGTTGTCGTGTTATGACACGTCAACAGGCCTCGGTTGTAGTGTTATGACACGTTAACAGTCCTCGGTTGTCGTGTTATGACACGTCAACAGTCCTCGGTTGTCGTGTTATGACACGTCAACAGTCCTCGGTTGTCGTGTTATGACACGTTAACAGTAATTAGTTATTAAGTTAGTAGGCTGACTCTTGAGACGTTCAATGTTTACGGATGAACTAATCATAATTCGTATACCGAAGTATTGGGATAAATGGGTGGGCCCGGCAAAAGTGGTTGGTCCATGAGTAGGTTGATTGACCCGTCACAATTTATAAGACTAAGAATTCGACATATGGGTGAATCCGTTAAAATCGATAGTCTACGAAAAGGGATGAACTTGTCACAATTTGTATGTCTAAGTCCCGGGGGCTATGGATGAAACCGGCAAAAGGTGTTGGTCCATGTCTAGGCCTCCGAACCCGTCACAATTCGTAGACCTCTATGTACTGGGATAGATGGATGAACCCGTCAAATGTCGTTGGTCCACGAGTAGGCTACAGGATGAAGCCGTGACAATTCTTAGGCCTACGTACTGGGATAGATAGATGGACCGTGGATCCGTAAAAAGTCGTTAGTCCACGAGTAGGGTATAGGATGAACCCGTCAATGTTGGTATATCCAGTCCTGGAGGTACTGTTGATAGATTGACCCTTCAAAGTCATTGTCCTTTAAACTCCAGTCATAAATTTGTCTACGAATAACTGAATGAGTCATTGTCACATAATCAAATAAACTTATTAAAATAAAAATACTGTATGAGCGTAATCACTAAAAATCACATAATCAAATATTAAAATAAATACTGTATGAGCTTAATTACTAAAAATCTTATGAAAAAGACCAACTATCTTTGTGTAAAGAATGTAATTAAGTGGCAAAAGCAGTTCAGTCAGAAATGCAGGGAGTGGCAGTCCTAGGTCACAAAGGAGCAGCTGGTATAAAGAAAGACACAAAAGCCAAGTAAGCTAGTTGTTGGAATAGGGACGCTGACAAAAAACCAGCATGGCTGCCGAGGGTCAGCTGTCAAACAGCGGGATCGGTTTCCATGGAAGGGCCTCGCCCCAGTCGTAGCTATATGGATGGCTTCACTTTGTTCCAGCCAAGGGTCGTAACAAGGTCAACTCGAAACGGACAGACCCGAACGGTCCCGTAAATTGCCGAAGGGCAACTCGGCGTGTGCCTAGTTCAGTAATTCCCCTTCACTCCGCAAAATGGTGACAGCGCCACTGACAGTGACAATGTTCTTAAGGCTTTGTTGAATAATACGTTATGCAATCACCACGTCCTTCGCTTTCACCTCTTTCATTTGGCAGAGTAAATGGTCTAAATTCAGTAAATTCAAAGTTGGTGCGTTTACCTTAGGCCTACATTTTTAATTTAGGGAGAATGAAGTTAATTATTACTTAAAGTTTTGTACATTGTTTATTATTATTTTATAGACCAACGTTAAATCAACCACTATTTGGGCTCGTTACAATTTGTGCTTATGGAAGTGGATATGAGTTTTTATCAGTTCATAACCGTATATACTATAGTTTTCCCAGTTGATCACATTGTTAAAGATATTATATCGTAGCTATTTCCTAATTATGTACAGATTATTCAATTCTGAATATAAATGCTAATTAGATAATACAGTTTGACTGATATTTGAAAGACTAGATCATTTTCAAATTTGCATTAGGCCTAAGTTCAATAACTTGACGATGATAATTGGGCTAATTAGGCGTAGAACTAATTAATTAAAATGTCCAAAACTCATTATTCCAGTTAAACTTCCAACAACTTCGAGCTCCAGTTGTCCAGCCTAGTAATTAATTGAACATAGATATTTCATATTAAAGAAGACACTGTTAGCTTTATTGCAAACATTTTTGTCTTTTTACCAGAATAAGAAAACACCTGGCCGTGAATTCTGAAACGAATTTGATCCGAAAAATGGGTTTGAATTCAGAAACGGAATCCCATGAGAAACTACTACTAGTAAAAAAACACAAAGATGTTGATTGTGCCACCATAATGGTTTTTTCCCATTTTGACCCCTAAGGCGTGGAACGGTGAATATAAACTAGGGGTTGGACCGCTGGAGTCGATTGGTCGAGAAAGCTGGAGGTTGGTAGAAGGCGGTGCGGGCCACGCCTACCTGCAGCGCGCGCATCTGGCCTTCCCGAGTCCCCTTCACTTGTGCTCTCATACAAGGCGAATTACTTATTCACATCGAACTGGCGTAATAATTAAATTTTCATTGTTCGTGCCATTTGATCCTTACGTGAAAAAACATTTCGCTTATATAAATTGTGTTCATTAGTTAGGCCTTGGCCTAAATAATATTTAATACATCCTTAATCGAAGGCTTGCATATTTTTGTGGATACCTAATCATTTTTATCTTTTAAAATAACATCTTTCTCGTTATGTTTGGCAAAATTATGTTATTGTTATATCTGTTTATGAGTAAAATTAAGGTGGCTAACTCACAAAGTTATCACTGGAAAGTCGACTGCACTAGGCTGCCTAATAATAGCAATGCAACTTTACCGTCTGTGGGCTAAACAAGCTTTTATATTTCAATATTAAGGTTTGTGTTAGTTATGTTATAGTGAACACATTTTGATTGTTAAAGGCCCAATCTAGTGAACCATAAGTTTGTTTAATGAGTTATCTAATGTAAAATTATCAAGGAGACTATTTCAAATTTAACTTATTTAAGCATAAAAACAGCACAAACATACTAAATTTTTTTCAAAAACCAACTTATGGTTTCCACCTTCCAAATGGCAATGAAAGCGCTGCGTTACTGTATCATGACGAACAGAGACTTTTGAATTCCTCATGTATTTCCGCATAAGGAAAACACTTTTTGTCCTCAAGCGGACGCTATAACAAACGTTGAAAATATGTATGGCTCATCTATTAGACCAGACTATTAGCTATTAAATTACATTTGACTTTTAAGACAGTAAGAAAACGTAATATTGCAAAATAATGAACAATAGAAGAACTTGTTATCTTAATAGGTTTAATGAACAATAGAAGAATTTATCTTAACAGGTTTAATGAACAATAGAAGAATTTATCTTAACAGGTTTAATGAACGATAGAAGAATTTAAGTTATCTTAATAGGTTTAATGAACAATAGAAGAATTTATCTTAATAGGGTTAATGAACAATAGAAGAATTTAGGCCTATCGTAATAGGGTTAATGAACAGTAGAAGAATTTATCGTAATAGGGTTAATGAACAATCGAAGTAGTTATCTTAATAGAGTACCTAAATGAACAATAGAAGAATTTATCGTAATAAGGTTAATGAACAATAGAAGAATTTATCGTAATAGGGTTAATGAACAGTAGAAGAATTTATCGTAATAGGGTTAATGAACAGTAGAAGAATTTATCGTAATAAGGTTAATGAACAATAGAAGAATTTATCGTAATAGGGTTAATAAACAATAGAAGAAGTTATCGTAATAAGGTTAATGAACAATAGAAGAATTTATCGTAATAGGGTTAATGAACAATAGAAGAATTTATCGTAATAAGGTTAATGAACAATAGAAGAATTTATCTTAATAGGGTTAATGAACAATAGAAGTCGTTATCTTAATAGAGTAGGCTACCTAAATGAACAATAGAAGAATTTATCGTAATAAGGTTAATGAACAATAGAAGAATTTATCGTAATAGGGTTAATGAACAGTAGAAGAATTTATCGTAATAGGGTTAATGAACAGTAGAAGAATTTATCGTAATAAGGTTAATGAACAATAGAAGAATTTATCGTAATAAGGTTAATGAACAATAGAAGAATTTATCGTAATAGGGTTAATGAACAATAGAAGAATTTATCATAATAGGGTTAATGAACAATAGAAGAATTTATCGTAATAGTGTTAATGAACAATAGAAGAAGTTATCTTAATAGAGTACCTAAATGAACAATAGAAGAATTTATCGTAATAAGGTTAATGAACTATAGAAGAATTTATCGTAATAGGGTTAATGAACAATAGAAGAATTTATCGTAATAGGGTTAATGAACAATAGAAGAATTTATCGTAATAGGGTTAATGAACAATAGAAGAAGTTATCTTAACAGGCAGTAGCGGATCAAGAAAATTATTTGGGGGGGGGGGGGGGCTAATCAGAGTATATGGGGATTCTTCATGGATAGGCTTCCACGGTCGTCACTATCACTAACAAATTCTAGGTCTTCGGGGTTCGACCGCGTCACTAGGCTATGTACAAACCCCGAACCCCGAAGACCTAGAATTTGTTAGTGATATATGGGGAAACTCATTCCTAAGCTTGTGAAGTTAAATTTAAGAATTAATTAAAACCCATCCATGCTTAAACCTAGCTCTGCAGAAAACACAGTTTTACACGACTAAACACTAATTTAACATTAAATTCGTGTTTCATTATAAAAACATGTAATTCCTGTTTAACCACTTGCACCTAGGCCTATATTTTTTTTTTGTATTTAAGTCTTTATTGCCGATTTGCTTGCTACCATATTTTAAATATTGTAGCATTTTATAACAGACTATAAATGTCAAAACATATAAATTGTCAACTTTTAGTTTTATCGTGATTTTATATATATACACACTCTGTATGTGTATGGGTGGGTGGGTGGGTGGGTCAATACTACTGTATGTGTATGGGCGGGCGGGTGGGTCAAGACCCACCAATGTTTGTGTATGGGTGGGTGGATGCGTAATTACCTCTGTATGTGTATGGGTGGGTGGGCGGGTAACTAATGTTGAACACACTTTTTCAAGATTAAGATATTTGGACTTAATATATTGGTCGGTTCTGCATACATTCATCCGAACTCAGCTTACGATATGAATTCTAGTTTTTGCAATTAAGCAGAAGAGGTTTGTTCAACAAATGATGAAAATACGTTTACTGTTATTGCTGGAGACTTTAATCTTCCTAATATCAACTGGATGGATACTAAAACCTCTGACAACATGTTCTTCTCGACTCTTGACTGACACAATTGACTTTCTACAGCTGGTTCAAGTAAACAGGATACCGAATAGTAGAGGCGTATTTCAGGACTTAGTTTTTTCTTCTGATTCAGATCTTGGAGCGTGTTCTTCAACTGGCCCTTTGCTTGGAGAGGAGGATGCCCATCCTGCGTTCCATTACCAACCGCTCTTGTAGAAAGACTAGGCCACAGTTTATACATAATCCGAATAAGTGTAGCCTTCTTGAGGTTTATTATTGGATTCAGCGGCTGATTTACTCTGATAAGTCAAATCTGATTGATATTGAAAGCAATATTTTCCTCTTTTTGTAACCATCTCAGGAATGTTATTTTAGTCAATTGTCCTCACAAAATAATCGGACCTTCTTCCTTTCCTGGCTAGTTTTCAAAACAACTTCGTGAGGCTATCATTCTAAAGAAAAAGCTTTTCGCCCATTGCAAAAAGACTCTTAGTCAACAGGACTTTCAAGAATTTAGGAGGGTTCGTGCTGAGTGCAAGTTGATGTCGAGACGGTGTCATGCTGAGCATGTTGTCAGGTGAGACAACATGAGACAGCATGAGGGTGTAACTACTAACCCTAAAACATTCTGCAGCTTCGTATCTAGCCTCAAACAGAATTCGTCAGTACCTGATAGTTTCCATTATTGTGAAAATATTGCAAGCGAACCAGATGCTATATGCGACTACCTCTCTACTGTTTACAGAATTCCACACACTGCTGTTCTAAATTACCATTTTCCTAACAACATTAATCTAACAAGTATACGTGTTTCCTCGATGGAAGTGAACATTTCTCTGAAGAACCTTGATTCTTCAAAAGGTCCCGGTCTTGACTTGATTCCGCCCCGTACACTCAAGTTTTTCAGTGAAACGTTGGCACCAGGTTTGTCTATATTTTTCAATGGCCTACTCAGTCAGGGTGTATTCCCACATAATCTCAAGTCTGGCTACTTGGTGCCTCTCTATAAATCGGTGTCCGGACAATTCGTCCCACGGACATTTCGTCCCCCAAGAAAAATGCGGACATTTCGTCCCACTTTGTAGAACGGCTACCTGGGTAGGGTTTGATAAATAGTCTCCAAATATTTCTAAACGAACACTTCGTCCCACCTGAGAGAAGGGTTGTAAAAAGGTTAGGTTAGGTTCTCTCAGGGTGGGACGAAGTGTCCGTTTAGAAATATTTGGAGACTAATTATCAAACCCAACCCAGGTAGAAACTCCACAGAGTGGAACGGAATATCCGCATTTTTCTTTGGGGACGAAATGTCCGTGTGTAACCTTTCGCTTTATGGGTTACCTTTATTTAATATTTTCTATTAATCCAGTAGAATTAATTGAAGTTGAATTCTTATATTTCAACAATTGATCAACTAATTTGATTAAAAATCTATAGTGTGCTACCTTTATGAGGTTATTGCATCACATTGATATATTTTTCTTTTATTATTTACAGATAAAAGTGACTAAACTTTGATTTATTTTAATTTAATTTAATTTAGAGCATGATTCTCTTTTTTTTTTTATAATCTCAGGGTCGATATACGGTAAATCGGTGAGATGACGTAGTATAATGAAACAAAATAATTGATTTTTTACAAAGTAGTTTATTGTTACATGTTATTAATATTTAAAATCTTTACTCATTTCACTCAAAATCTAACAATAGTAATTCAAAGATTTTAACCTACTTCATTTTAAGAAATTATATTAACCTAAATTTCTTAAGTTAACTATACATTGAAACTTATCTGGATAAATTTGTAGCTGAGTCCAAATTATTTGCTGTAGCGCGAGTATTCGTTCAAATTACATAATTACTTGGTTAACACGCACAATTTAAAGACTTTTGGTTTAAACTTTTTTTTAATATATTTAAAAACGTTACTAAATGTGACTTTATTAGTACAAAGTGCCCACGCGGTCTCTAGGGGCCGAAAACCCAACACCTGTTGTTGGTCTTCTCTTCTAAGATGGACTGCTTGAGAAGCGTCTCTCCCTCAAGGGACTCAATTCTTTTTACCCCTACTCATTCTTCCGGCATTATTCCTATCTGGGTTCAAGACTATCGGTCCTTCCGGTTTTGCCACGAGGTAGCAAACCCATATAGTGTACTGTTCTCCCCGTATTGTGCTGCTTTCTACGGGCATTTTTGGAACTATATGTTCCGTTCTGATTGGTTTCTGTCAAAACTCGTGTCATGATTCGTTGTGACTTAAACGTAGTTTATACGTATTTTCTATTTGTGTCCCGAAGTGGGGGTAATTTGGCGGGAGTTGTCAGTTCCAGTTCCGTATGAACACCATTTTCCGTTTTCTTAGTGGATCGGTTTCGTTTTCGACTGCAACCAGGAATGTTATTGTGATCTGGTGCCACCCAGGCCAGTCGACACATGTTCGCGATTGTAATTCTTAGAACAGGCCCACCCATCCTGTTTCGAACAAAGGGTTTTGTTTGAGGGGACTTATTTCTATCTCCACGTCTAAACATCTGGCGTCTTTCTCACGACAATTCTCTAACATAATTTCGACCATCCTTACTTCTTCAAATTAAATATATCCTTTTTCTTATATACAATAATTTTATTATTTATTTATTTTAATTAATTTACCTATCAATTTGGTGGACCTGTTACACGTGGGACGAATTGTCCTGTAATCCTATAAATCGGGAGCACGGTCTGATATAAAAAATTACAGGCTCATATAGTCATTCAGTCTTCCTTGGCCAAATTGTTCGAGAAAGCTGTACTGGATATAATGATGCACACATTTAAAAGTATTATTCTGAAGTCTTATGATTTCAGTAAAGCATTTGACAGGGTTGGCCACTTGGAACGTTTAGGGAAGCTCGAGGCTCTAGGGGTTGCTGGTTCATTAATTGCATGGTATGAGAGCTGCTCGACCGGTCGTACTCTGCAGGTCAAATATTCATCAAGTACTTCAAGACCAATTTCCATTGTATCCGGTGTCCCTCAAGAAACTCATTTTGGACCTTTCTTATTTAGTTTCTTTATTAAAGATATGGCAACTCTCTGGATAGCCAATTTCTTATATTTGCAGATGACGTGAACATTTGTATGGAAGTATCATCCAACTCTCAGCAACTGGTACTGCATAGTGACTTGGCGAAGATCCTAGATTGGTGTCTGTTGAATGGGATGGAACTTAATACCATCAAGTGTGTTACTATCTCTTTCTCCAGAGCTGGAAGTATTCTGCAGTTTGATTACATGCTCCAGGATGGAGCCCTTTAAAGACTTAACACAGTTCGGGAGCGTTCTTCAGAACTCATCCCTCGATTTTGGCGATCATATTAACAATATTGTCAATAATGCAGCCAGAGTGCTTGGACTCATTAGACGTGTGAGTCGTCGGGGCTTCTCCGTGAACACGATTAGAGCTCTCTACACTTCCCTCGTGCATCCTGTACTTGAATATGCTAGTGTTGTCTAGGCACCCTATCAAGCAGGACACATTTCATCAATCGAATCAGTGTAGAAGCGGCTCCTACGGATGATCGGACTAAGGCTTGACTACCAATATTTGGAGGTCGATGTGGTGGAGCTGTCCCAAGTCCTGCAACTTCCACTGTTGAGTGCACGTAGACAGCTGATGGACCTAGTGTTCCTCTTCGGAATCATCAATTATGTCATTGACTGTCCTGACTTCCTCGGCATGATACATTTTCACGTAGGCCTACCACACAATACCCGTAACCACCAGCTGTTTACCAAATTTAATTATCGTACGAGTTATCTTTACCACAGCACGTTGCCTCAGTTGATGAGGAATAGCAATGAAGTCTGCTCCCATTTAGAAATGTCTGGCCTATCTCTGAACGTATTCAAGAGGAATGGTCGGGCTATGATTTATGGACTCCGCCCATAATATAACTTACTATTGTTGTTATTTGCTCTCTTAATTCTGTCTTACTTTGTATTTGTTGTTGATTATTGTTTTGTTGTTATATTATAACAACATCTATTAATTTATTGTAGTTTTTAAGTTTCGTTTTGACTATTATATTATAGTTAGGAAACCAGCCAAATTCGGACCCCCATTTTGTTTTTAATTTAAGAAAAATATAAAACAATGAAAAAATTTGTTTTTTATGCACTTAATGCTTAACTAATTTAGGCGTGAACCATTTTCAAAGTGGTTTGACCTAATTTATTAACAACTGTAAACCATATTTTTTTTACCAAAACCTTACATTTTGGCGGTTGGAAAAAAAATCGTCTTAAATCGGACCCCCTACAAAAATATAAGTAATACACAAAAAATTTGGAAAAAAGGTGTATATAAGTGAACGTAACATATTTTTCAAATAGATGTTTTGTTAATAAGTAAAACACATGGAAACAAGTTAAATTTGGTTTAAAGTCAAATACAAAATGTCATGGTCTACTGTATTTCATTTGCAATAGTCGCAGATATAAATCTCCTTTTCTGCTCCTGCACAGTCCACATGAGTCCACATTGAACAGACTACACACATGGCCCACAACTCTCCCTTCACATCGTCGGAAAACTTGCAGCTGCAGAAGATGCAACAAGCGTCCTCATCTGCTGTTGGTTTGACACCCCGGAGAACTTCCATTACAGACGATCCTGGTGAAACTGAGTCATTGTCGTTTTCTGAACTTGATTCAAGAACTTCATCAAAGTTTATTTTCTTGGATACGAGCTGTTTTCCCTTTTCTGAAGTCCTTTTTCTGGAAGAACCCTTGAATCCTCGACCACGTCTGCTGTTTCTCCTTTTTTTCCGTGCTGCCCCGCTTCTTTTTCTTCTTTGATTTTCTTTGCTTCTACGAGCTGAACTTTGTAAGGTGAATCTGTGATTATAGCAGAGCTGAAGGCTTTTCTTCCTCTATTTGTAGTCCTCTTCTTTATTTTAGGAACTGGGAAAATGTTAAAAGGGCTTGTTTGGACATCATCTTCTTCACCTGCAGTTGATAGAACTGTCCTCGTAGGAGTACTTAAACCGGCCGAGGTTGAGGGTTGAGTAAGATCAATTTCAAAATGATCTTGTTGCTCTTCATGAGTAGGTTCTTCAGTGTTTACTGAATTCCGATTTCCCCTTGGCTTGTGCAGCAAGACACTTTCATAAAAGGAGGAATCTCTCTTTTTTGGGCCTCTTTGATAAATTCAGCATCTGAGAACAGGGTTTTATTAAAAGGGTAAATTCCTGTAACTCTGAAACCATTGATAGCTATTTCTGCAGTTTGGCATTTAATGTAGGCTCTTCCAAACAACTCCATTGTATCAAAAGCAGTAAGGGCTCGTTCGTTCTGCTTTAAGTACTGCCTCACTTCTTCACTGTAGTAGATCTTCAATGGGCCCATGAAAGTCCGGTCAAGGACTTGAATGAGGAGGCAAGGACACAATTGTCACATGGTTTGCCTTAGCCATGTCAATAAGGTCAATATTTTGGGTGTGGCTGAAGTGTCCATCCAAGATCACACTTTTCCTGTGATTCACTTTTCCATCCAAGAAGTACTGGTTTTTCCTGTGTAGGCTTGGAGAACTCAAGGAAATGTCTAAACCAATCCGTAAAGATGTTGGTTTGTATCGATCCGGAAGGGTGAGCTGCAAATATTGTTCCAGGAGGAATCCCCTTCTTCAACTGATCACTCATGTTTTTTCGCGGGAAAATCACAAGTGGTGGCATGAAGGTGCCACAAGCATTCATGTAGGCGACGATTGTGATAAGAGCTCCACGTTCTCCCGAAGTCAAGGCCGCTATTTGCTTTTTGCCCCTAAGGCCAACTACATCTGATACCTTAGACTGTACCACGGTGATACCGCTCTCATCAACGTTGTAAATTCTGTCTGGAGTAAAATTGCCCTTATTGTTAACATTTTCTAGAAGATCATAAAACTTCTTAACGTTATCTTTACTAAACCCAAGGGCTCTACTGTAGGAAGTTCCTGTTGGCTTCCTTACCGACAGTTGAGCATGATGTCGTTTGAGAAAAAGTTTGAGCCACTTCTCTCCTGCACGTTCATCTTTAAAAGGATGCTTAATCCCATTTCGTTCTGCTAACTGTAAGGCCATTCTCCGTAAATCACCACGGGTTAGACCAAAAAAAAAAAAAAAAAAAAAAAAAAAAACAAGCCTCCATAGCCAGACAATAGTGTACCAGCTCAGCTTCAAGATTTTTGTTAAGAACAGTGGGTCTGCCTCGTTGTACTTTTACTGCTTCCGTAGGTTCACCATACTTAACATTGGACAGTCTCATAAGTGTCGTTTTTGGAACGTTAAAACTTTTGCTCGCCTTTTTCCAGCCCATTTTCTTTTTTCTTACTGCATCGATAGCACTCGCCATTTTGGATGGAGACCAGCTTTTAGAGGTCTTCCCCATCTGGAACATAATTTCAAATCATATTTTAGGAGTTTACGAACTCACTACGAGTCTTAAAGCGCAAAACATAGGGGGTCCGATTTAGGCTGGCGAAAGGGGTCCGAATTAGGACGGCGTGGCAACAATGTTATTATGTTGACAACTTTTTTATGTTAAGTAAAAGCCCGAAGACTTATCCATTAAAATACTTCTACAACCTTACTATTTAAGAATATATAAGGTTCAAAAGCCTTACCTTTAAAAATCTAGGTGAAAAGTTGAAAAAACTAGGATGACACAAAAACTATCAACTCAATCAAAACACGTAACGGCGTGTGACAGATTTAAAAATGAAGCAGTTGACGCGAACGCTCCACAAAAGTTCGGTGGTAACTTAAACTACTAATTCCATGCCTCGTCGCCAGAATTCAGAGCAATGCAGAGCCAGGACCATCGGGGGTCCGATTTAGGACGGGGGTCCGAATTTGGCTGGTTTCCTATATTTATTATTAATTTAGTGTTTTGGAGCTTGTTGTGTTCTCTGTTAGCTATTAATTGATTTTCATTCGATGATATTACTATAAGTATTATTGTTTTCGTTGTTGTTAGGTTGTTTCTGTTAATGAGTTAATTTACAGTTGTATGCACACTCACATTCCTGGCCTGTTGTTATTTATCGCTTACTACTTGTAACAGGTCCACCAAATTGATAGGCAAATTAATTAATTTAGATAAATAATAAACTATTATACAGAAGAAGAGGAATTTATTTAATTAAAATAAATGGAGGAGTTTTAAATCATATTAGAGAATTGTCGTGTGGAAAATAACTGTGGAACAGACGAGAGGCTCCAGCAATAAACCACTGTAAACAAACCCTTTGTTCAAAGCAGGATGGGTGGGCCGATTCCAAGAATTGCAATCGTAAACATGTAGGAATGCTTCAGGGACAGGAATAAACA
This sequence comes from Stictocephala bisonia, assembly GCA_035578905.1. NCBI lineage: Eukaryota > Metazoa > Arthropoda > Insecta > Hemiptera > Membracidae > Stictocephala > Stictocephala bisonia. Next base: position 414,222 of record JAQJVL010000092.1, on the reverse strand, counting down.
AGTCGAATGGAAAGTTCCACCAGAAGAACACCAGGTCTCTAGCAATTTCAATGTACTAAACAACTTATACGTCAACTCGTGCCAAGGACCAATCAGAGCAGGGCAAATAGTTTGAGATATTCTCACCGAGAGTGGGAGCAGACGGGGCGAAGCCTCTTGGCTCAATCGGAAATGGATAGAAATCTTGAACCCAAACTACAATATCCGGTACCGGAAGAATAGTGGGGGATAGGACCATGAGGTTGGACGAAGGAAAGTGAAGCGCGTACTCACTCACTTTTACTCTTGCTTCCTAGCATTGAACAGTTCGCCAGGGTTGAGGTCCTCAGGACTTCAACTGATCATTAGTTATGATTGATCAGATATAGACTAACAGTGAAAAGTAATGTCTCAATAGATTATCATCTTTTATCGTATATGTGTATTAGATAAACAGTAACTAAATAGGTGCAAAAGTAATGGTCTTCAATAGAAGTGACTACAAGAACGTCATTGTGTCAGATAAGTTTTAATTAAGTTTTAGAATTTAAATTGTAAAACTCTTTAAATTCATTATTTAAATCCTTGTTATATTCAAAGTATTGAGAAGTAAATCATTCATGAAAATTTTAATAACATGTAATAAAGAATAATGTTGTAAAAGAACTTAGTTTGTTTTATTGCATCATACAGTTTTCACCGAATTACCCTGAGAACGACCCTGAGAACAAAAATTAAGAGTTATCATGTTATAAAATAAAATAAATCAAATTTCTGCTACTTTTTTTTTTAAGAATCAAATATTGAATCAATGTGATACAATAACCTCATCAAGGTAGCAAGTCACAAATATTTAATAAATAATTTGAAACAAAAAAGAAATAAATTAAAGAATTCTGATTTATTAAATATCATTAATTAATTTAATCAATGGATTAAATTAAAATAAATAATAAAATGAAAGAAATGTTATAGAATGGCGCCCAACGTGGGGCTTTGTTGTTGCAGATTTAATTAATTGATATAAGTGGTTGCAAATCTGCTTAATTGATACAAAATAAAAAAGATTAAATGTTATAGAATGGCCCCCAATAACGTGAAGCTGTATGATGCAAATTTTAGGTTTTGATATTATTTAAAAATACATGAAAATAATTGGTTAATAATTTATTAAAAAATCACAGCTTATGTGAAATTTCATGTCAAGTTGATTATATAAAAAAAAAAAAAAAAATTGTGATAGGCTGTATATCATAGTAGTGAATTAAATATAGCTGAATATATTTAAAATATAAGATAAAAGAAGCCTAAGAAAATATATTTTAATTTCATAAAAATTTAATTAACAAAACAAAAAGATTCATAGGACATATTTTTCAATCATTAAATTTTACTAAAAAATCATGGCTGATGTAGAAGTAGTCCAAAACTCGGAGTTTGACTCCGAGGACTCTGATACCTCCCTGAGTATTATCAGGGAAGCTAATATAAACAAAAACAAATATGATAAAGCTAGGCCAGAATCGAGCATGGAAAATACACTAGCAAACATAGTTGAGATGTTAGGAAACATGAACACTAAATATGATAATTTAGTAAAGATAAATAAGGAAACTAATGCTAAATTAGAGGAAAATAATAAGAGACTAGATGCAGTAGAGGCTAAACTAGAAACTAAATTTGATGAAATCAGCCTCAGACTAGACCAAAATGAAATTAAGCTTAATGAAACAAACAACAAGATAAAAAAAGTAAAAGTAGGTGCTAACAAAGACAGTGTAGCAGAGGAGGATAATGATGTAGATGAAATAAATGAAGTAGATAAAGATAGGCGACAACCTATCAAAATAAACAAAGCTAAAGATAAGTTAGTATCAGACAAATTAGATGTGCTGATAGGAGTAAACAATGATATAAATACCAAGTTGGAGCAGATTAATGTTAGGCTATGGGGATCGAGTTGTAAAATGAAAGAAATGAATAATAATAAGATGAACTTAAATGAGGAAGATAATATGAAAGTAGATTTGCTACTAAAAATAACTAGTGAAATAAATGCTAAACTAGAGGAAATAAATGCAAGGTTAGATGAAAAAAATGTTGAGGTGAGAAAAGTAAACAATGATGTAGTAGATCTAAACAATGAATCTAATATGAAAGTTAATGACCACATAGAAGAAGTTGATGATAGAATAGGGAATACTAAAGATAATTTTGTTACTAAAACAAAAAGAGTAAATGTAGAGTGTGATGAGTACAGGCTAAATGAGTATATAAAAATAAATGCAACAACAGCTGAAGTAGGCTATGAAATAAATGATAAAATGTGTAGGCCTAGAGTAAATAAGGAAGCAGAAAACCAGTTAGGGCACATAAATACAGTGTTAGACAACAAAATAGAGCAAATAAACAAAACCCTAGCACTTGGTAACTTTAAGTTTGAAAGTATAGTAGATGACTTCAAATGTCAAGAAAATAAGAAACTAAAAATGATCAGAAGTAGGCTAGAGGAGCTAAACAAGTTCTTTGAGTTTGAGATGACTATCATAAATAAATACTGGGGCCTAAACAAACAAAAGGAAGTTGAAAATAATATGATGGGGGGTAAAAACTTTGATGTAAACATGGAAGACTTTGTAAACTATGTGATGAGATACTATAATATCTCCTGCTTCTCAAACTTTAAATATAAAAAGAAAAAATTTAAATCAGTGTTCTCGGATAATTACATTTGCTCAGAAAACTAAACTATAAACTCAGCTGTTCACTAAAAAATACTTAAAAATAATAATAAATAAATAGTGATTGAAACAATATAACTTTAATGATAAGAGGGGTTGTATAAAAACAAATAAAGAAAGTGTAGAGATGATTGTTAGATGAAAAAATACTTAAAGATGTCATTTAATAACAAACAAATAGTAGGCCTAGTTGAAGAATTGTAATATTGACAGTAAGGTGAATTTGTGATTGAATAGGAAATTTAAATATAAAATTGAAATAGAATGACATTCATGTGAAACTAAGATGATAAATAAATATGATTAATAGTAAAAGTAACTATTAAAAGAAAGAATATTCAGAAATGCCATAATAATAAATATATGGTAGGCCTAATTAAAAATTTGTGAAAAATAGTAATAACCAGAGAGTTGTTATTGAATATGAAAAATATTAAATGATTTAAATGAAACTCTGATAATAATATGTGTTAAATGAATATAACATTAATAACAAAATGATTTTTAGGTGAGAATAAGATAGTTGAGGAGATGTTTTATAGTAGCTTGTTTAATAACCCATGAATGTTTATATTAAATATTTTAAAATAATAACATGATAAATGAGTAAAACTAGAAAGAAGTATGGAGATTTACTAAAATATATTGTTGACATAACCCATGTATACATAAATAAAATATGAACCAAATAATAATGCAATGACTAGGTTCACATAAAATGAAATAGGTGAGATAGGCCTATCTTGTAAAACTTTGTAGGATAACTGGTTAATACTAAACAATGTTCTAATGACTTATCAATGTTTATGCTAAAAATGATTTAAATAATAATATGATATGACTCAAAGAAATGTTAAACCATGATGAAGTAAATAAAATATAATGTAATACTTTGCCTTTGTAACTCTTGTATGTTGACATTGAATATAATCCAAAGACACACATAGTGTATACTCTGTTGAAATAATGAAAGGAGAATTTCTTTACAATACTGTGTTATTGTAATTTGTTTGTACTCACATTGATATGACTTAATGAATATAACAATAATGATTCAAGGATGTATTTAACTAATGTGATTGAAGGAGATTTTTGAAAAATATTTTATTACAATGACTTGTTTCTGTTTAGATTGAAAGTAATCAGATAAATGTAATTCTGATATTGAATAAGATGAGATGATACCTAGGTTTGACTAAGATGTAAAGGAGACTCTTTATAATACTTTTTCAATGCAACTTGTGTATGTTGATGTTGAAATAACTCAAGTATGTACATTGTTTATGCTATTATAGATGTTTATGATGCTTAATCATCATAAGAATTTTATGAAGGGAGAATAGCCAGTGGTTAATAGCAGTACGATTCGAACATAATTACAACTAGTCACTTTCCAAATTCTAAATTCTTTAACGCCAAGTACTCTATTAATCACACAATGGCACAGTGTTACAGTTTCAGGTGTTGGTTAACCTTGACAATAGCGTCTAAAAACTAAAAGCTTACAGTGATATGTAGCATGGCAAGTCCCCATTTACCAAAGTCATGTTACAGACACCCATAGATTAGTACTTTGATAAATAATATGATAAGTAATGAATTTAATATGATAAATATGTGATTGTAAAATTTGATGATGAAAATAATTGCAATGTTTGATGATAATTTTGTGTAAATTTTTATGTGTCAATGATGCAAGAATAATAATAGAAATAATAACTTGATATGAATGAAAAATAATAGTAAATATGATTCATTATTAAAATATCAATAATGAACAACCAATAATGAGTTATTAAAAAATTTTCAAGCTTAATAATGATGACTAACTTTGCATATGTCAGCTCGAAATATGTCAAAGCAACATTAATAAATGTATGAATAATTAAAGTTTTGTATACAAGTAATATGTGTGTATACACAAGCAATAATAGATAACATAAAAAATGATTAAATATGAGTATGTTTAAATATTTGTAAACAATTTGTTACTTCAATTAATTGCTGATGCAATTAAAAACAGGCTATTTCTATAATTAACAGCCTGTGATTGAATTGAGTTATATGTATTATTTAATACAAAAGGTAACCAAAGTGAAATGACAATCAGGTAAAATGATTGTGAACTAGAACCAGTGACTACTAGAACATTGTGTGAGACGGGGACATGCATGGACACGAGTGACAGCTGTACCACAGATAAGGGGGTCCAGAGTATGCGACGACACTACCTCGCCAGACCCGTGACGCAGTGGAGACGCCCAGGGACACGCCGAGTGATGAGTCAACCCATGGACATGGCCCTGTCAACTCTCTGCATTCCGGCACACCAGTCCGTCAAGACCAACAACTTGATAGAGCAGCCATTTTGGACACATGAGTCAACCTTTGTGTCATCTATCTTTATTTAACTTTCAAAACCCACGGGTGTAAAACAGACATGGTTGGTGTTTGATTGTACATTCATTACAATCTTTTTAATCTACAAGACACTTAGTTCTGTGAAGCAGACATTATCAAAATTTAACTCTGGTTTTTCAATACTTTAAATTTAAAACAAAAACAAGTGCGAACTAGTGTAAAACTTTACACTTGGACCGTTTCCAGTTTTATAAAAGTGAGTGACTGTTTTTAAGCTTTTGTCAAAATAAGCAATAACTTCTGAAGAAAACCAATATTCTACAAGAACAATTACAATGTTCCAGAACCATGGCCCATACTTGAACACTATGGCATTGTAAATGAACTATCCCAAAGTGCGTGCAGTGACATCAGGCCCCACTGGCGTAGCAACAATTTGGCAATATGTTTCAAACTAATAAATAAAAAAATAAAATATTATGCAAATATGTATGGAATAAATAATAGCAATAAAAAATAACATATAACAAATAAATAACAAAATCAAAGTATAAATAATTTATAAATGATGAATTTTTAATAATGAAAAAATGACAATGGTGTTTATTGATAAATTTTTTATATTATTCAATAATATGTGAGATATAAATATTAATTCAAATAATAATTTTATTACTGAAAAGAATTACAATAATTTTTATAATAAATTATAAAGTAACAAATAATAATAATAACTTGCATCAATGACAAAGAATTATGTAATGCATCTGTTGGTTAGTAAACAATGTATAATACAAACTATTCTTGTATTAAAATAGGATTTGATAACTTATTGTTGTTAATCAATACTTGTATATAATTTGATGATATGTGTACTATGTATTTCTGATAAAGGTATAGTTTTGTTTGATAACTTTGATTAAGGACTGATGAATTTCATTCCAAATAAATAATAAGTAAAATCTGATGACTTATTATGTAAATAAGTTGGTAATTAATGATGTACAACTTTAAGAATTAATCATTTGTTGAATGATAAATAATATGTAAAAAGTTTTAAGGGATCTTTGATTTATTGATCAAGGATAAATGTTAAGATTTAATTAGGGATTGATGATATGTATGATAATATAATGACTTATTGATGATTGAAAATATATTTGGAAAATTGTTTGTGATTAATGGCTGACTTGATAATGTAAAGATTTGTTTTAGAGGTAATGATTTATTTGAGAATGTTGTGGACTGTGTAGTGATTAAAAAATTTATTCAAGAAATTAAAGAAAGATAAAAGATTGAAAAAAGATATAGGAACTTAAAGATGGATTTAGGATTGATAACGGATACTTGTATTTAAAGAAGGTTTAATGGGATGAGATAGGATACAGAAATTAAAAAAGGGCAATGGATTGAAATTAGGTTACTGTATTAAAAGAAGGGTTTAAGGAGTGATAACGGATACTTGTATTTAAAGACGGACAAAGGGGTGAAATAGGATATCAGTAATTAAAGATGGTTAATGGAATGAAACAGGATTTTAGCAATGAAAGAAGGGTTAATGGAATGAAAAAAGATAAAGGAACTTAAAAATGGGAAATGGATTGATAACAGGTTACAGAATTAAAAGAAGGGTTTAAAGGGTTGATAACGGGATTAAGTATCTAAAAGATGGTTTAATGGTTTGATAATAGATATTGGCATTTAAAGACGGATTAAAGGATTGATGTTGAAGTTAAGAATTTAAAAATGGTCAAAGGAGTTGAGAATATATTTGAAATATATGACAGGATATTGAAAAATGATTGACAAATTAATATAGGATATTGATGAAATACTTAAATAAATAAATGATGATTCATTTATGAATTGATGAAATATATAACAGGTTATGGTGATGAATAAGTCATATGATTTTAATGATGATGTTGAAATATAATAACTGTAAGTGGGTTGATAATTAATTAATTTTGAAGTGTAACCTAATAATTGATAACTTATATTTTGTTGATTTTGATATATGACTTATGTATTTTGGTGGATGATTTCATATTGTGAAATGAGTCATTGATTTTAAATAAGAACTTGTATAATTTCTGATGATGTATTGATCTTAGATTTATAAATTTTGAATTTGTACTAGCAAATGAAATAATTTGCTAGTGGAAACTAATCATTTACTAACTAAGAGGAAATCATAATTTAATGATTAATTAATTTTGATAAATACTTGTATAGAACTTAAAGATGTATTAATTGTTGATGTATGAATTTCAATATGTAATGTATAATTTTGTTTGATAACTTTGAATACAAGACTGATGGAATTTTGATTGACAACCTGTAATAATTAAAAATACATTAACTTTTTATGAACAATTATGTACAATGAAATGAGTTGTTAAACTTTTGACTTATAAATTATAGAATTGTTAGTTAACAGTTTTGATTTATTGGATCATTGTTTAATAAATGTAACTTTGAATTATTGATTTTTATTGATAACTATGTAGGATGTGATGAATTTTTTGAATTTTTTAATCATAAGTGACTAATTTGTAATTGATAATTTTATGATTTATTGAATTGTAATTGATTGATTTGTATTAATGATTTAATGGACTCATTTTGATAAATATGGATTCTTAAACGTTGATAAGGAGATAATGATGTATTGTCATAGAATATGTAATCTGATATTGAATTATAGAATAGTTAATAAACTTAATTTACTAGATATAATAAATATTGTAAAATGAAACTTATCTGAGAAACAAACGACAATTTGGCGAATCGTGTTTAAAATCAAGATTTTTTGACTCGCGTTACTCACACATCGCAAAAAATCGGGGGGTACTGTAACAGGTCCACCAAATTGATAGGCAAATTAATTAATTTAGATAAATAATAAACTATTATACAGAAGAAGAGGAATTTATTTAATTAAAATAAATGGAGGAGTTTTAAATCATATTAGAGAATTGTCGTGTGGAAAATAACTGTGGAACAGACGAGAGGCTCCAGCAATAAACCACTGTAAACAAACCCTTTGTTCAAAGCAGGATGGGTGGGCCGATTCCAAGAATTGCAATCGTAAACATGTAGGAATGCTTCAGGGACAGGAATAAACAAGTCGAATGGAAAGTTCCACCAGAAGAACACCAGGTCTCTAGCAATTTCAATGTACTAAACAACGTAGACGTCAACTCGTGCCAAGGACCAATCAGAGCAGGGCAAATAGTTTGAGATATTCTCACCGAGAGCGGGAGCAGACGGGGCGAAGCCTCTTGGCTCAATCGGAAATGGATAGAAATCTTGAACCCAAACTACAATATCCGGTACCGGAAGAATAGTGGGGGATAGGACCATGAGGTTGGACGAAGGAAAGTGAAGCGCGTACTCACTCACTTTTACTCTTGCTTCCTAGCATTGAACAGTTCGCCAGGGTTGAGGTCCTCAGGACTTCAACTGATCATTAGTTATGATTGATCAGATATAGACTAACAGTGAAAAGTAATGTCTCAATAGATTATCATCTTTTATCGTATATGTGTATTAGATAAACAGTAACTAAATAGGTGCAAAAGTAATGGTCTTCAATAGAAGTGACTACAAGAACGTCATTGTGTCAGATAAGTTTTAATTAAGTTTTAGAATTTAAATTGTAAAACTCTTTAAATTCATTATTTAAATCCTTGTTATATTCAAAGTATTGAGAAGTAAATCATTCATGAAAATTTTAATAACATGTAATAAAGAATAATGTTGTAAAAGAACTTAGTTTGTTTTATTGCATCATACAGTTTTCACCGAATTACCCTGAGAACGACCCTGAGAACAAAAATTAAGAGTTATCATGTTATAAAATAAAATAAATCAAATTTCTGCTACTTTTTTTTTTAAGAATCAAATATTGAATCAATGTGATACAATAACCTCATCAAGGTAGCAAGTCACAAATATTTAATAAATAATTTGAAACAAAAAAGAAATAAATTAAAGAATTCTGATTTATTAAATATCATTAATTAATTTAATCAATGGATTAAATTAAAATAAATAATAAAATGAAAGAAATGTTATATACTCGTATTTTTATATAGGCTATTCCTTTTATGTTTGTTATTGTTTCTACATATGTATGACAATGTTATTGTATGCCATCTATTAAAAATTGTATAATGGTGTATTGCCGTAAACAAATAAGTAAATAAATATAGATCGGTCGTCCGTACGTGCGAAAATCCGTTAACGAATGGCGAACTCGATGGACGGACTCCGAGGCCTCGTGATATTATTATAGTACGGAATAGAATAGTTGTTATTCACTTATAATCTATTAATTGATCGACATTTTAATACCGGTTAGGTTGGAACCGGACGTGACATAACTGAATAGTCGGTCCTTCGGTCGACAAAGACGTCCCGAGTAGCGGATTGGTTTAGGCTACGTCTGGTGTCCCTCAGTGGACGGGTTTTGAGGCTTGACAGTACTAATGTTACAATACGTAATGCAATGAGTATATATACGCTTATAGTCTATTAACTAATTGACATTTTGGCACTGGTTACGTCAGAATCGGACGACTATTAAATAAAATCTCGGTTGTCAAAGACTCACACTTGATCAGACTTATTCACTAGCCGGTGTCCTACGGTGGACAGACTGCGGCCACACTCGTATTTTATCATACGGAAAACGACTATATTTTTTATATTTACAGTTCCATAACGACTAACAATTTCGGAATGGTTTCTGCTGTAAGATTATTGTTTGTTAAATTTTATGGTTTTTTAATTTTTATATTGAACGCAAGTTTATAACTTATATTTAATTATTTTATATTGTAATGAGTAGCAACAAACTAAACGTTGTTGAAAATTTAATTTAAAAGCAATAATAAAGTTTAAATATAGGCCCACAGTTAAAAATTATACAACCTTAAGGTTTACATGTGAAAGAAATAATAATTCTTATGCATTTAAGGATTTTGGTTATTTTATTCATTTAAGAATATTTTACCATAAAAAAAAAAAAAAAAAAAAAAAAAAACACAGTTTTATATTTACTGAAATAACTTTAGAATAACGTCGCGGGGTTCGTTTTAATAGTCTGACGATGATATTTAGTCATTTTGGAATCGCCCTCTTCTGTACAAAGCGTGGGTTTCGTGTAGGTTTGTAATGATGTGAGTTCACCGCCGCTTGAGTCCGTGCTTGCCCTGTGACGTTGCCACATCAGAATCCTTCAGTCCTCACGCTTCTGTCGCATAAGAACCTTTTTTCACATATTTCACTTCTCATCATCACTCATATCGTTTCATCGGTTTAACAAGTTGGTTGTGAGTTACTTATTGTGATAGTAATAGTTCATGATAAAAAATGTGTGTTTGTGTGAATGTGAAAGAGCAAATAAATAGTTTTCCCATTATCAATAATTGTTCGATATCGTTAAATACCTCTTGATATTGTTTTATTTACTTTAGTAATTTAAACCTTTTGTTTGGTGGGGGGAGGGGATTGAGCCAGGAAGCCCCCCCCTAAATCCGCCAACAGGGTTAATGAAAAATTGAAAAACTTGTTATCTTAACAGGGCTTAGTCTTAGTTAGGCCTATTCAACAGGACAGTCCTAGTTAGGCTTATTTAACAGGACAGTCCTAGTTAGGCCTATTTAACAGGGCTTAGTCCTAGTTAGGTTTATTTAACAGGACTTAGTCCTAATTAGGCCTATTTAACAGGGCTTAGTCCTAGTTAGGCTTATTTAACAGGACAGTCCTAGTTAGGCCTATTTAACAGGACAGTTCTAGTTAGGCCTATTTAACAGGACTTAGTCTTAGTTAGGCCTATTCAACAGGACAGTCCTAGTTATGTCTATTGAACAGGACTTAGTCTTAGTTAGGCCTATTCAACAGGACAGTTTTAGTTAAGCCTATTTAACAGGACTTAGTCCTAATTAGGCCTATTTAACAGGGCTTAGTCCTAGTTAGGCTTATTTAACAGGACTTAGTCCTAGTTAGGCTTATTTAACAGGACTTAGTCCTAGTTAAGCTTATTTAAGAGGGCTTAGTCCTAGTTGGGCTTATTTAACAGGACATAGTCCTAGTTAAGCTTATTTAAGAGGGCTTAGTCCTAGTTAGGCCTATTTAACAGGACTTAGTCTTAGTTAGGCCTATTCAACAGGACAGTCCTAGTTAGGCCTATTTAACAGGACTTAGTCTTAGTTAGGCCGATTCAACAGGACAGTTCTAGTTAGGCCTATTTAACAGGACTTAGTCCTAATTAGGCCTATTTAACAGGGCTTAGTCCTAGTTAGGCTTATTTAACAGGACAGTCCTAGTTAGGCCATTTAACAGGGCTTAGTCCTAGTTAGGCTTATTTAACAGGACATTCCTAGTTAGGCCTATTTAACAGGGCTTAGTCCTAGTTAGGCTTATTTAACAGGACTTAGTCCTAATTAGGCCTATTTAACAGGGCTTAGTCCTAGTTAGGCTTATTTAACAAGACAGTTCTAGTTAGGCCTATTTAACAGGACTTAGTCCTAGTTAGGCTTATTTAACAGGACAGTTCTAGTTAGGCCTATTTAACAGGACTTAGTCCTAGTTAGGCGTATTTAACATGACAGTTCTAGCTAGGCCTATTTAACAGGGCTTAGTCCTAGTTAGGCTTATTTAACAGGACAGTTCTTTTTAGGCCTATTTAACAGGACTTAGTCCTAATTAGGCCTATTTAACAGGGCTTAGTCCTAGTTAGGCTTATTTAACAGGACAGTCCTAGTTAGGCCTATTTAACAGGGCTTAGTCCTAGTTAGGCTTATTTAACAGGACAGTCCTAGTTAGGCCTATTTAACAGGGCTTAGTCCTAGTTAGGCTTATTTAACAGGACAGTCCTAGTTAGGCCTATTTAACAGGGCTTAGTCCTAGTTAGGTTTATTTAACAGGACTTAGTCCTAATTAGGCCTATTTAACAGGGCTTAGTCCTAGTTAGGCTTATTTAACAGGACAGTCCTAGTTAGGCCTATTTAACAGGACAGTTCTAGTTAGGCCTATTTAACAGGACTTAGTCTTAGTTAGGCCTATTCAACAGGACAGTCCTAGTTATGTCTATTGAACAGGACTTAGTCTTAGTTAGGCCTATTCAACAGGACAGTTTTAGTTAAGCCTATTTAACAGGACTTAGTCCTAATTAGGCCTATTTAACAGGGCTTAGTCCTAGTTAGGCTTATTTAACAGGACTTAGTCCTAGTTAGGCCTATTTAACAGGACAGTCCTAGTTATGCCTATTTAACAGGACTTAGTCTTAGTTAGGCCTATTCAACAGGACAGTCCTAGTTAGGCCTATTGAACAGGACTTAGTCTTAGTTAGGCCTATTCAACAGGACAGTTCTAGTTAGGCCTATTTAACAGGACTTAGTCCTAATTAGGCCTATTTAACAGGGCTTAGTCCTAGTTAGGCTTATTTAACATGACTTAGTCCTAATTAGGCCTATTTAACAGGGCTTAGTCCTTGTTAGGCTTATTTAACAGGACAGTCCTAGTTAGGCCTATTTAACAGGACAGTCCTAGTTAGGCCTATTTAACAGGACAGTCCTAGTTAGGCCTATTTACCAAGACTTAGTCGTAGTTAGGCCTATTCAACAGGACAGTCCTAGTTAGGCCTATTGAACAGGACTTAGTCTTAGTTAGGCCTATTCAACAGGACAGTTCTAGTTAGGCCTATTTAACAGGACTTAGTCCTAATTAGGCCTATTTAACAGGGCTTAGTCCCAGTTAGGCTTATTTAACAGGGCTTAGTCCTAATTAGGCCTATTTAACAGGACTTAGTCCTAATTAAGCTTATTTAACAGGGCTTAGTCCCAGATAGGCTTATTTAACAGGGCTTAGTCCCAGTTAGGCTTATTTAACAGGGCTTAGTCCCAGTTAGGCTTATTTAACAGGGCTTAGTCCTAGTTAGGCCTATTTAATGTTTAGGACTAATTATTATTCCACACATAGACCAACTAATAATAAAAATGTGGTCTACAGTAGGCCTTGGCATACATGTTATTCACACTAGACTACAAACGGTAGGCCTAGGCTTTGACGTTATTCACGCTATCCTACACTTGGCCTTGGCATAGATGGTATTTACACCAGACTATATACGGTAGGCCTAGGCTTTGACGTTATTCACGCTATCCTACACTTGGCCTTGGCATACATGGTATTTACACCAGACTATATACGGTAGGCCTAGGCTTTGACGTTATTCACGCTATCCTACACTTGGCCTTGGCATACATGGTATTTACACCAGACTATATCCGGTAGGCCTAGGCCTTAAGTTACTTATGCTATGCTATCCAAGTATATCACGAATTTTATAGGCTTATATATATATATATATATATATATATATATATATATATATATAATTATAGCTGACAAGAAATTACATAGGGTAATCTTAATTTTTAGTTTACCTTCTGCTTATGTACTCATTATTAAATATCACAATCAATGTAATATGTAAGAATAATAACCAACAATTAGCCTATCTGGTTAACTAACAATGTATCTGATTAATATATAATTAATACTATTATGTACAGATATAATATTAAGTTATCATTTCTTATTTCTCACACTTACTGCATAGTCTATTTTAGCAAGTTAATCTGTTTGAACTCTGCCTCAATCTAACGTCATTAGATTGATTAGATTACGGCCACTGGTTGTTCTCTGGATTTCGAAACCTCAAAGTCCCAGAACCATAGAATTACTTGTCATCATAACATTGTAAACCTTAAAAACTTTCTTGAGTGTAAATCCTGGACTTTCCTCAATCATTGTAATGATGCAAATGCGATGTACAATGCATTCAATGATCTTTTAATTTCCTATCTAAACATTGCATGTCCCTTTAAATGTTTTAAAAAAGCTCAAGGTCGAAAGAAAAGGTCATGGGTCACCAAAGGGATTTTGATTTCAAGAGAGGAAATCAAATTCTGTCACTTGATTTTCTTCAGTCGCACACAAAACGAGCGTTTAAACATTTTTTTAGAAATCATAGAAGAGTGTATAGACAGGTCATAAAGGCCACAGAGGCATATGACATTGAGAAAACTTTAAAATTCAGCGAACATTTCTCAAAAACTGCTTGGACCATAATTAATAACTCATCAACGACTTCAAAATTCTCAAAAAAATCCAAGTTAATAACAATATATGACAGTGACATAAAGAGAGAAGATCCTGAGACTGTTGCTAATTTATTCAACAAGTACTTTAGTTTTGAGGCCGACTCTAACTCTAATTTCACAGGACCTACTAATCATCCACAAGGTTTTCGATCGCCAGTGACGTCTATGGTGTTGACCCCTGTTGATGAGAACGAGGTGGCTCGGGTCATGCAGGGACTTAGCTCAAAGAAATCATGCGATATTAATGGTGTTTCAGTTTGGTTGCTTAAACAATGCTATAAGCAATTGAATAAATGATTTATTTCCAACAGCAGCATACAATGAAGAAGAACATTTATAAACTTGGAAATTGACTGACCACGTAACCAGTAGAGTGGCCAGTTAATATAATTACATTTAATAGTATATTGTTATTTTGAGTCCAGTATACACAGTTAACAAAACAATGAGACGCTCCTTGCAATGTTGGTTTAGCAGAAATTCATAAGTGTGTATATAATATGTATCTAAAATTATTGAACCTAAACATTAATACTTAGAACATTAAAATTATTCAAATATATTAACTGATTACATGATTTAAGTATTCTACATCACGTTGAATCAACAGTCAGTCTTTTAAAATTTTACAAAACTTCTTAAATCTATTGCATTGCCTTATATTATATGGTAATTGATTAAAATATTTGGGTGCAAGGTAATTATAAGAATGTCTAAAACTAGATTTATTTACTTTAACTGCTCTAACATTGCCTGCAGAATAGCTTCTTGTAATATGGTGGTACAAGAAATTATTTTCTGTATTGCCACTTCGTTTGTAAAACAAACCTAAAACTTTAAAGACAAAAAGATGTTTGAAAGAAAGTATTTGTAACGTTTGGTATAGAGGAAATGAGTTTTCCCTTTTTCGCTTTTTTAATATAATACGTAAAAAATAATTTTGACAAGTCCGTAATTTTGCTATTATTGTTTTAAATGTGCCCCCAAAACAGACAATGCCATATGTAAACGTGAGTGTATCAACGCAAAATAGAGTGATCTTAACAATGATGTTTCACAGAAATTTCTCTAAAAATATAATGTTCGAATGGATAATTTTATTTTTTTTGTGTAAAGATATGATCTTCCCATTTGAGTTTGTTATCAAAAATAAGCCCAAGATATGTTGTGGGTCAAAGTGTATTAATTTAGTTTTGTTAACATTAACCTGCATTTTATTCAAGTTGCACCAATCTCTTAATAATTGTAAGTCACTAGTTATAAGATCCTCCAATATTCTTAAATTCTTATCCTTGTAAAATAAAACAACGTCGTCGGCAAAAGCAGATATTCTTCCTTTCCGTTCAATATTTAGCAAGTTATTAATAAAAATTAGGAACAGAGTTGATGAAAGCACAGACCCTTGAGGGACACCAATCCTAATATCTTGTTGAGAACTGTAACAATTGCTTATTTTTACTTGTTGTTTTCTGCTAGTTAAAAAGCTTTTAAACCATTCTAAGGCTAAGCCCCGAATTCCTGTTCCTTCTAATTTGACTATAAGAATTTCATGATCAAGAAAATCAAAGGCTTTTTTTAAATCGACAAAGATTCCTATAGTTTTAAAGTTTGCATTGAAATTACTATACATTTGTTTGGTTGCGGATATCAAAGCATCTTCAGTAGATTTCCGCTTCGTGAATCCATATTTTTTGTCGCTTAAAACATTTAATTCATTTAAGAAAGTTAACACTCTTTTCTGCATGAGTTTTTCAAAGATCTTGGAAAAAATTGATAATAGACTAATGGGTCTTAGATTTTCAAGCTTAATTGAATGTTCTTTTTTACGAATGGGAATGATTGTACTGATTTTTAATTTTGACGGGAAAATTACTAAAACTTAAATTTATTATATAGGTTATAGCCTACTAAAACAGGAGCTATTGATTCAATAATATTTTTTAGCAAACCAACACTAAACTTGTCAAAACCAGTCGATTTTTAATTTTTCAAATTTTTTACAATTTATAAAAGTTCAGGTACGGTAATTGGAACAATATAGAACGAGTGTGGGTAGGTTAGGCGCGGCTGTAACACAGGGCCGGTAGTTAGATGCCTCTGTGAACTCATAAGATAGTCATTGATTATTTCGGCCACTGCACGAGGGTCAGTAATTATCTCTCCGTTATCTACCTCAACCTTTAGTACACTCTTATTGTTGACAGAACCATTTACCTCATTTATTACTTTCCATTGCATAGAAGAATCACAATTACAGTTCTCAATTCTTTTTTTTTAATGTTTATATTTGGCATTGTCTATTTAAAGTTTTAACAGTTTACAATAATTGTTATACTAACTTAAAAAAATATTATCATATGGTCTCATTTTAGAGACTCTATACAGCTTCTTTCTTTTCTTTATTTTATGTAAGAGATTTAAAGTTATTCAAGGACTCCTTAATTTTGCCTTAAGCAACTTATTAGTATAATCGATAGTTTTACTACTCTCTTTAATAATATTGGTAAGAATGTCAAAGAAAGTATCATAACAACTATTTACATCATTGTTTGAGTATATCAAGCTCCAATCAACAACTTTCAATTTAAATTTAACTAATTCAAAGTCTACAGTAGTTTTCTGTAACCTAGAATCATTAGACAGACATTTTTTGACAGTTTTATTTAAATCTACAAATTTAAGTCATAACACACAGTGATCTGTTAAACCAAGGTCAAAAATAGGAGTAAAAAGAGCAGTATAAATTTACTTCATCAGAACTTATCCATGTTTCACTTAGGATTATAATTTGGGGTAATTCTTCTATATTGTTAAGTTCTAAAATAAAACTATTAAAACTACACCTTAGACTTCTTATGTTGGTATAAATAAGGTTGAAATCGGCGTTACATCATACCGGATAAAAGAAATCGTTTAAAGATACATTATCAAGCATAAATTATCATCAAGTATAAATTATTGGTGCCACTAACCAAATGAAACGGGGACCTTTGCAGACATCCTGAAAACAGCAAAAATCGTTCCAATTTAAAAAAGGATGATCCTTGAATAATCAGCAATTATCGTCCTATTTCAATTCTGCCCACCATCAGCAAGGTTTTTGAAAAGATATTTCTGGCACAGTTGGAAAATTTTCTTTCACACTATGACATTCTGGATCCTGAACAATATGGTTTCAGGAAAAACAAGTCAACTGTCGATGCATCACAAATCTGATAGAGCTCGTTGTCGATGGATTGGAGAGAAGAAAACATGTGCTTAGCATATTTCTTGATCTCTCCAAAGCCTTTGACTGTGTGCAGTATGAGACACTGTTGCACCAGTTGGAGTCTTTTGGCGTTCGATGTTTGTCACACAAATGGGTCTCGTCATACCTTAAAGGCAGGATCCATTGTGTACAGGTTGAGAATGCCCTGTCAGGCAAAACACTTATTATCCAAGGTGTCCCACAGGGTTCAATCCTTGGTCCAGTTTTGTTTAATCTATAAATCTATGGACTAAAATCTTCAATTCAGTTCGGAAAAGTTATTCAGTACGCTGATGACACGACTCTTTGTGAGATAGATAGATCATAACGTGATTTGAAGTAAAATCATTTATTGATCTGAATCAATGCATTCAACATTTTAATAAAATGGGCCTGAAAACAAACAATTCTAAGTCAAATTTCATAACATATTGTCTTCCTCAACACTTTGAACAGAATCAAATTACAGTAATGGTGGACGATGTACTATTAGAGAAAACAGAGTCCACGAAGGTCCTTGGAATACACCTTAACAAAGGTTGACTTGGGACGTTCACATTGACAGTGTGTGTGCTAGAGTTAACTCGGGCATTTTTGCTCTGCGCGACCTGGCACAATTCTGCTCCCTGTAAGTCTTAAAACTTGCATATGCAGGCTTGATCCATACCCACTTAGCCTATGGTATAAGACTTTGGGATAGCTGTTCTAAATACATGTTGGAAAGGGTATTTAGACTTCAAAAAAGAGCTGTCAGAACTATTTTAAAATCAAACGTCAGAGAGTCGTGTCGAGAAGCGTTTAGGGAGCTTAGATTGTTGACCCTACCCTGCCTCTATATACTGGAGGTCGCCCTGTACTGCAAGTCAAAGTGCACTTTGACGCACGGCAGGGATGTTCACTCTTATGAAACTAGAGGGAGGAATAATTACAGAACGCAGAGGCATAGAAGCGCAGCTTTCAAGCGTCTGCCATCACAAGTGGGTGTAAACATAATCAATTTGCTCCCTGAACAAATTAAAAATCAAAACCTGAATTTGTTCAAAAGACGTTTAAAATACCTTTTGGTGGAAAGTGCTTTTTATTCAGTTGAAGAATTCTTTCAAAGCCGCTGGGACAATCAGTAAACACCCTATCATGTAATTCTGGTGTCAAGTGTGTGAATGTAGGATGCATGTGCAAAATGTATGTATGAATGTGTCCGATTGTGTGTGAGTTTTAGGCTAGAATAAATTTTGACTTTTGCAACAGAATTGATAATTGTATTATGCAATAAAGAATTGATTTATATTTATTTATTTAGATTATGCTACCAACAGTTTAATAAAAGTGCAGCTAGATTATAGTTGTGTTAGTTATTCATTGTAAGAGCAAATCTCTAGATTCTTGTATTTTTCTCAATAATCTCTGATTATGCTTAATAAATGTAATTTGTCTAATTTATTTGTCAAATACGTGGGAAAACATGGTTTAGGCCGACAAGTTACATTTTCGATAGCAAATTACACATTATGGTTTGAGTTAACATCATACAATTAGTTCGCTATTATCATCATCATCATCATCATCTGTGGTTTCTTTAAATTTATTATTTTTACAATTAAGATAAGGGGGAATCCAAGTCTATGAAAATAGCATATCATCAGAACTATTACACTTTTTTGCCTGCCATCAACTCTTGTCAAAAATGTTAGTCTAACAATATTATCAGACAGTGCTACCTAGTGGTAATAACCTGAACCACTAGCTAGTGAGAGGCAGCGCTACGTGTGGTAACTGAAGGTACTGCTAGAGAACATTTTACTAAAGAGAGATGTAAAAAATTACTGGGTGTTCACAACATTGCCACTAGATATCACTAGCAGTTATATATACTCAAATAACTAAATGTATTTAATTAAATGACATAAATTTACGGTTTGTGTTATTACTATGCAAATTTTTTTTATAAAATTGCAATATTAAAAACCTGCTTATTTTCGTTCAAAAAATTTAGATTTACAAGTAAAGTATGTTATTTTATATATTTTAACACTTTAGAATCTCAACTACAAATTATAATGTTTATTAATATATATTTCAAATCTTCTCAGAAGAGAATTGCTCTAATTCTATTTCTAAATGTATCAATTTTTGACAGCCTCTTAATGATGTGGAACCTTTCACTTATTAAGAGGCTTATTAAGTCGATTAAGTGTTACAGATGGGAAATGTTGTTGTGTCCCGGCAAGGCCTTATAAAGTTTATAGCCAGCTGAAAACAGGTTGCGGGCGTTGCGGCAACCTGTTATTTTTGCAACTGTTATCGACTGCTCATTTTCAATCGTTTCCGTTCGCGTTGTGTTAAAAAATTAAAATAAAAAAAACACAGTTTCCTTCTACAAGAATTGTGTGTTTAGGTAAGGATTCCAGTTCACGTTGGTGATATCCAATCAGTCCCTCTATTAATATATGCTTTTAACAAACATTTAACGATTTAATATTTCTTGTCTGTTGTTTTTAAATTTAGTTAGTGTTGACTTTTAATTGACTGATGTTTAACAAATAATGTTTTTGGCCCGAAATTAAATTAAAATTCAGTTCATAATGAATGAAATCACTTAATTAATACACTATTCATAACATAAATTATTATTATTAATATTGTTTGGAATAAATAAATAAAGTATCATTATATTTAACAGCGTTAAATACAGTTCGACTTCGAAAATAAAGAATTAGATTTAATTTAAATACTACAACGCTGTCATATTTACTTTAAGTAACTTCCAATTTTAAAAGTGCAACCTTTTTAATTGTTAAATAAGCGTCATAAACAATTTGAAATATTTAAATATACGAAGCCTACAGAGGATTTAAATCACAAACAAATGTTACAAAGACATAGCTTAAACTATTTACATTTATACACAGCAAAATATGTACATCCACTATTGAAAACATGAATTTAAACTAATTAAAAATCTAAATACAATTAAAATTCTTTGAAATCGACCATACAATAAAAAACGTTCACTGAAATTAAATGGAAGCAAGATTTAAAAATGTCTACGTTTGTTTACTATCTGACTCTGAGTTTCGTGTCACAACAGGCAGAACTACTTACTGTACACGTGTACTGTTATTTTAGGTTAGAATTGTTTTAGGCCTTTTATGTTGTTGCTACTATAGATAGATTGCCGGCAACGCCAACTAGCAATATGTTGAGTTTTATAAATGCAACAAATTTTTTATTTTTATTTTGAGATTTGACGATTAGTTCCTACACCCAGTGACAACTGACAGATGAGCATTTTTTATTTTTAAGTAAATTTGTTAAGTGGCTAGAGGCATGGAATAATCTTAAATTTAAGTATGTGCTGTTAGGGAAGTGTCAAACAGACAACTTAGAACCAAGGTTTAGCCAATATAGACAAATGTGTGGGGGATGTTATAACGTTTCTGTTGTGCAAGTGTTTGAACCGGAAAAACTTAAGACTGTTAGTTTGGTTAAAGTTGTATCCGTTTCTAATGGAGTTATTGAAATAAAAGATTTGTTCTTTACTGAACAAGATCGTGTTGAAGAAACAGACAATTTTGATTTTAATGATGTTGCTTTTGAAGATATTACTGAGGGTTTAAACAGTGTTATTATCGCAGAAAATGATAAGGTGGCTCACATATATAGGGGGGGGGGGAGTTTAAAGTACCCCTCTAGTTTAGTTGTGAATATTTTATCTGATTGTCTTTAACTCTTTAAATTGATTATTAGTAATACATATGAAAATAACTTTCTTGGGTTAAAGCAACAAAGAAAAGTTTTACTTAATTAAATGTTAGATTGTCTTAGCGATTCTTACATTTTTTATTGCGAGAACTGATCTACTAGCTCTTTAATTTATGTAAACAAATGTATAACAATCTTTTGTAATATTCTATTGAATACCTACAGTAAGGTATTCAAAGGAGAAACTTGTCGAGAAAGAGCGAGGTAAATGTAAGAAAAGAAAGCTTAATAAGTTAAATCAGTAAGTTCATTTTACTTCAGTAAATAATCAGAAGATTTGTAGACATATTTCATTATAAAACATAAGTAAATCATTTAACTTGTGTTTTTTATCCCAAATAAATATATATAAAATGTTAATTTATCTTTCATTTACGTCAAACAGGCTCATAGGAAAATCGTTTAAACTTTTTTGCGATGTTGTGAAAACCGGTAATTTTGCGAAATTTTAATTACTATTGGCGTGTGCACGAGTGTCCAAGGTAGGGATGGGCGATATTTACGTACCGGTGACTTTGTCACTGGTATTTGCTTGTCACCGATAGTCACTGGTACAGAAAGTAAGAAATACCAGTGACAGGAATTCAGTATAGTTTGCACTGCTACAAGTGGATATCGAATGAACTACAGTACGCGCGCTGAAGGTCCGGCCTCCTGGCTGGCCTACTAGCATTGATTATATTCTAGTCCTATAAAAACATCGACTCTGAGCGAGGCGGTCACAGACAGATCGTAAAGGGTGATTGTTTACGCGTTTACGGAGTATTTTTATTTTGGTATCTCTTATAATTAGACCAGTATTTAAAATAAAAACATCAAATAGGTTAAGAGTTTGAAAGTTAACAAATTAAAACGTATATCAATAACAACAATTAAATATATCATAAAAAATTATAAATCAGTTAATAACTTTAATTGAAATTAAGTAACTAAGAAATATATACTTCTTACTGTCACTAAGGAAAATATTTCTGTGATTTCCCGTATCGTTAAAATACATATATTTTTTATTTAAATTGGTTTAAAATAAAAATGACGAATTGAGAGTGACTCGTCAGTTTTATAAAACTCATGGACGGTTTTTCTAACGACACATTTGTCGAAATCGTCTAATTCTGTCGCTGTTGTTTTTCTCTTGTATTTTTTGGGAGTTGTGAACGAACACTCTCCTTCCGCTGAAGTGTCCAATAAACACTTTTCACGCCGAATTTCCTTTATAAGAGTTTTTGAAATGCTACATGCAACTGCAGTTCATTCTAACGATTTTTTTACGGGAATTCGTTGTTTATCTCTTAATTTGGCCTCATTCGCCATGAACTCACTTACTCTCCAAATAATTTCCCTAGCCTGACTTCTAGTAGGTTTTCCTTGGGTTACTTTAGAATAAAGCGAGCCATAGTTGAGGTAGGAACCACTTAGGAATAAACTATTTAGGACTTACGTTCACTAATTTTACAACCTTAAGAGTCTGCAGAGGCTGTCGGCCATATTGGTTTAAATCTCATTACAACGATGTTATTTTTCGAACCAGACAAATGATCACGCGTGTCAAAATTTAACAGTTATTTTCAAACGGTCTTTTCCAAACAAATTGCATTTGATCAAGAGTGAAATTACTCGTTGAATTGCTTTGTGGATTCATAATTAGTTTAATAGAATAAATATAAAAATTATTTAGTTTGAAGTTTTTATTTTCACCTATTTTTCAAAACTAGGCGTATGTATTCATAACATCAAAAGCAAACCTATGCGCAGTATGATAGCATTTTAAATGACACCTCATATACACAACGTTTGGTAAATAAATAATGATAAAAATATGGATTCGAAATAACGTTGTTTTTATGAGAATTAAACCAGTATGGCTTTTGATATGTTGTTTTCGTAGACTTGGACACCCCCTTATCTCAATTATAAAAAATATAAATTTATAGAAACCATAGATGATGCTGATGATGATGATAATAATAGCGAACTAATTGTATGATGTTATATGATTTAATGTTCAGGTCTGTAAATATAAAATCGAGGAAATTCTTTTTACGTTATAATACAATTCTAAGTATTATTTGCTGAATTATTTTGCTTTGCTTTGTTTATTTAAGTTACATAAAATTTTGATCATTTCACAGTGGAATATATCGTATGGTTTTGGCAGCAACCAAACAGACTCTATAAATATTGCACCTATTTTAAAATAAAAATGTTTACAGTTAAAATACTACACTGTATAAAATAGGTAAATTTCAAAACCAGTTTTATATCTATGATATATATGTTACTATTCATAATACTTGTCTATTCATGTGTATTTTATTGTAACAAGTAATCAAATATCACGGATGAAGCGTAATAAATAAAAACGATTACAACGCGTGACGTAAGTCAACCATTACTTTTCCTTGACTTCAAACAGTCGATGAAATGAAATAGTTTTTATTGCTTTTTGACAATATGTACATATTGTATAGCAAAACTCATATTATTAATAATAATGATCCTACAAACTAATGATACATTAAGTGATGTGATAAAATAACTTTAATAACAATTTCAGCATAGCTTAGTGGGGGAGTTCATTCGTTCACAGAGTAACGCATTCATTCACTACAACCACTCTTCCACAGCAATAACATTCATACAGGATCTCTCCCGAGCCGTCCGCAAATTAGGAGTCTGCTATAAATTCACCCACAGAATAACAAGCGAGAGCCACTAAGTAGCCTTTTAATCGAGACTTGAATTTGTTGAAATTTTGTTCCCTTTTAATATAATCTGGGAGAATGTTTAAAATTTTGACGCCTGCTACAGACGGTTTGCGTTCCAGGGCCGATGTACGGTGCCGAGCCACTCTAAAACTGTGACTACTTCTTGTTTCGTGTTGATGGATGTCGCTACCTCGTGTTAAATTACATTTGAATCTACAATAGAGTGTAGTCTCCAAAATGTAAATGCAAGGCAGCGTTAGCAAACCTAATTCCCTGAAGGACTGTTTGCATGACTCTCTAACTTTTAATTTGGAAATTATTCGGATTGCTCTTTTTTGTAGCCGAAAGACTCTTTGAAGTTTGTCTAAGGAACAGCTACCCCACAGTCTTACTCCGTAGGTAAGGTGAGGGTAAATGAGACCAAAATAGGCCATTAACTGTACCTTAACTGTGCAAAATTTTGAAATGTTTCTCAAAGCAAAAATACCAGAGGCAATTTTTGCACAAACGCTGTTAATGTGGCAGCTCCAGGTCAACGCCCTATCTAGGTGAATTCCCAGGAACTTGACAGAGGTTTTTTCATCAAGAAGAATGCCATCAACCATTATCAGTGGCTTTAAGCAAGACTCTTGATCTCTTAAAGAAAAATAAATGTATTTTGTTTTTGAATGGTTTTTAGATAAATATTCCATTTCAAATTGCTGAACACAGGCATTAAGATTAGTGAACGCTTCAATTTCAAGTGCGGGAATGGACTCAGCTTTGAAGCAGAGTGTTGTATCGTCCGCATATTGAACGATATTTCCACTCAAGACAGAAGACCCTACCTCATTAACGTAAACAAGGAAGAGAACAGGGCCTAGAATAGACCCCTGTGGAACTCTACAATGAACTTTTTTACTATTATAAAATAAATCACCAATTTGAACACATTGACTTCTGTCGTTCAAGTATGATTTGAGCCACGAGTAAGGAAGGCCACGAATGCCATATCTTTCAAGTTTTGCCAATAGAAGGTTGTGATTGACACAATCAAAGACCTTGGACAAGTCTAAAAAAACACCAACAGTTTTTTGTCTGTTTTCTAATCCGTCCAACACCAAATCGACCAGTCTGGTGACAGCGTCAATGGTTGACTTTCCATGTTCTAAACCAAATTGGTCCTCGCTCAGAATCTTCTCTTTATCAAGAAAATCAAGCAGCCTGGAAAGAAATACATTTTCAAAGATTTTGCTTGGAGCTGGTAAAATTGAAATAGGGCGGTAGTTGTTCAAGACCGTTGGGTCTTCCTTTTTAAACACCGGAACTACCTTTGCATTTTTTAATTTGGAAGGAAACAACCCTGTTTCGAACGAAGAGTTTATTATTTTCGTCAACGGGCACAGAATACTTTCAGTACACTGTTTCAATAACCACGTTGAAACACCATTGATATCCTCGGATAATTTAGGTGGAAGATTTTGTATCACCCGAGCCACTTCCGCTTCACACACAGGAGACAGCATCATGGACCGCAAAACCCGCCTCTCTTGGGTAGTGTCCACGTTACATGATTTTCTATTAGGGTTCATCTGGACAACAGTTGAAAAAAAGTTATTAAATTCCGTTGCTACTGATTTTGGGTCATCGTAGACATGCCCATTAATATTTAACTGAATTGGTTTCTTTTAAGACACGTTTTTTGTGTTATTTATAATCTTCCAAGCAGCTTTGGAAAAGTTTTTAGCACATATTTTTTCGATCATATTCCACATACATTGCGACAGGACAGGCGCAGCGCCAGCGCGGTCGGTAATGAGCCCGAGTACAGCCAATTTCAGATGTTGTCTACTCAAAGCAGCACTGCGCATTGAACAATTCTGCCATAGTCCCAACACGTTCCGCTAGAGATCGCTAGCGCTGGCTGATCACTCAAAGCCGTACCTCGTTGCGCATCTAGGTGCGTATATAATCAAGGGTCTGACCCACCCGCGGGCCATGGTGACGCTTTATTAAATACAGTGGTATAGAGGAGCTATGACCCACAGGTTGGTCATACATTTATATTATATCATATACTTATAACATCAACTTAAAACAGCTTCTATTAAAACCAAACTATTTTAGAAATAGTTCATATTCTAAATATTAATTTAAAGGACAGAATTTTTACAATTAACGTAAGTTGTTTTCCATTATATAAGTTGATTGGACGTAGTTTATTCGAATCCTTAACCTTCAATTCTCTTTATTAGAAAAACACGATTTTTTTTAGAGTATGGTAGCATTTTTTCTGTCTAGAGGAAGTAAATGCCGCTTGGTAATAAAAACACATTACTTAGTACTTTTTAGTTGATTACTTAGTACAAAATCAAAACTAACTGTACTCAAAGGCCTACAAGACTTGAAGTACAAGTAATCAGTACTCGAGAGTATCATTATCAGATACAGGAAGGTTATCATTCAGCCCACTCCGATCCATCTCCATAGAGATAAAAATTACAATGATAGCCTTATGATGAACGACAGTTACAAACCTTTCGATTCATTATTCGGCTTCCAGAAAATTTTTGTAGCTTGTCTTTAAGTGCTTTAGTGAGATTATGGATCACATTATTATTTATAATATTACTGATTTAGTATATATCTGAGAAGTTTGATGTGTATAAATAAAATTAAAAACATACCTTTTACGTTTTAAGTTAGTTATGTTTTTAAGTGTGATTAAAAAAAAGAATCTGATACTTAATATACGGTACTTACTGTAATAAAATAAATGGTTTCTAATAATAATAAAATCTATTAAATATTAGACTTATGCAGTTTTCAATGATGACGGCTAGCTACTGCTCCTACCTAGTGGTGTACGTGTGTAACTGCAAGATTGAGTCAACAGCGCTATCTGTGAATAAGGAAAACTAAGAGAATCAATGGTTTGAAGTACACTTTTAGTATCCACAGGTAGCGTTGGAGTTCCTTCAGGTGGTTCAGTTTTGCCACAAAATAATATTGATTGTTAACGAACATATAATGTTAAGGTGTACAAAATTACATGTACAGAGATGTTGTTATTTCTCTGTTGTCAGTAAGTTGGTTAAACATGTTTGTATTTCGATATGCGACTTGATAATTTAATTACACATTATGTTGTTGAAATTTCTTATATATTTACACTCAACTACAGTACACGAATTTCCAGTAAAATTACAATATTTGTTAGACATAAAATATTTGGTTTTTATTATCATTGGTGCATTTTCAAGATTCACATTTTTTACAACAACAAAATTTGGAATTTCATTTTGAAATGTAATTCTGTTCCTTCTCACTTTTTGATTATTAAGACACTTCTTTAATTATTATTTTTAATTCTAGTGGTTCTGTTACTTCCCTTAACTATCAGCTGTTGCTAGCAGGTGATATTCCTTGGAATTTCTCAAGCTGTATCTAGTTTGTTCATAGTTTCACAAAGATCTTGACCTAACTAAACTGATGACTAGACCTTACAAGTAAATGCCAAAGTGATTACAACTTTGCTACATATTCACTGGTGCGTCTGGGACCTTCAGTCATGTTGGTTTGTATATTTTTTATACAGTAGTCAATTAAATGTAATGAAAATTGTATGATATTTTTCTTAAATAGAAAGATCATAAATAGCCATACTAAAATACAGCAATAATGTAAAATGAGTTTAGTAAAATATTTACTGTCTTGCGTTTACTAACTCATTTTACTTCATATGAAAACTAAACAACTCATATAGTTAGTTTAATTCATACCTTTAATTTTGTCTAATTGAAGAAGGCATTTAATATTTTTTTTTTTTAATTTCTTTAAATGGTTTTTAAATTAAAATTTTCCAACTATCAAATGTCAGATGCAAGACTAGTTATTCTGATTAAATTAGATATGAAATTTATTTTTATGTTTGATCAAAGTTTAATTAAAAACACCTATTGGTGTTTTAATTTTACTTAAAGTTTAATTAAAAACACCTATTGGTGTTTTAATTTTACTTTGATCAAACATAAAAATAAATTTCATATCTAATTTAATCAGAATAACTAGTCTTGCATCTGACATTTGATAGTTGGAAAATTTTAATTTAAAAACCATTTAAAGAAATTAAAAAAAAAAAATATTAAATGCCTTCTTCAATTAGACAAAATTAAAGGTATGAATTAAACTAACTATATGAGTTGTTTAGTTTTCATATGAAGTAAAATGAGTTAGTAAACGCAAGACAGTAAATATTTTACTAAACTCATTTTACATTATTGCTGTATTTTAGTATGGCTATTTATGATCTTTCTATTTAAGAAAAATATCATACAATTTTCATTACATTTAATTGACTACTGTATAAAAAATATACAAACCAACATGACTGAAGGTCCCAGACGCACCAGTGAATATGTAGCAAAGTTGTAATCACTTTGGCATTTACTTGTAAGGTCTAGTCATCAGTTTAGTTAGGTCAAGATCTTTGTGAAACTATGAACAAACTAGATACAGCTTGAGAAATTCCAAGGAATATCACCTGCTAGCAACAGCTGATAGTTAAGGGAAGTAACAGAACCTCTAGAATTAAAAATAATAATTAAAGAAGTGTCTTAATAATCAAAAAGTGAGAAGGAACAGAATTACATTTCAAAATGAAATTCCAAATTTTGTTGTTGTAAAAAATGTGAATATTGAAAATGCACCAATGATAGAATAAATAAAAACCAAATATTTTATGTCTAACAAATATTGTAATTTTACTGGAAATTCGTGTACTGTAGTTGAGTGTAAATATATAAGAAATTTCAACAACATAATGTGTAATTAAATTATCAAGTCGCATATCGAAATACAAACATGTTTAACCAACTTACTGACAACAGAGAAATAAAAACATCTCTGTACATGTAATTTTGTATACCATAACATTATATTTTCGTTAACAATCAATATTATTTTGTGGCAAAACTGAACCACCTGAAGGAACTCCAACGCTACCTGTGGATACTAAAAGTGTACTTCAAACCATTGATTCTCTTAGTTTTCCTTATTCACAGATAGCGCTGTTGACTCAATCTTGCAGTTACACACGTACACCACTAGGTAGGAGCAGTAGCCGTCATCATTGAAAACTGCATAAGTCTAATATTTAATAGATTTTATTATTATTAGAAACCATTTATTTTATTACAGTAAGTACCGTATATTAAGTATCAGATTCTTTTTTTTAATCACACTTAAAAACATAACTAACTTAAAACGTAAAAGGTATGTTTTTAATTTTATTTATACACATCAAACTTCTCAGATATATACTAAATCAGTAATATTATAAATAATAATGTGATCCATAATTTTACTAAAGCACTTAAAGACAAGCTACAAAAATTTTCTGGAAGCCAAATAATGAATCGAAAGGTTTGTAACTAGTGATGGGATTACCTGCTCTTTTAGCTGAGCAGTGATAACCGCTCCCGCTCACTTGCCAGACCTGTGATTTTAACCTGTGATTAAGAGTGATTCCGCTCTTTCAGCTCCAACTGTGATTTCGGCGATTCCGCTCTTTCAATTATTCTAACCGTGGTCCGCTCAATCCGCTCTTTCAATTCTAATTCTAACCGTGGTCCGCTCAATCCGCTCTTTCAATTCTAATTCTAACCGTGGTCCGTGATTCCATGTCCCTGAATGAACAACAAATTCAAATTACGGATTGGGCCTATGCTAGGATGGTTTGCAGTTATTGTTAGTTATTACAAGTGATTGATAAACGGAGTAGAATAAAACATAGGTGAGCTGAATAGTTAAGATGTTATTTGGCATGAAATATTGAACTTGTACCTAAACTATTGTACAGATAATTTAAATCCATGCAGAATATACAAAAAACAAATATATTTTTAAGTTAGATAGAATTTACCACACAAGCATTGTAGACAAGTACATTTTACAGCATACTAAATTTATTGATTATTATTGGTAATAGGCTATACACAATTATAAACTGAAGAAATATACGTTAGACATATATTAACCTAACCTAACCTATTTATCAAATTGATATATTGGTAAATAAATAAAAACATGTAGTTACTTTTAGATTATAGTTTTTTGTTGTTTACAATAGACTTTTTATTGCTTATCTATTAAACACATCTGACAGAATATCAGTTTGATAGAAATGTTAATTAATATAACATTAATTATAAGCATTAGTCTCAAAATAAAGTTGGAGCAGAAACGAATTGCAGCGCTGCTCTACAGCAGACGGCAAGAAAGCAAACTAATTTACAGCTCAGTCGTTCTCGTTCAGTCAGTTCAGTCAAGAAGAACAGTCACATTGGCAGTTCACTTGAGAAGAGCCGGAGCGGGTGAGCTGATGACGTAGCAAATCACTGTACTGAGCGGTTTGGTTTGGACCCGTGATCACAGGTCGACCTGTGATTCTAAAATCACGGTGATCAAATCACAGGTCGTGATTTCTGGCCCATCACTATTTGTAACTGTCGTTCATCATAAGGCTATCATTGTAATTTTTATCTCTATGGAGATGGATCGGAGTCGGAAACAAGGAATGGGCTGAATGATAACCTTCCTGTATCTGATAATGATACTCTCGAGTACTGATTACTTGTACTTCAAGTCTTGTAGGCCTTTGAGTACAGTTAGTTTTGATTTTGTACTAAGTAATCAACTAAAAAGTACTAAGTAATGTGTTTTTATTACCAAGCGGCATTTACTTCCTCTAGACAGAAAAAATGCTACCATACTCTAAAAAAAATCGTGTTTTTCTAATAAAGAGAATTGAAGGTTAAGGATTCGAATAAACTACTTCCAATCAACTTATATAATGGAAAACAACTTACGTTAATTGTAAAAATTCTGTCCTTTAAATTAATATTTAGAATATGAACTATTTCTAAAATAGTTTGGTTTTAATAGAAGCTGTTTTAAGTTGATGTTATAAGTATATGATATAATATAAATGTATGACCAACCTGTGGGTCATAGCTCCTCTATACCACTGTATTTAATAAAGCGTCACCATGGCCCGCGGGTGGGTCAGACCCTTGATTATATACGCACCTAGATGCGCAACGAGGTACGGCTTTGAGTGATCAGCCAGCGCTAGTGATCTCTAGCGGAACGTGTTGGGACTATGGCAGAATTGTTCAATGCGCAGTGCTGCTTTGAGTAGACAACATCTGAAATTGGCTGTACTCGGGCTCATTACCGACCGCGCTGGCGCTGCGCCTGTCCTGTCGCAATGTATGTGGAATATGATCGAAAAAATATGTGCTAAAAACTTTTCCAAAGCTGCTTGGAAGATTATAAATAACACAAAAAACGTGTCTTAAAAGAAACCAATTCAGTTAAATATTAATGGGCATGTCTACGATGACCCAAAATCAGTAGCAACGGAATTTAATAACTTTTTTTCAACTGTTGTCCAGATGAACCCTAATAGAAAATCATGTAACGTGGACACTACCCAAGAGAGGCGGGTTTTGCGGTCCATGATGCTGTCTCCTGTGTGTGAAGCGGAAGTGGCTCGGGTGATACAAAATCTTCCACCTAAATTATCCGAGGATATCAATGGTGTTTCAACGTGGTTATTGAAACAGTGTACTGAAAGTATTCTGTGCCCGTTGACGAAAATAATAAACTCTTCGTTCGAAACAGGGTTGTTTCCTTCCAAATTAAAAAATGCAAAGGTAGTTCCGGTGTTTAAAAAGGAAGACCCAACGGTCTTGAACAACTACCGCCCTATTTCAATTTTACCAGCTCCAAGCAAAATCTTTGAAAATGTATTTCTTTCCAGGCTGCTTGATTTTCTTGATAAAGAGAAGATTCTGAGCGAGGACCAATTTGGTTTAGAACATGGAAAGTCAACCATTGACGCTGTCACCAGACTGGTCGATTTGGTGTTGGACGGATTAGAAAACAGACAAAAAACTGTTGGTGTTTTTTTAGACTTGTCCAAGGTCTTTGATTGTGTCAATCACAACCTTCTATTGGCAAAACTTGAAAGATATGGCATTCGTGGCCTTCCTTACTCGTGGCTCAAATCATACTTGAACGACAGAAGTCAATGTGTTCAAATTGGTGATTTATTTTATAATAGTAAAAAAGTTCATTGTAGAGTTCCACAGGGGTCTATTCTAGGCATTGTTCTCTTCCTTGTTTACGTTAATGAGGTAGGGTCTTCTGTCTTGAGTGGAAATATCGTTCAATATGCGGACGATACAACACTCTGCTTCAAAGCTGAGTCCATTCCCGCACTTGAAATTGAAGCGTTCACTAATCTTAATGCCTGTGTTCAGCAATTTGAAATGGAATATTTATCTACAAACCATTCAAAAACAAAATACATTTATTTTTCTTTAAGAGATCAAGAGTCTTGCTTAAAGCCACTGATAATGGTTGATGGCATTCTTCTTGATGAAAAAAACTCTGTCAAGTTCCTGGGAATTCACCTAGATAGGGCGTTGACCTGGAGCTGCCACATTAACAGCGTTTGTGCAAAAATTGCCTCTGGTATTTTTGCTTTGAGAAACATTTCAAAATTTTGCACAGTTAAGGTACAGTTAATGGCCTATTTTGGTCTCATTTACCCTCACCTTACCTACGGAGTAAGACTGTGGGGTAGCTGTTCCTTAGACAAACTTCAAAGAGTCTTTCGGCTACAAAAAAGAGCAATCCGAATAATTTCCAAATTAAAAGTTAGAGAGTCATGCAAACAGTCCTTCAGGGAATTAGGTTTGCTAACGCTGCCTTGCATTTACATTTTGGAGACTACACTCTATTGTAGATTCAAATGTAATTTAACACGAGGTAGCGACATCCATCAACACGAAACAAGAAGTAGTCACAGTTTTAGAGTGGCTCGGCACCGTACATCGGCCCTGGAACGCAAACCGTCTCTAGCAGGCGTCAAAATTTTAAACATTCTCCCAGATTATATTAAAAGGGAACAAAATTTCAACAAATTCAAGTCTCGATTAAAAGGCTACTTAGTGGCTCTCGCTTGTTATTCTGTGGGTGAATTTATAGCAGACTCCTAATTTGCGGACGGCTCGGGAGAGATCCTGTATGAATGTTATTGCTGTGGAAGAGTGGTTGTAGGGAATGAATGTGTTACTCTGTGAACGAATGAACTCCCCCACTAAGCTATGCTGAAATTGTTATTAAAGTTATTTTATCACATCACTTAATGTATCATTAGTTTGTAGGATCATTATTATTAATAATATGAGTTTTGCTATACAATATGTACATATTGTCAAAAAGCAATAAAAACTATTTCATTTCATCGACTGTTTGAAGTCAAGGAAAAGTAATGGTTGACTTACGTCACGCGTTGTAATCGTTTTTATTTATTACGCTTCATCCGTGATATTTGATTACTTGTTACAATAAAATACACATGAATAGACAAGTATTATGAATAGTAACATATATATCATAGATATAAAACTGGTTTTGAAATTTACCTATTTTATACAGTGTAGTATTTTAACTGTAAACATTTTTATTTTAAAATAGGTGCAATATTTATAGAGTCTGTTTGGTTGCTGCCAAAACCATACGATATATTCCACTGTGAAATGATCAAAATTTTATGTAACTTAAATAAACAAAGCAAAGCAAAATAATTCACTTAGAATTGTATTATAACGTAAAAAGAATTTCCTCGATTTTATATTTACAGACCTGAACATTAAATCATATAACATCATACAATTAGTTCGCTATTATTATCATCATCATCAGCATCATCTATGGTTTCTATAAATTTATATTTTTTATAATTGAGATAAGGGGGTGTCCAAGTCTACGAAAACAACATATCATCAGAACTATTACACTTTTTTACCTGCCATCAATTCTTGTCAAAAATGTTGGTCTAACAATATTATCAGACAGTGCTACCTAGTGGTAATAATCTAAACCACTAGCTAGTGAGAGGCAGCGCTAATAGTGGTAACTGAAGGTACTGCTAGAGAACATTTGATTAAAGAGAGATGTATAAAATTGCTGGTTGTTCACAACATTGCCACTAGGTAGTACTAGCAGTTAGATATAATCAAACAACTAAAAGTTTTAATTAAATGACATAAATAATTTACTGTTTGTATTATTATTGTACAAAATTTTTAAGTATATTGTTGTAATATTAAAAACCTGCTTACTTTTCTTCAAAAAATGTAGATTTACATGTAATCTATATTATTTTTATATTTTAACACTTTAGAACCTCAACTAGAAATTATAATTGTTAGTCATATATATATATAATCTACTCACGAAATGGAAATTCTCATGTTATACTATATACATTTAGATAATTTCTTGCAGCCTCTGGATGTGATGACTTTCACGTTAATCACATTTCAAGGGGCTATATGAATTGGAAAATGTAGTAGAGACTAGTGAATTATAACTCTCAACCTGCACATAGAGATTGGTGATTATTACTAGTTGTTGTTTGCTGTGGAACAGTTGCCACTCCACAACAGTTTAATTAAACTGTTGGGTTGCAACAGTTAAGGATACTGCCATATTGATATTAGTAGGAAAAGCTCTGAAACTGCAACTGAATACTAACTATATGTTGTCTGAGAATCTGTTCCTGTTGCAGCTGATGCAAATATAAACTAATTCTGGGATTATCTAACTAATGCAATTCTACAATCATTTAAGACAACAGGAACTGCATTAGGCTAATGAAAGGAATTGGATTGTATATATTATGTATAATAGAGGTAATAAAGGTAAAAATGACTACATTTAAACAGTTTTATCCATTATTATGAATTTAATTCTCAATATGGAATCACCAACTTAATAGTTAACAAATTTATAGTTATAATTTAAACATATTATTTACGTGACTTTTTTGGTTTTAATTTTGTCCTTCTGTCAATTATAATTTGGCCTGTTTTTGAAAAGATCCTTTCACATGGTACAGAAGTCTCCACCATTGGAAAGTAAATCCGCAATAAATTTGCTAAATTTGGGTATAGATGGCTATTGTGTACTCACCAATGAACAGGGTTGTCATTCTTTTGTATTATGCATATTACAATTAGGGTACCTGAAATATAAGGGATATAAAATAGAAAACATAAGAAAGTTCTTTTGCGAAACACTTTTTTAATGTAAATTTGGTTTTAATTAAATATGAATTAATTTAAACTAATAAAGTTAAAAATATTTATAAGAATAATAATTATTCTTACTCGTCTAATTCAATAATTGCTCTAGAAGTAATATTCCTTTTTGGCCCCTTTTCTATGGTACTATCAAACAAGGTCCATACCGAGAGTTCATCTGTTTTCTCATCTTTCTTTCTCTGCTTTTCTGGTGGAGAGTCATTTTGATCAGGTTGTTTTCATTTTTTTGTCAATAATTCCTGCACGTGCTTCTTTAAGCTACTTTTTGCTACTTCTGCGGTAAAAGCACAAAGCTTGAACCTTGGATATAGTAAAGTACATATCCCTGCAGTTTTACTAAGCTCGATATTTTAAAATCTAGATATTAACCCTTGATTGAGTGCTAATACAATTTGAGTCACATAGGTGTTAAGTTCTCTGTTTTTAAGCACATAACACATGTTAATCAAGCCTGCGGTAAGTACAATAACCTGGCTACCTGTTACAAATCTAGATATTAACCCTTGATTGAGTGCTAATACAATTTGAGTCACATAGGTGTTAAGTTCTCTGTTTTTAAGCACATAACACATGTTAATCAAGCCTGCGGTAAGTACAATAACCTGGCTACCTGTTACAAATCTAGATATTAACCCTTGATTGAGTGCTAATACAATTTGAGTCACATAGGTGTTAAGTTCTCTGTTTTTAAGCACATAACACATGTTAATCAAGCCTGCGGTAAGTACAATAACCTGGCTACCTGTTACAAATCCTTCCACGTTCATTTTTCTTGTGAC
Organism: Stictocephala bisonia; assembly: GCA_035578905.1. Taxonomy (NCBI): domain Eukaryota; kingdom Metazoa; phylum Arthropoda; class Insecta; order Hemiptera; family Membracidae; genus Stictocephala; species Stictocephala bisonia. The sequence goes on along the minus strand of JAQJVL010000092.1, from coordinate 378,310 downwards.
ATCCTCAAAAGGCTGTAGTACCTTAATCAATTCTGCACATATTTCCCACTCTGTAGCATTTAAATTCAATTCGCTTCTCTCGGATAAAGCTAGAGATGTTTTAACTGCATCTTGAAGTTTTGTTAATCTTTCTAGCATAAATAACATGAGTTCCAACGTGTAAGCACATCATGGATAAGTTTTTTTGGGTTATTATCACCCATATCTTTTTGATATTTTAAAAGTTTCGAAATTTCGAGAGTATTCCTTCTAAAAAATGTTACTTTATTTCTGGCCTTTTGTATAAGATTTAGAATTGGTTGCACGGATGGATGTGTGACATTTACAACCAAATTTAGAGTATGGGCAAAACATCCAAATTGTTTCCACTTTAGCTCGGAAATGGCTCCTACAACATTTGATGCGTTATCAGTAACTACTCATAATATTTTGTTAGATATGCCAAAACTCTCTGTTATACTCTTAATCTTACTACCTAAATTTATGCTAGTATGCGAGCCTTCAAATTTAACACAATCTAACAATGCTGATTCTAATTTAAATTCGTTAGTTATGTAATGAGCAATTAGAGCCAAATAGCTGTCATTGCAAGCTGATGACCAGCAATCTGTGGTTAGGCAAATCTGTGTTACATTTTTAAATTGATCTTGAACAATACACTTACACTCCTCGTATGCTGCTGGTAAAAAGTTGTTAGATAATGTTTTCCTGCTTGGGATATCATATGAAGGATTCATTAATAAAGTTTCTGAAACCCTTATCATTAACAATAGAAAATGGTTGCAAATCATCAGTGATTAGTTTTAATAATAGTTTGTCAAGTTTCTTTTTTTGTTTTAAATTAATTTTTTTGGCAGAAATGATGAGATACTAGATTGTGATGTGATTTTTGTTTGTTCTATTTGTTTTGTTGATAACTGGCTTTCAGCATTACATTTGCTAGAAACTATGTTATTATTGTGTGTTGAAGTTGAAGGCTGACTAAATACCAAGCTGTCACTGACATTATTTTTATTTTCAGTAGTATTTTTATCAAATACCTGAGGACGAGTATCTAATTTTAAGTCGATTGTAGGATGTCGCCTTTGAAGATGGTGTTGTAAATTGCTAATCGTAGCACGATAAGACATTATTAGACTATACACATCACATCTACACTTTTTATTATTTTTATCAATAACACTGAAATAAGACCATTACGGGCTATGCTTACGACGTACGGAACACATTGTAATTAAATAATTGTGAATGCTACGTAAATTACACAAATAAAATAAAATAAAATATATATATAAAAAAATTAATGAGAATGTATCTATAATTCACACAGAACTATAAGACACAACTGCAACACATATAACTTACAACGTGCCAGTGCCACACTGAGACTGACTTGCAACTTGCAAGTGATTCATACGAACAAGACCTGTCGTAACATGAAACATATTGCAGCTGTTTCCTATTTAACATCCTGTTTCAGTTGCGAGTTGTAATTCAGTTGTATTCTCTTAATTGGTGCAACAGACAACAGCCGTCCTGGAAACAGACAACAGCCATCCTGGCGCATTAGTTTCAAGGCGTAACAGTTGCGTTGGCACAACTGTTCCAAATCATCTGTTCCAGTTGCATTCGGCCATCCCTAGTACTAAGATACTATACAGTTTTCATTACATCAGTTACCGTTACTTAACAATAACAAGTTAATTGTTACTAAACATACTTATTTATACATCTAAACAGTGACTATCTATGTACACAATAAAATAGGTTATAATTATGGACCAATAACTCGCTAATAAAATCCTATACATACCCACGAATTTCGGAATGGCTAGCATACACATTATACCTTATGCCGTACTTGCCAGAGACGAAAGGTTTTTTCCTAGGGTTCGACCCATCGATGTATACTACTCTAACTGGATCGCTCCGAAACGAAGTGCAGAACGGTCTCAGGGGAAAGGGGAAGGTTCCCCCACCGCAGTCCAGTAGTCATAGACACTGCGCGACACTGTCTTGCATGGTATTCCTACAGACTTTCGTTCCTTTTTCATCATATTTCTATAAATTTATTGATATCTAATGGGTTAACGAATATGTCTTCGTATTGTCTAGTTATGGGGGGGTGAGGTACCATTTCAATTTATGCGGGTTACACCAAAGCATCCTTAAAGCCATTTACAGCACACCTCAGTCAATTGTATTGCGAGCATATGTAATTGATGATTTAAAAATAGAGTTAACAGAAATATTAAGAAGTCTGTCTGCTTTATTTTTGTAGACTCAGATTTTATAAAACGTTTATTTGTTTTTAATGTTTTAATTAATCTACTTTATATGTACATGTGTTAGTTTGATTTTATGTTTTGTGATGTTATTTTTATGGTGTTCATGAAAAATAAATCTTTTATATCTGGGCAACAGTTTCACAGGAACTGAATATCATTAATTATTTAAATGATATTCATTACCGTATTATTTTACAAGTAGACAATTTTTTTATTACTAACTCATTTTTATTAGTATAATGAACCTTTAGCACGAAGATTCACAAGATAAAACATTTATGTACAATTCAACAAATGAGAAACGACTACAAAGTTACTAATAAAGGTTTTAGTATTTTAATTTTTTTACATACAAAATAACTAGGTTCTGTACTAATATATTAATTTATGAATTAATAATTTAAAAGAGTATGATCTAAAGGAATAATGAATTCCTTTTCATTCATTTTATTTTATTCTTTTAGTATATAAATTACGATTCGCCTACCACCAACACCACAGAGTTCTCACTAACACATATACAGCTGTTAAGGTTTATAATGTGTTCAGGTGTTGAAAAATTTGCTTCTTTGTAATGTTGTGTTGAAATGTCTAATTGATTAGGATTGGCACTAGAATAGTACAGGAGTGTACCCTAATTTAACATTTATCCAAACGAATGTTAACATAATTATTTTTATAAAAACGTTGGCATGATTATGACTTAAGTTGAAGGAATATTTCGTTATTTGTAGCTATTCCAATAATATCTTGAAAATAAACTACATTTTTAGGTTATCTCCCTTCCTGTGTACTCATGTTTAGATATCACGCTTCATAGGACACGTGAGATAATAACTATTATATATTGTCAATAGTAAATATGTAATACCATTAAGAATTATATTTGAGTAAACATCTTACACATTAGAAAAAGAAGGTTTTGCTTCAATTATCTGCTGTAATACGTATTATATTTACAATCATGTAAGGAGTATCCAAGTTTATGAAAACAGCACTCATCAGAACTAAAGCCATAATACATACAACAGTAGTGCTACCTATTGGCAACGGCTAGAGTGACAGGTATCGCTACTATTAGTATTAGCGATTTCAATGACCCTAAGAAAATTAATTTTGCAAGCGTTACACATCTTAAAAGTATTCTGTAGAATGTAATGTTATTAAAATAGCTCCATCATTATCAAATGGTATTATTTCCTACTAATATAGAAAGACAAAATGTTGAGTTATGTATTAAATTATTTGATTAGAAAACTATTGCTGCTCAAAAGTACCATGGCTCTGAAAGTAATATTATTAATAATACGTTTTTAGGAACAAAAGTCTTTTAGAAACAGTTCTTAAATGGTGGAAGGTAGTGAATGTAAAAACCCCATTTAAGGGAGTGAGATTTGACGATTAGTTCCTACACCCAGTGGCAACTGACATGAGCATTTTTTATTTTTAAGTAAATTTGTTAAGTGGCTAGAGGCATGGAATAATCTTAAATTTAAGTATGTGCTGTTAGGGAAGTGTCAAACAGACAATTTAGAACCAAGGTTTAGCCAATATAGACAAATGTGTGGGGGATGTCATAGCGTTTACTGGGGGTTTACACGGTGTTATTATTGTGCCAGGGCCGCCCAGAGACTTTTGGTGGCCCGGGGCAAAGTTTACCATGTGGCCCCTTCCTTTACTTCTAAATAAATTTTATTACTCTAATTGTCAAATATATTATAATTGATTTTTTTTATTTTTAGCGCATTCTACAATAGTCTTACTATCTCTTTCATTAGATTACACTGAGAGTATAAAAGTGTCGTACTAAGAAAAAAATTAATAGTAACTGTCATGTATAAATTGATTATTTAATATTAAAACAAAGTATTACAGTTATTTCATGGGTAACAAAAATTGAATTAACATGAAAACATTACATTTTTGTTAGTTTCATAAGTTTATCCTTTTTATACGTGAAACTGCTAGTGCAACCTAGTGGCATTTTAGTAAACTGCCACCGAAAGTGCTATCAATTACAGTACAGATTACTGCATAAATCTGCAGTGTGTCTCTGAACTCTCTGAGGATCTTCTAGTTATTGATTGTGAGTCAAAACCAAGACATAATATGTATCATATTTAAAAATTCCAAAATACCTCCAGTACCCGTACAGCCACCTTTTTGTATTTTTTTACAATTTTTAAAAAACGGTTTTAAATTTAACCTATTAAGTTCAAATTTGTTTTACACATTAATAAAACCATTTTCTTACTAAATTAAAAAAAATCAAAAACCTATTTTGATAATTTAAAATTGGTGGCATTAAAAAATTGTTGATCCTTAATAACTTTTAAAAGGTTAGAAATACAACAAAATCACAAAAATACAATTTTTTACAAATTTTAATTGCAATAAAAAATAGTAACGTTTTATGAAATCAGATGCCAAACAACCGAGATTTAAGTATTTTTGTCTTTAATTATTTACACGTGAATGTGTGCTACCGCCATGGTGTCGTGCCGCAGAAGTAAACCACAACAATACATTAACGATATATTCTGTTTACTTTCATTCAAAATACTACAATGAAGTGATTTGTGACATTATTGTAATGAAAATTCCCCTAACAGGCAACAGGGGAAAAGATGCAGATGATTTGGGTTGGTTTTTAACTAAATATTAATTTTAAACTTAAGTAGTGCCTTAAAATCTAGATTTTTGTAAATTCTAAGTTGGTAGAGTTGTTGAAGGTGCTGGAATTATTCAAGAAAAAACTGAATTTGCTGCTGCGCGCCAGTCATTTTCCAATCGTTTTTTCCCTTTGAAATCAAAGGGAGCAGGATATGTTGAGCATCGTTTGTAATGGGAAAATAAATTGAATTGAATTTTCAATTTATAATCAAATACTTCTTTTTCATCATTAACTGTTTTATGTCTAAAACCAGATAAGCTTTGCAAAGTGATTTTTTAAAAATTCTTGTTTTGGGGGCACTACTTAATGTTAAAAATAATTTTTAATTTCAAACGAAAATCATCTGCGACTTTTTTCCGGTTAGAGCATTTTCATTACAATAATGTCAAATATAACTTTATTGTAGTGTTTATGATGAAAGTAATCAGAATATATCGCTGATGTATTGTTGTTGTTGACTTGCGCGGCACACCATGGCTGTAGCACACATTCACGTGTAAATTATTAAATAAAAAAAATGCTCAAATCTCAGTTGTTTGTCATACGATTTCCTACACTTTTCTGGATTGCGAATAAAATGTTTAAAAAAATGTATTTTTTGAATTCCTAACCTTTTAAAAGTTATTAAGGATCAACAATTTTAAAATGTTGATCCATTTTGAAAATAATCAAACAAAGTTTTTTATTGTTTTATTTCAGTACGAACATTGTTTTATGAATGTGTATACCAAATTTTAAATTTATAAGCTAAATTGTTAAGTAGTTAGATATAATTATCTCACGTTCCCCATGAGGCATGATAACTAATAAACAAGCGTACACAGGAAGTAAGATAACCTAAAAATGTGGTTTATTTTCAATAATTTGATGTGAATGGCTACAAATAATTAAATATTCCTTCAGCTTGAGTCATAAACATATCTACGTTTTGATAAATAGAATTTTCGCCTTTTATTGTTTTAGTCAATGACAAGTTGTACAACAGTCGATCATTGGTTGATAAGTGTTGGGTTGGGGCGGTGTTCTTTTTATCTAATATTAAAGAACATAGAACAGGAATGAAACAGGAAGTTTTATCAATTACATTTCCTATAGGTTGATCCTCTGAAAAACCCTGTCGTCGGCAGAGGCTATATACGTTAGGCCTAGGCCTTAAAGTTACTCATGCTGTCCTGCGGTAGGTTTAGGCATACATGTTATTCACATCGGATTAGATACGTTAGGTTTAGGCCTTAAAGTTACTCACGCTATCCTACTGTAGGCCTTGGCATACATGCTATTCACACCACACTAGATAAGTTACACCTAGGCCTTAAAGTTACTCATGCTGTCCTGCAGTAGGCCTTGGCATACATGTTATTCACACTAGACTATATACGGTAGGCCTAGGCCTTAAGTTACTTATGCTATCCAAGTATATCACAACTTTTATAGGCCAATATATATATTTAATTATAGCTGACGAGAAATTATATACAGTAATCTTACATTTTTAGGTTACCTTCTGCTTGTGTTCTCATAATTAAATATAAAATTCATGGAATATGTATGAATAGTACCGTAACTAACAATTAGCCTATATATATATATATATATATATATATATATATATATATATATATATATTCTTGATAGTATATGAGTAATACTATTATGAATAGAGATAATATTATGTTATTTTTTCTTATTGCTCACACATATTCTGAAGTATATTTTAGCAACTTGTTCTGTTTTTGAACTCTGCCTCAATCTAACGTCATTAGATTATGCTACCAATTCGTTATAACCGTTTACTAACAGTGCTGCTAGATTATAGTTTACAGTGAAAATCTCTAGATGCTTGCATTTTTCTCAGTAATCCATGTTTTGCTTAATAAAACGTAACTCGTTTTATTTATTTGTGAAATACGTTGTGAAAACATTGTTTAGTTGCATACAAGTAACATTTTCGATAGCAAATTACACTTTATAGTTTGAGTTAACATCATACACATTTGAAAGAACAGATTTACAAAAAAATTAGTTTTCTATTATAATCATCTGTGGTTTCTATAAAGTTACTATTTTTATAATTGAGATAAGGGGGTGTCCAAGTCTATGAAAACAGCATATCGTCAGAAGTATTACACTTTTTTGCCTGCCGTCAACATTTGTCAAAAATGTTGGTCTACCAATATTATAAGAATTAGATTTGATAGTTGATAGACAGTGCTGCGTATTAGTAATAACCTAAACCACTAGCGAGTGAGAGGCAGCGCTACTAGTCGTAACATGAGGTACTGCCAGAGAACATTTGACTAAAGAGAGGTGGCTGTTCACAATATTGCCACTAGGTAGCACTAGCAGTTAGATATACTCAATCAACTTAATGTATTTATTTAAGTGACATAAATTTACTGTTTGTATTTTTACTATACAAAATTCATATGTATAGATAAATATAATTAAAAACTGCTTACTTTCGTTCAAAGGAATCGCCGAAATCACAGGTCTGGCAAGTGAGCGGGAGCGGTTATCACTGCTCAGCTAAAAGAGCAGGTAATCCCATCAGTATTACTAATCACCAATCTCTATTCTAGTATGCAGATGAAATATTAAACCTTGAGAACAATTAAAATTCCACTCCATTTCCACATGATGCATGATGATAATATAGCCTCTTGATGAGTGAATGTCACTTGTTGACGTGAAGACATTCACGGTGCGTATATAATCAAGGATATTACGCTTCATGGATTATATAAGAATAGTAACTAACTATTTGCCTATATTCTTTTATATATATTTGCCTATATAACTATTTATATATATTCTTTCTGAATATTATATAAGTAATACTATTATGAATAGATATAATAACGTGTTATTTTTTCTTATTTTTCACATTTATTTCAGTTTATTTTAGCAAGTTGTTCTGTTATGCTACCAATTTGATATAACCGTTTACTAACAATGCAGCTAGATATAGTTGTGTTAGTTATTTATAGTAGGAGCAAATCTCTAGATTGTTGTAATATTTATCAGTAATCCATGATTTTTCTTAATAAAATGTAATTTGTCTTATTTATTTGTGAAATACTTTGTGAAAACATTGTTTAGGCCAACAAGCAACATTTTCGATAGCAAATTATACATTATGGTTTGAGTTAACACCATAACAATTAGTTCGCTATTATTATCATCATCATCATCATCATCTGTGGTTCCTATAAATTTATTATTTCTATAATTGAGATAAGAGGGTGTCCAAGTCTATGAAAACAACATATCATCAGAACTATTACACTTTTTTGCCTGCCATCAATTCTTGTCAAAAATGTTGGGCTAACAATATTATCAGACAGTGCTACCTAGTGGTAATAATCTAAACTACTAGCTAGTGAGAGGCAGCGCTAATTGTGGTAACTGAAGGTACTGCCAGAGAACATTTGATTAAAGAGAGATGTATAAAATTGCTGGCTGTTCACAACATTGCCACTAGGTAGTACTAGCAGTTAGATATACTCTAACAACTGAAAGTTTTAATTAAATGACATAAATTTACTGTTAGTATTATTATTGTACAACATTTTTAAGTATATTGTTACAATAATAAAAACCTGCTTACTTGCGTTAAAAAAATGTAGATTTACAAATAATCTATATTATTTTTTATATTTTAACTTTTTAGAACCTCAACTAGAAATTATAATATTTAGTCATATATATATAATCTACTCATATAGTTAACTACCAAGTGAGTGTTATGGATAGTGATGGGATTACCTGCTCTTTTAGCTGAGCAGTGATAACCGCTCCCGCTCACTTGCCAGACCTGTGAGTTTAACCTGTGATTAAGAGTGATTCCGCTCTTTCAGCTCCAACTGTGATTTCGGCGATTCCGCTCTTTCAATTATTCTAACCGTGGTCCGCTCAATCCGCTCTTTCAATTCTAATTCTAACCGTGGTCCGCTCAATCCGCTCTTTCAATTCTAATTCTAACCGTGGTCCGTGATTCCATGTCCCTGAATGAACAACAAATTCAAATTACGGATTGGGCCTATGCTAGGATAGTTTGCAGTTATTGTTAGTTATTACAAGTGATTGATAAACGGAGTAGAATAAAACATAGGTGAGCTGAATAGTTAAGATGTTATTTGGCATGAAATATTGAACTTGTACCTAAACTATTGTACAGATAATTTAAATCCATGCAGAATATACAAAAAACAAATATATTTTTAAGTTAGATAGAATTTACCACACAAGCATTGTAGACAAGTACATTTTACAGCAAACTAAATTTATTGATTATTATTGGTAATAGGCTATACACAATTATAAACTGAAGAAATATACGTTAGACATATATTAACCTAACCTAACCTATTTATCAAATTGATATATTGGTAAATAAATAAAAACATGTAGTTACTTTTAGATTATAGTTTTTTGTTGTTTACAATAGACTTTTTTATTGCTTATCTATTAAACACATCTGACAGAATATCAGTTTGATAGAAATGTTAATTAATATAACATTAATTATAAGCATTAGTCTCAAAATAAATAAAGTTGGAGCAGAAACGAATTGCAGCGCTGCTCTACAGCAGACGGCAAGAAAGCAAACTAATTTACAGCTCAGTCGTTCTCGTTCAGTCAGTTCAGTCAAGAAGAACAGTCACATTGGCAGTTCACTTGAGAAGAGCCGGAGCGGGTGAGCTGATGACGTAGCAAATCACTGTACTGAGCGGTTTGGTTTGGACCCGTGATCACAGGTCGACCTGTGATTCTAAAATCACGGTGATCAAATCACAGGTCGTGATTTCTGGCCCATCACTAGTTATGGAATAATTAATAATTTCTTGCAGCCTCTGGATGTGAAGACTTTCGCATTTCAAGAGGCTATATGAATTGGAAAATGTGCCCAACTTATAATAAATAGGACAATTTGGATTGCGTGGGATCAGCTATCAGCTTCAGCTGTTGATTATGATTATACTACACAGGGAAAATAGTTTCATGTTCGATCCAATGCTGACTGGATATTCATGTTGGGGAAAACTGACTGCTCCGAACATCGATGGGGGTTTAAATTTCAATAAAACAATGGTTATTGAAAATGTCGGTGTGTTAAAGTGACTCAGTGACGTTCTATATGCTTATACGCCTTTTATATGCATGCAACATAACTGTAAGTAGTCTAAATGTGCGGGGAAATTGTAAATAATGCAATGGTTACTGACTAACAAGAAGAGACTTTGAATATTGAACTCTGAGAGTGCATGCGCGAGCTGGAATAAATCCACGTCTGTCTGCCTGCATTGCCGTGTTACCAACATTACAGCTCAACTTTTCCCATCTCAAGCTGTTTCCCGCATGTTCTGCGCCTGAATGATAGCGATGACGCCTCAACTCCTTATTGGCTGCTCCTAATGTTGCAACTTCGTTTCTGCAGGCGCGCCACGTCTTGTTTCTATACTCACCGGTTGATTCTCCGTGCTTGGCCATCTACATCACGGAATACGGATGAGACCATCGCAGGATATTCCATCTAGTACTACTTTTCTATTTGTGTCATGTATTCATTGTTTGTATAATATATAATTTGTGTAAATAACAATATTTGTAATAAATAAACACACTGTCTGTAAGTTAATAATATCTAGTCGTAGATCTACATACCTCATTTAAATAATAAGCACGACTAAAATATAAGTATATTTTATATAGCTGAATATATTCATAGATGTATATAAAACTATCAACATCTAATAGACTTTACACAATTAACATAAAAAATGTCTTTCTTAGAAGATACTTTACTGAATGGTATTAATCTAGATCCTAGTTCAGAAAATATTTTATTATCATTAGTAAGTGATCTAAATGTTTTCTTGGCCAACCATCCCAATCTAGCTAGACCTTAGCTCTGTAATCGTTAGTATCAGAGATTTAGTTGACACTCAAGATAAACTGGCCATAAAAAATTCTAACCTTGTAGAAAAAAATAACGAACTCTTTCTTGTATTATTAAAGCTCAATTCCTCTTTTAATTCATTTAAAGAGCTGAAGAAAAATGAGCTTAAATGAGTCTTTCAAAATTCAAGACCTTATGGTCGAGGAAAAGGTGTCTTTGGAAAATAAACTTAAGCTTGCTAATGTAAAAGCGTCTAAACTTCAGGAAAAACTTTGTAAAGTTACTAATGAAAATGATATGTTAAAGAAACTTTATGACAGAACTATAGTTGACTCTAATCCTATAAATGATAAAGATGAAATAAGAACCTTAAAAAATAAACTTGTTGAAAAGGACAATGCATTACAGTTGGTAATAGATAAACTAGACAATGCCTTAGAGTCAAACCTCAACTTAATATCCAAGAGTGAATCTCTTCAAGCCGGTTACAATCATTCAGTTACTGACAAGTGGCTTGACGATTCAATTTTGGAACAGTATTTTTTTCCTTCCAAAAACACGCTAAATCTAAAACGTTGTTCATAGGACCGCTTAACTGTGAGCTTCTGAAGCACGGCTCTCCTGATGTAATAACTACATTATTGACTGATCTTAGTTTTAGCAATTTTAAGTATGCCTTTTGTTGTATTAGTGATAGTAAAGTGTCTGAAATTAAAAACCATGTTGCTGAGGGCTGTAAAGAAGCCGCAGTAGGCTCACATTGGAGTCTTTTGTTTTTAGACTTCAACAAAAATCAGCCTTTCACTTAGACTCAGTGCAATCCCTAAACCTAGACAATGCTAAACTTTTACTTACAAATATTGGTCTTAGCAGCTGGAGTTTTGATGACGTTACATGCCCTCAGCAAAATAATAGTTTTGAATGTGGGCTCAATGTTCTCATTCATGCTATAAAATAATAGTTTTGAATGTGGGCTCAATGTTCTCATTCATGCTATAAAATAATACTTCACTGGTTTTGTTCGAATATACCAAGGCAAACCTCCTTTAAGGAGTGGTTCGAAAGGTTCTCTAATGACTGTCAAAAAGAGACTTGTTCTAAGCTTAATAATAGTGGTCATGTATTAGAAATAGACAAGACTACCAGCCCTCATGTTGTTAATAATAATTTAATATCAAAAAAATTATCACTACATTTAAGGAGGCAAACTAAGGGTCAATGGAAAATAGTGAAGCACAGAAAAAATAAATCAAAATCAGTTTTTGATGTGGTTTACAAGGGAGTTGAAACTTGTAACAGATTTGACGTTCTGAAATATCCAGATCAGGAAAGCCTTCCCATCACTCCAGGAATCCCTCTGAATTGCCAAAATTGTCCTGAACCACCAAAGAAGAGTCCGCTTAGAATTAATCCTCATCCAAAACCACAACTCCGTCCTTATTCCTTGTCAAATCAAGCAAGTAATAGCAACGTTACACATAACTGTCCAAGTATAGCCCTATGCTCAGATAGCCATGGGCGGCATGTTTCACGTCTGCTAAGAGACAAGCTAAAGGGGGGGTGTGAGGTTACTGGATGGGTTAAACCTAATGGCAGGTTCAAGCATGTGCTTGAGACTGTAGAAGCATTTTATAGTAGTAAGTATGATAATATTATTGTAATGGGGGGCACAAATGACGTTGTAAACGGGCGCTGTAGTCTAGACTTGTCAAAACTGGATGTTACACTTGGTAAAATTTCCAGCAAAAAGGTGATACTGGTCGGTCTTCCTCCCCGTTATGACAATCCCTCCTTAAACCCTACTGTGACTGAAGTGAACAACAGACTCCGAATCATTTCCTCCAAATACAATCATGTTGAGTTTCTTTCTCTGAATTCCATTCCTCGTTCTTCTTTTACACGACATGGACTTCATTTGAACTATCGTGGTAAAAGCCCATTGTCAGGCCTCATTCTTCAGTCCTTACAGTTTTCCATTGGCCTTTGTACTTCAAAAACATCAGCAGTGGCTCCAAAAACACCAAACGTCATTCCACAAATATCCCAAAAAATAATTCCTAAAAACTTTCATCAACCACGTACATTCACTAGAAAACATTTTTTAGGGGAGGCTCAGAGACCTCTGGGGGTTACTTGGGTGCAATTCCTTTGGGGGATCATGGCTGCAAACGGGAGAATTATCTCAGGATAGTCCACCAAAACATCAGAGGATTAAAGAGTAAAATAGATTTGCTTGAGGTGTTTCTTGGCAATGAGGATCCTGATGTCTTATGCCTGACTGAGCATTCAATGAAATATTTTGAAATTGAAAATCTTACGATCAGAAACCTTGAGTATGTTACTTCATTCTGTAGAACCAACGTTAAAGGTGAAGGTGTGGCGATCTGGGTTCGTCCAAACCTAAAGGTCATGCCTTTGGATTGTTTGACCTTCAGTGAAGAAGGTGAGTGTGAGCTGTCGGCAGTCCTAATTGAAATCAGCAATAAGGAGAAAATTCTGGTTGTAGCTGGTTACAGACCACCTACAGGTTATTGTGAATCTTTTTTCGAACGTTTGAGTGGTTGTTTAAGCAAATACATAAAAAAAACTCAAAAGTATTTGTTACGTGACCTTTCAACGGAATGTTCATTGACCTTTCAAAGGAAAGCTTCACTGGTCACAAACTTGTCTCAGAAATGTCGTCATTTGGATTGCATAACATAATATTTTCTTTTACAAGGGAAGCATTAAACTCTAAAACCTTAATAGACCATATATTTACTGATGTCACATCTGCTAAAGGTAAAGTTATAAAATCCATTTTATCAGACCATTATGCCCAATCAGCAACTTATAAATTAACTATTGGAAGCAGAGACAGAGGGGCAAGGTTTAAATTTGAAAGAAGTTTTAACAAATCAAACGTAGAAACGTTTAAGACTTTTGTAAAGCAGGAAAAATGGTGTGAAGTTTACAAGGCTCAGTGTGTTGATAAAAAGTATAACGAGTTTAGCATGCAACTGAAGTATCATTTTGAAATAGCATTCCCAAAAAAATACAAAAAAATCAGTTGGGAAAAAAATAAAAGTACAGTTATCACAAGAAGTCTTAAAACTAAAAGAACAATGTTTTATATTCCATGAAAAAACAAAAAAATTAAATTCTGACCTTTTCTTAAGACAGTATTATAAAAGATTGAAGTATCAGTACAGGAAAATGATCAAGGAGGCTAAGAGTTGCAAAATACGGGAAACAATAGAAAACGCTAACAATATAATGGATACTGTTTGGAAGATAATTAACGACCATAGACCGAAACCCAAGAAAGTGAATAAAAGGATTGCCATAAAAAACAGCGAAGGAAAATTAATTACAGAACCACAAGAACTATGTGACACACTTAATGCACATTTTGTCGGGATAGGAGAAAACATTGACAAACCAGTTAATAATGTGTTTGAACTATTTAACAGAAAGCAAAACAGTTCCTCGATTTTCCTTACCCCTGTCACTGAAAATGAAATAAAAAGTATAATAGCAGGGATGAAAAATAAAAACTCAGCAGGGTTAGATGAAATATCACCAAAAACTTTAAAGTGCATTAGTGAATTTGTGGCAGCACCATTATGCAGCTTGGTGAACTCCTCCTTTGTTGAAGGCAAATTTCCATCAGCCCTAAAAGTGACTAAGGTAAGGCCTATTTTGAAAAGAGGAAAGGAGGAGTCTTGCGATAATTATAGACCAATTAGTTTGATATCAACTCTAAAGTTTTTGAAAAAGCTGTGTTGAACAGATTATGTAGTTTTTTAGAAAATAACAAGATACTGTTTGAAAACCAGCATGGTTTCGTCAAGAATAGATCTACAACCAGTGCAATGCTTAGCGTAATAAACAGCATAGCTAAAGATTTGGACAGGGCAGTGTGTATCTGGTGTGTTTTTTTATCTGAGCAAAGCCTTCGACATGGTCAATCATGATTTGCTTCTTGAAAAAATGTATGACCTGTACGGTGATACGGGGTGTTGCACTAAACTAGTTCGCATCCTATTTGAAGAACACAGAACAGCTAGTTGTGATACCTGCTGTGGATGTTGCTGGATACCTGAGACATAATGCTTCTTCCAAGTCACTGATCAAGAGAGGTGTGCCCCAGGGGTCTGTTTTGGGTCCTACTCCTACCCTGTTTCTCCTCTTCATAAATAATCTTCCCAATAGTGTCAACTCCGCCAACATTTGTCTCTTTGCTGATGATACGTCACTCATAATTTCTAGGCCCTGTATTGAATCATTGGAGCAGATGGTCTTTTATGAGTCAAACAGTCTCTTGCAGTGGTGTCAAAATAATAATCTAATTTTAAATGCTAATAAAACTAAACTTTTAAACTTCCGTTTATCTAATAGGGCATCTGCAGTAAACAGTAGTGGGATATGTGTTCTTCTAGAAGACACAATTGTGAACTCTTCCCAGAATGTGAAATTCCTTGGCCTTACTCTTGATGACAATTTAAACTACAATACACATATTGAAGGAGTGGCCAATAAAGTCTCAATCGGAGTCTTCATCCTACGGACACTGAAAACAGTAGTGAGCAACGAGGTTCTCGTTTCAGCTTACTATGGCATAATTTACCCCTATCTTTCATGTGCAGTACCGGTTTGGGGAAGTGAAAGCCAAAGGACCGCTTTTTTGTTCCGCTTACAAAAGAAGGCTATAAGGGTCATTTTCTCCCTCCCCAGAAACCAATGATGCAGAGAAATATTTAGAACCAGCAAAATTTTAACATTCCCTTCCATTTATATCTTGGAGACATTACTGTTTGTTAAGAACAATGTTACAATGTATAGTTTTCCTTCCAGTCACAGTTATCAATTCCGCAATTACAATCATATTCCCATTCCTAAACATTCAACTTCATTTTTTCAAAAACAATTCCTTTATAATGCTGTAAAACTTTACAATAGTCTCCCATTATCTTTAAAGATCGAGCAGGATCACCGTTCTTTTAAGAGGGGGGTTAAAACAATGCTCTTGGAGGAAGTAGTCTACAGCGTCCGGGAGTTTCTGGCTGGTAGTCGCTAATAAATTCCTGTGTAACGTTTTAGTTAATAATATATATTAAATTATTGTATTGACTTAGCTAATGCAAATGTATTATTGATTTGGCCAAATAAACAAGTTTGAAGTTTGAATGCTAATTTTGATTTTTGGTAAGTGGGAAATCTTCGAAAGACACTTCCAGCTAGTAGTGGGATTTTTATCCAATAAAACCACCTGACACTCCGACCTAGAAATGCAGAGCACCCAGCCTCACCTTCCGAATGAATTAAAATTACACTGAAAGCAAGAACAATATGTTGTTTTTTTCTTTACCCCATTTTAACAGTATAGGGTTAATTATTACAAACATAAAATATACAACAAATAAACGTAAAAAAATAACAAGCCTTATTAAGTTCTATTACTTCGTATGAAATTATGAAAACTATTAGCAAATACAATTTTATGTTGTATACTTTCTGAAATCCCTTAAATGTGAAATCTATTAATGTGAAACTTAAGAAACGTGGCATTAAAAGAGAAGAAGACAAATCCTAATAGCAGTGGTAGCCTTCCGTATCACTGTCGCTGTGCCAAGTCGATTTTTCTCACCTCTTTTAACCCAAGTTATTTTCTTATCTATTGATCGTATTTTTTTCTTTTTCAAAAAAATACATATTACGTGACAACTCTTATGCAAAAACTTTGCCACCTACAAAACTTAACTGAGCAAAAATTAAAAACTTTCGTCACAGACTAACTATTTATTTAATAATTAATAAATAAACTGTCGCAAATAATTATTTTAAAAAATTGTTCACGTGTTATGTTCATCTATTATTAAAAATAAAAATTTAAATACTTAACACAACCAACAGTGTGAAGCACTAAATCACATTCTATGTTCCGAATTTGGTAATTTTAGGTCGATTGTAAGTGTGTCTAATCGCAGCTAGTTTGAAAACAGCGCACAAAAATGTTCAACCATTTTTAGCGGCATGGTTCGCTAGGGATTTCTGGATAGGGATGGTCTGGATAGGGATTTGCCTACCTGCTCCTTTTGCTTAAATGATGTAACAGTTCTATTTGCCAGCGCGTATCAGTTTAAATTAACTGATGCGAATGAACAGGAAGTTAGGCATTCGGTGAGAATAGAAGCAGACAAGGCGAGCGGGATGTATGGAGTATCCATTTCCTGTTGCATCAGGTGGTCTCGCGCACATCAGTTAAATTGTATCAACTGATGCGGTTACTTTTGGCCATCCCTATAGTTCGAATAAAATAACTTTGGTACTGGCGGAACGCCCTCCCTCCACTGGTCTGAAATGACAAAACTCTGAGCTTTAATTTGCTGTCAAACTTAAAATAAGTAAGCAATAATTTTCAAACTAATTGTATAGTGTCCACCAGTTTATATTCTTTAAGGAAAAATTATGCCGGAGATTTTTCTTGAGCTAAATTGCTTTTTATAGCGATATTTCTATTTAAAAACATGGTTTTATGAGTGAAATTGGGCGTGAGTCGTCTTCAACCTGTCACTGTAGCAAAAATAATAATAATAAAATAATTTCTTGTGGATGGATGACAGTTTGATTCATTGTGATTAGTTTGGTAAAAGTCTCATTTAATAATTCAAACAGGTTAATGAGAAATTAATTTTTTTGTAAAACCTTGCAAACTCGGAAACGAAAAACGCTAGACAAAATTTATTTGAGCAAACATTAACTGTGTTATTTATGTATAGTTAAAATAATACTGTGGTACTAATAAAACATGCGGAAAAATAATGAAGAGTTGATGAAGTAAACTCATAGTTCGTTTACATCTAGGCTGTGTGGGACGCGTAAGGTATACTCTGCTCAAGGGAAAGTGTAGACTGAATATTCAGTCCAAGCGTAAAACGAATTCCGATCGACGATATTTCCAGATAAGAAATGTTTCTCCAGTAAGA
This sequence comes from Stictocephala bisonia, assembly GCA_035578905.1. Taxonomy (NCBI): domain Eukaryota; kingdom Metazoa; phylum Arthropoda; class Insecta; order Hemiptera; family Membracidae; genus Stictocephala; species Stictocephala bisonia. The sequence goes on along the minus strand of JAQJVL010000092.1, from coordinate 360,481 downwards.
AATAAGGTAAGTTAGTTGACTTTTGAGTTTGAGGTGTGTTCGTGTTCAGTTCTTTATCGATTTGACAGTACTTAGTATAGTTTAATCACTAGTTTGTTTTTATTACAGTTATTTAGTTTTAGTGATATAACACGTTTTTATTTATTTAGATGTGACAATAATGCTATAGGATTCAGTGTGTATATAATTATCAGTGTTTATTGCAATTATAATATTTAGGCTCTTTCAAATTTTGGGAAGTGTTCTATTAGTAGTTGACAAGAAATGTTTGCAATGGAAGAGGCAAGAGCTGAGCCAGTGACTGTACATTGTACATTGTGCGTGTGGTATCACTGCCGCCTTGTTGACAATCGAGTTTTGAAAACTTCTGAATCTTTCTTCCTAATTCAAGAAAATTCTATTTAATACGAGAGTAAGATTTTAGTGTCACTTAAATAACACAATTAATTTAGGTTTAAGAAATTTTATCTAGCGTTTGTCATTATCGAATTTACAAAGGTTTACAAAAAAATTAATTTCTCATTAACCTGTTTGAATTATTAAATGAGACTTATACCAAACTAATCACAATGAATCAAACTGTCATTCATCCACAAGAAATTATTTTATTATTATTACTCTCGCTACAGGAACAGGTTAAAGACGATTCACGCGCAATTTCACTCATAAAACCGTGTTCTTAAACACAAATATCACAATAAAAAAGCAAATTAGTTTAAGCAAAATATCCAGCATAATTTTTTTCTTAAAGAATATAACATGGTGGACACTATACAAGTAGTTTGAAAATTATTGCTTACCGGTACTTATTTTAAGTTTGACAGGAAATTAAAGCTCAGAGTTTTGTCATTTCAGACCAGTGGTGCGTGGCCGTTCCGCCAGTACCAAAGTTATTTTATTCGGACTATAATCTAGGAAACTATTCACTGGCAATGCTTGGTAGATGACAGACGTAGTCAATCTATTTCTATTCTATGCTAGCTAGGTTTAACCCGAGCGCAAGCTCCCCTGATTGGCTAGATAGCCTGTAGCCTCTTGTCGAGTGAAGGTAATCGACTGACTGATGCTCTGGGGTTTGTTGGCCCCTGTGATCAAACGCAGCTTTGGCCAAGGCCATTTGCTGCAGTAGCTCTTTTTGTAATGCACTTAACTGCGCCTGTTGAGGTAGTTACAGTTTTTGTTACATTAGTGGGTAAAGCTAAAGTGAATGAAATCATGACAATATCCTAAGAGAGTGTACTCAGGCCCCTTAATAACAATTATATTATGAACAGGCCGGAAGGGTCTGCTAGTAGCATATTGTTTAGCAGTAATAGTAAAACTATGTTACAACCCATGGAGGGCGAAATTATATTTTGTAGGATTTGTACTATTTCCTAAGGGGGGGCCCCAGACAAACAATAGCTAGTAGGCCGAAGGGGCCTAGTAGCGGAGTCATAAAACTATCCTACGGCGGGTCATCCAAGACGGCGATGGGTCTCGGTCGGTGGAATTCCGGGGTCCCATGCCATCTGGCTATGTCCGCGATGTAGGGATAGGGGGAAGAGGCGGCCCTTCGGAACATCCGCTCGGCTGTGGACCGAACGTACTCTTCCAAGCCTGGAAGCTGGAGGCCCTCCCGTATGACGTCGTTCCTAACGAACCACGGGCTCCTTGTGATCCAACGCAGGGCTTTCGACTGCACAGCCTCTACTTTCCTACGGGTGGTCTTGAAGGTCAGGGCCCACCAAGCAGGAGCAGCGATCGCACAATCAGTAGGAAGATGGTCATCTTCACACGGGAGGGCAAGGGGATTTTTATGCAGAGTAGGGGGGAGAGCAGGCCGGTTATCCTCTTACATTCGGTGACTTTGGCTGTCACGTGAGGGGTGAAGGACAGCCTCCAGTCCATACGAACTCCGAGGTATTTGACCTCCTTCTTCCAGGCTATGGGCTCGCCGTTGAGAGTTAGGGGGGAAGGGGAGCTCTAGCCATATTCCTTGGCTTCTTGAATAGGATCGCCTCGCTCTTGGCCGCGATGACCTGGATCCTCCATCGCTTCAGCCAGGGTGACAGGGAGTCGAGCTGGTGCTGCATGAGGTCCGACGCACGGCCTGGTCTATTGATGCTGTAGGCTGTAGGAAGAGGACGTCATCTGCATATAGGGAAAGACTGACACCGTCGACCGTTGGTGTAGACCAGGTACAGCACCGGCCCGAGGACGCTGCCCTGCGGGACTCCGACTTCGATCCTTCTTCTAGTGGAGAATTCCCCGTCGACGAAGGTCTGGAAGGAGCGATTGGAGAGGTAGGAGCGGATCAGCCTGACTGTGGGGATGGAGGGCGGTGTTCTGTTCTGGAGAGCTTGAAGAGCAGTCCGTCATGCCACATCCGGTCGAAGGCCTTGCTAACGTCAAGGAGCACTGCAGCTGTGGACTTGTTATTGTTGGCATTGTCGACCGGGCTTGTGATTTACTTTCATAACTAAGTTGATTACAACAAAATGAAAAAATATTAAAATTATATTATGCATAGGTGATTGTTTGATAAATAAGAAAAACATTAAATATTTTGTCAATTTTATAAATTAATTAAAATATTTGAGGTCAAGTGATTGCTAGTTCTACCTAGTGGCAATTCAGTAAACTGCCAGCGAGTGTGATATCAATTAAATAAAGTCAGAGATGTCTATAAGTTCTAATCTTTCTTTTGTTTAAAAATGATAATGATTCTAATTTGTTTCCATTCAATAAGGAAAGCAATTTGGTTGTTCCATATATCATTATAAATATTCAGGCGATTTCTAGAACTTCTAAAAATTAAATGCTTCATCGTTGTCCTGTAATCTGATCCTGGAGCAGTGTCTTGTTTAAATGTCCATCTAAACGCCTGTAATCCTGAGTAGAAATAAATACCAATTACAGTGTAACAGACTAGATCTATTAGTTATTTTATCTCTGATTCTGAATAAAATCTTTAATACAAATAATGTCTATGACCTTCATTTTGTAAATATATATGTATGCATTCCAGTTGTACTTTAGTTTATATCACACTCGCTGGCAGTTTACAGCATTGCCTCTAGGCAGCACTAGCAGTTACTTGTTCTAAAACATTATAATTTATTAAATTGACAAATAATTAATGTTTTCCTTGTTTATTTGACAAGATGTGACGCATGAAATAACATTAATAAAATTATTATTTGTATTTTTAAATATGGAAGTATATTCTGCCTTTTTTTCTTATTACGGTACTTTTACCATCTCAGCTTTAAATAGAACTGTCTATGTATTCTAAAACATGTTTTTTTGTTAACAAATGTTTACACCTGACCAGGGGCGCAGCCAGGAATTAAGTCTGGGGGGGGTTTTTATGGGCCACTAACAGGGCCGCCCAGAGGGGGGGGGGCAAAAGGGGCAAATTGCCCCCGGGCCACACAGACTTAGTTTACAGGGGGGCCACATTTCATGCAACAAAAAAGAAAATACTTAATAATCTACTAGATAAGAAACGATTCAGGCAGGCCTGTATCAAAATATCAAAAGTGATATTAGGTCAGATAAATCTTCCAGTTTTAGTTTTAAAACGTTTAAACTAAACCATTGGTTTTAAAGCAACCAGGGAGCCTTTTGGAGCAAGTTGTACATTGGTCTTTGAAGTTTGTCAGCGGTCGATAGTGGTGTGGCAGCATACGCTCTGGTTGGTGTGTGACTGCAACTGTACCCCTCGCCAGTTGTCTTGTTTGCAAACAGGTGTAAAGGCATGCAGCTTGTGAACACACCAAAATATAAATTCCAGTTTGCGAACATAATTTATACTTGAGTGATGTGGACAGTGGGCCACCTCAATGAGATGTCCTGTTTTCGTACACTATTTATATAAAACATGTCAAAAGACCCACTAACTTTACATTTGTATTACTCAAAACTCCGTTTTTGGACGTGTTTAGTACAAGAATTTTTCTGTATGTTTTATTTTTTAACTTTAATTTCAAAAGTACTGTATATACTACTTCAAACAAAATTGTTATACTTGTCCTAAATTCAACTCTATCTTGGCTTTTAGTGGTAGGAAAATCAATCGCTTGGTCACGTTATTATCCTTACAAAACCATTAGTTATGATACATTACTATTATAAACTTAAGATAATACAGCAATTGCAAACTGATTTGTATTTGTAGTGGTTTGTTTGATTAAGCTTTTATCCTTATTTTGTATTTTTTCACAAATTCTGTTTATGTAGATAAATAATCTTGAATTAGTGTTTCGAAAATCCCTTGACTCATCGTAGCAAAATAATAGATCCATATAATGTGAAAACGAGTGATCAGTAATCTGCGGCCTAAAGTATGCAAATTAATAAATAGTAATAAAAAAAGTGGAAGCCTAAGAACAACACAATTAAATAAGCAAACAAAATTACAGTAAAAACATTTTAAATCTGTCATTTTAAAAAGGTCGAAAAGTCTTTATGAGAAAAGGTTCTTACAAACTTGGTTTCAAAGCTGGTAGTAGGCGGCGGCACTCCGTTCGAACGTGGTAACGTTGCACTCTTTCCCGGCACTGATCAGCTAATTTTTCAATATATGCACTAAATTTAAGAAATAGTAGTCGTATTTCAGTAGTAACTGTGTTTTGCATCCAAAAAACCCGCAGGCAAAATATACAATGTTGTAACAACGTGGCTGGAAGAGTTCAATTAATTGTCATGAAGGGTAGATCGGGGACATCGTCATTAGTCTGTTTGTTTACTGTCGTCCAGAAAAGAAATATTTTGTTATTGTTGTATTTTATAGAGTGATATTTCTGTAATTTAATTCGTTCTTTTGGATTTCCTAGTAAACTACTATAATTATCAATTAATTTAATTTGCTTTGATTCATATTCCATTTAAAGATTTTGAGAGAACAAAAAGCTAAAGTTTAGGCCTAGTAATATCAATAAAAAAAGACTATAAATGTTTCAATATAGTATTGTAATATACGGCAAAGTAAATTATATATTTTTACAGTATAAAAAGAATAAACTATCGATGAAATCACTAAATTACAGTAGATTAAGAGTACTTAAATCTGGTAAATATGCATACAACATCACCGCTCGCTTACCGGATGTGCAACAATATGTGTGTATGATGCATTACATTCAACTTGCCCTACGCTATCGCGGGAGGAATTGCGTAGCATAATCTTGTCTAAAAATTATAATTTTGTTACGTTCTGTACTATCCGGATTCATCTTCCATCATATTTAACCGGTTAACCAGAGTTTACTGTAAATGCAATTTTTTTTTTTACTTTCTCTCTATTGTAATGTTTCCTTTGACATTTTAAATTTACTAGTTATTATGACATGACATGGTTCGTAAAGAGATTTTACCAATGTATTATGGCATAGGTCTTAATGAAAAGAGGAGCTCTTAAGTACACCGTTAATAGATAAAACAGCTTCATCATTGTTCAGATTTGTACAATTCATTTTGAATAGTATTTATTTTGTGACATTTAACTTGTTGTAACTCTTTTATTGTCTGGTTTAGTTTACCCTGAAACTGTAACAGGAACAGGGTTGTATTCTCAACATATTCAGTAGAGTAGCTCTTGATTAAAAACCAATTATGCCCACGTACAGGTTGTTCCCAAACAAATAGCATAATTGATTAATGTTGTCATTCATGAACATAACAAATCTACGACCAATCAAAATTGTTTTCATAATTTTTTACTGTCAATGACGAACGAGTAAGCCATTTATATTTTTGACAATCATTAATACAGTATTTATTTATTGTTTGTTGCGTGATAAGTGAAATTAACTAAGATTGAACCACTGTACGTGTATTGTTGAGCGGGAGGGTCAAAACCACTGTTCGTGAATGGGTGTGTCAATACCACTGTCACTGTACGGACGTGTACACTGTGATGTACATCAGTGATATAGTATCCAATTTGACAGCCCAAATTTTACTATGTTTTATGCTGAGAAAATTGAGTTGGTACAAAATGCCTTTTATGCCTGTGAAATAAAAATTGAATAGTTGTAAAGTTTAGCACAAATACAAACTAAAATCACGAATATAAACTAGATGTTTTAGTGTCCAACATCAATAAGCTACGTACGCAGTGGTCTACAACCTGTTTTGAAAACAATAACATAACCTCAACTCTCAGTTGACTGTTTTTAAAGCATTAGATATTCGCGCTCACCAAATTATTTTACTTTGTGAACATCTTTAGCTAGCGAAGCCAAGTGGCCTCTACAAATTTATTGCCCCTCCCTCCCTCACTCACAGCTAATATCAATGGCGAGTATAGCTCCTCAACTGGCGATCGAAGAGCTGCTGCACCCAACTATGCAACTGACTGTGGCATTGCTTGGTTCGTTATTATTTATTTAATATTAAAGAATAGCAGTTTTGTTATAAGAGATTGATGTTATTGTAGCAGTAATACTTAAGGAAATGTCTAAAAAGTATATGACAATTAGAGAAAAACTTACCGGAGCTTCGCAGCTAGCCCTGAGAAAACGTCCATGAACAAGAATCTTAATTACAATAGTAATCTAACGAAAGAGATGGCAAGAATATCGTAGAATATGCTAAAAGTAAAATATCAACTATAGTATATTTGACAATCAGAGTAATTAAACTTATTTTGAAGTGAAGGAAGGGGCCACATGGTAAACTTTGCCCCGGGGCCACCAAAAGTCTCTGGGCGGCCCTGGCCACTAATACCAGGAGGTCTGGGGGGTATGGAATACCCCCCAGGAAAAGCGGGGTCCCCCCACCACCGGAAAATTTTTGACATAAATTTGTGAGTTTTACAGCTTTCTGAGAGCTATTTTTTAATCCTTACACTCGTCAATAAGTAATAGTAAATTCATTTAAGTAAAACTTAAAACTATTTTATAATAATATACAGAAATTTTAAAGAGCATCAACACAAAATTATAGTATACTGCTAAATGATTTAATATAATATGTAATTAGTAATTAAAAACACATGATAATTCTTTTGAAATAATGAAACCGTTATTAAAAATCACTTAAACTTTTATTCATAAAGGTTACAAAGTAATATTAATTCTTCAAGATTTTTTGGCCAGCTCATGTAGAATTTCGTCCTCTGTTATTGGAATCCTTGGATGAATAAAGGCTGAAGCCAGCCCATTAAGCCGTTCCTCTGATGTTCTGTTCCTCAAGTATGTTTTCAGCAATTTTAGGGAGGAAAATGACCTCTCTGCTGTGCATGTCGTTACTGGTATTGTTGCTAATATAGAAAGAAGGGAATGGACTGTGGGAGTGAGACCAGCATTGCAGTGTTGCAAAGCCACAACTGCATTTTTTGGCTTCCTTTCCTTTACTATTTCCTGCCATATTATGACTTCCCCATTTATTCCTGTCGTTTCTAGATCATAAAATTCCGCCACATTCTGAATATCGTCTGAGATGTCAAATTCTTTATTGGGTTGCTGTAATATTGTTTGGAATTTGGAAAGTATTTCACTGTGCGTTTCAAACTTTTGCCCAAACGCCTCAACCGTGTTCTCAATAAATGGGATGAACAATGATCTCGTAAAGTAATCTTCAACAGAGTCAGCTGGTACATTGTCCCTCATTGTCTGCCGCCCTGTCATTCTTGGTTTGACTACAGGTATCTCGAGATCTGCACAGAGCTCACTTGCTTTCTGAAAAATCGGTGCAAAGGTTTGGATTGCCTCTTTTCTATCCTCAGCTAACTTATTTTTTACTGTCATAGCAGTCTTCATGGCAGCCGAAAGATCAAGGTTTTCTTTTTGTAGATTCACACTCAGAGGTAATGTCAGTGAAAACACATACTCAATAGAAAAGAGGCTGATAAAAAAATCACATATCCCAATTGAACACTGGAGAAGCTGAGCGTCCATAGCTGTTTTTTTATCACTCCAGGTTTTGATTTCATCCAGCGCTGCCAGTATAGGGCGGAGTAACTCCACAAAAGATTGAACAGAATCATGACGTTCAACCCATCGAGTTGGACACATTCTTTTCAGCTTTTCTTTCTTTCGTTGGTCATTGTTCATTTTTTCAATCTGTGCCGATAGAATTGTTTGCCTTTTTGGTGTGTTAAAAAAGTTGTATGCACTCTCAATTGTACCCATGCAGTTTCGCACTCCTTGAACAGAACGACCTTCTGAAATGCAAAGATTCAAGCAGTGTGAGCTACAATGAACATATAAGGCTTTAGGGTACTTTTCCTTTATAATAGCTAGAACACCATTCATATGGCCACTCATAACCCCTGCGCCATCGTAACCTTGACCTACCATAAATTGAGCTTGAAGACTTAGATCGTTTATAGTTTTGCATATTACGTCAGCCAAACCTTTTCCAGTCATGTCAGTGACAGGAATGAATTGTAAAAATTCTTCGTGAACTTTTTCATGTTCTACAAATCTAACACAGAATGTCATTTGAGCTATAGTTCCTACATCTGTTGTTTCGTCAATAAGAATAGAAAACCACTGAGCATCCTTAACTTTCTCAACTAGCTTTGTCAAAATAATTGTGTTCATGGATGTGATTATCTCGTTCTGTATTTGCCAGCTTGTATACGTTGCATTTGCTCCTGCATTCTCCAAGTGATTTTGCAAGACAGAATCACCAGATTGAACCCTGAATCTCAATAAGGATTTAAAATTTCCCTCTCCTCTTTCACTAGGCTCGTTGAAAACAGGTCCAGAGTCCCTGTGTCCACGGAATGATAACCCTTTTCTTGCAAGAAATATCGCTCTAGATATAATTGGCTTTAATTGCTCTCTGTTCTTGTTTACTTGTGCAGCATGACCTGCATCTAACACCTTGTCAATACTCGGGATGGTTTCGTTTGTTGTAGCTACAAATGTGCCTGCTGTTTTAAGACAATCAGAATGATATTTTGCCTTTTCATGCTCCCAAAAAACTTCCCTGGCATCTTTCCAGTTTTTGAATGGAACCTTTACTAGTTTTCCAGGACACGATCTTTGTTTTCCAACAGTAGTACAAAATAAAGCACAGAACTTACAATATGCTCCGTCTTGGGATGGTGAATATACGAGCCAATCCCACTCTCCACACCATTTTGCAACAAACTTCAAGTTTCTTGGCCCAGACGACGGAAATGTGTAACTCAAGGTAGGTGTCCAAGGGTTTAGAAGAAGTTGTTTCCTAGTGCTGGCATCAATCTGAAATGAATATAAAATAATTAAACACTGTAATAACCCACAAATGAGATGGATAACGATAACAAACCATTTTAAAAATGTGTTATTAATTTTTTCTTTATTAGGGGGCCTACTAAAAACTGTTGAAAGTATTTGTTTTAAATTGAGTGATTTGTAACACAAAATTTAATTTAAATTTGTTTTATAGTACATCACTTAACTCATACTCGTGGCACCCCCCCCCTCACCACAAAAGTAGGGTGAGTTGTAAACCAGGCACAGATAAAATTTTTCTCATTGGTAGTGACTGCCCATTGCAATAGGTTTATCGCGTTTATTACTACTACTTCCATTATTATATGGAGGGACCTGAAAAAGAATTAATATGTGCGCACAGGCACGCGAGCGTGATCAACCTTAGACAACAATTAAATTCATACACAATTGATTATTACCTGTTTTCCAATGTATAGGCCAATATCGTATTCAAAAGTTATTGTTGTAGAGCCCATTACTTGTACAAAAGTGGGGGCTGATGAAATATCCTTTTCTATTCTTGGTTTTTTAGCTGTCACGGCACTAGCACTTGGCCCATCTTTGTCTTCCATGTTTTCCAAATCTGGAGTTTTGTTGTTCACATCTACAACAATACAATACAAAGAAACTAATTTTAGATTTAAAAATTATTTAATTTATCTCTAAAGTGTGTAACTGTGAAACTACTGTAAAAACTGTGTAACAGTTTTATAATAATTTATCACTAAGTACTCTTTTAACAGTAGTTCATACACAATGCGGCCAAATATAGGCTATAAGAAAAATGGAAGATTACGTTTACCTGCACACGTTAATGTTGAAGATTTCTTTGATGCAGAAGCATCCACACTCTGGCTGAAGAATCTCCTAATATCCATTTGTTCTTCTGCCTACTAGCAGCCACAGCACTTATGAGAATGATAGTCACTCCCGAACAAGCCTAAACCTAAACATAGTGACACCTAAGTGACGCAGATTCGTTCATCGTTCATGCGTTAGGTCAAACGGTCAAACCACCATTGCGGCGCATGCACGCTCTGTCTCCTGCGATGCAGTGTTGCCAATCCGAAAAAAAACATTTTATACCTACGCACCTATACTCGCCACGCCACCCACCCAGCCGACTCAATTGTAAACTCTATTCTGTGAATAGTTTGATGTTTTGTTTGTGAGTCATCCGTCCCCATAATACTAGTTTAATAAATTTGACTCATTAAAATAATTTTTCTAAAAAAAAACAAACGCTGAGCTCTGGGGGGGGGGGGGTTTCAACCCCCCCCCTCGCTGCGCCACTGCACCTGACACTTCATGTCAGTGCGGTTAAATGATGGTTAAACGGTACACCTAAGTTCTGGCAGACACTTAGTGCTGTGATTACCTTCACTTCTCAAGGGGCTTGTAAAAATCAGTCCATAAGGATTTACTTGAACTATATCACAAGCACAAGTTGTGATTGGTGATAAGCATCATTAAAAATACGTGTCCGTTATATGAGTTACAGTTCCTTAACAATAACAAGTTATTTTTACTATAATTAACGCCGTATTTTTATACAGGTCTTTAAATAAACGTAACATTCACATGAATTTCTTGAAAATAAACTGCATTTATTGGTTATTACCTTTCCTGTGTACACTAGTTTATAGAATATGTTATATTATATATTTTTTTAATAATAAATAATCTGTTATGATTAGATATAACAGTACGTTATATATTATTTCTCTCACATTTTCCACATTTAGCAACATGTTCTGTTTTTTATACTCTGACTCTAACATCATTTTATACTGTACTAATACATCGTAATTAATGTTTACTAACAGCGCAACTATCGTTGTGTTAGGTTATTTATAGTTTGCTATTTTTATCTGTGGTAATACGTATCATTTTTACAATCGATTAAGGGGGCATGTAATGCTATGAAATTAGCACTAATCAGCATTGTTAATCATTTTTACCTGTCACAAACATTTGTCGAAATTTTAAGTTTTTTTTTTATTAGGGGGAAATCTTTGAAAGACACTAGCTCCATCTGCGTGCCGAGATTTTGGCAGGCAGCACAGTCCTGGACTGTGGTACATCTTGCCGCTTCTGGGAACGTTTGTCAGCCTCGCACCCTCTCCAGCTTGCCCAGTGGACACCACCGCAATTGTAGCACTTCGGTGAGTTCTGGCCAGGGTCGAGGCAGAGGGACCGTTCATGGCCCCCACCACACCTCGGCTAATTGTGACATAAAGCCGAACTGTGATTGAAGCGCTGGCATCGGTAGCACTGATTCACTTCAGGCCGGGCCTTGATCTGGGAGAAGGAAACCTTAACTCACATCAAAATTTCCTGCTTCCATATCGTGGCCAGTTGCCAGTCTTCTTGAAGCGGACTAGGACGTTGTTAGTGGGGATCGAAACCCCGGCGAACCACTGACCTTTCCAAAGGCTTCGAGCTCGGCCTTTGTCAAGACTATCATTAACCTTTGTAAGCGATGGTAGTCTCCTCAGGACAGTCTTAGTTCAGCCTCCTCCTTCAGAGCGAAGGTGTGGAAGGGAACCTTGCAACTAGTTTAGTTCCCGCTGGGCCGTCCTGTAACTAGTGGTGGACACACACTTGATGTGAAGTTTTTTTCCCTACAAACTTAGTGTCAAAGAAGGCATTTGCACTCTTAAACGTGCCAGTCCGCCCCCGGTTCAGCAATTATCGGGGAATTCTCCCCTCAGAGGAACCAGGAGAATTCTTCCCCTCATATAAACCAGAATGGTCATCTACAGGGAAGGTAACCATCTTCCTCTTCTTAGCACGTAGAAACGGGAATCAACATCAGTGGGATTTTTACCAACTAAAACCAACTGACACTCCGCCCTAGAATTGCAGAGCGTCAGCTTGTGGCATTGGTGCAACCAATCACGACCGCTCCAACCTCAACATGGCAACTTGTGACGTTAACGTTTGCTCCCATGAGAGCACGTTACGTCAGCTGTCTTTTAACAGAGGCCACCTGCTCCTCTGTCAGAAGCTGTTCGGGGTGCTCTTGCCTGACAACAGCCAGCTTTTTCACCAACAACTTCTCAGTAAAGGACTCTGTGTTGCCTAGCCACTTATTCCTCTTCTCATCTCAAAGCTCCTTCAGTGTCAGTTGCGAACGCGACCTCTTCACACCGGGACCTGTGGAGGCGATAGAGGATGAATCCTGCTGGCTGGTTTTGGGGGTAGCTACCCGCGAGGAGGCTGCCTTGTCATCTTGGCCCACTGAGGTTGCAGACGTACATGACGGCTTGTTCCTTGCATCGTGCTTATCCTCCCAAGCTTGTCATCTCTCCACCTTCGAAAGGATTCTCTCGCCTCTGGCAAGAGCCTCCTTCTTCCGAAGTTTACCTCGGGGATCCTCTTCTTAGGCGGACCACTCATGTCCATATTCTGGAGATTACCCTGAGAACTCTCATCCTCAAACCGAAGCAGCGCATCCTCCTCTCCTGCAGGCAGAGCCGGAGAGGACAAGCTTCGGGAGTTACCCACCTGTCAACAAATCAATTGTATTGGTGTCAGCTTCCATACAATTTCCACGAGTACCGGGTTGCAGCAGTCCACCTCGCCAGTGACCCGTTTTGGGAGGCAGGGGTAATTACGATTGAATGCCCCCTGGTTCCCAGAAGGCTCCGTTAAAGGTACTGAATATAGGCCCCTAGTACCTCGAGAATTTCGGCACCGGTTGCTTAACACCTTAGTCTAGGGCACCCCTCACTTGGTTCTGTTGGTAGATCAACACCCAGTAGCAGAGGGTAGCTCTACGCAGCTAACAAGTGAGAGTTGATACCAGGTGTGGACCAGTCTGCCTCACATGCAAGGTGTGGTCGAAATGGCTCGAAAGGTACCAGGTACCCATTCTCCCCATCTGAACCACAGTGCTGGTTTGATTTTCAGCTAATAGACAAGCCTGACACTCAGTTCTCTCCTCTACACAACATCCGGATACTAACTACCACCCAAAGTGGATATTCCACTCTTCAAATAGTGTCTATGTCGAAGGAAACCATTGAGCGGATGCCATGTCAGTATTTACAGGACCAATCATAAAACCTATCGCCTACAATCTCCACAGTACTTGGTCCTCAAGTAGCTGGGTTAACAGTGCCAACCTAATCAGGAGGCACTACTTAAATACTTTGAGACTATTTTAATTGCGCGAAATGAACAATCAAATGTTAATTCTGATATAGTTGTAAACCCATATAATACAAGGGGAAGAAATGAAATCGTGCAGGCACATAGGCTCGTTTTTTGAAAAAAACCTACATTTATGGGGAGAAAGTTTTTGAAATATATTCCACTCAATATAAAATCAGAAAGTGGGTCAAAATTTAATAAAATGTTGAAAGAATACTTAATTAGCAAATATTTGTATTCAGTTGAGGAACTTTCCACCCTCTAGCACACTTCAATCTCTTTTATTAAATAGACTATGCAATTTGTGAAAGTAAATGTATATTTGTACATAATTCTTATTTTCGTTTTGTTTTATTATTTTCTTATGTAACTTCTAATTTTAGGAAATGAAGGACAATGGGTTTACACTTTAATTTAGGTAAATTAAGTGTTCTTTTTACCTTGTTAGATTAGAAATTTTGACGCTATTTATTTGTACCACTTGTACATGAAGATAAATAAAGAGATTTGACTATGACTAAATAATTCAATAAGATTTTGAATGCCCTGCACCTCCCAATTACACAGGATCTTACATGTGAGAAAGGCTGCTTAAAAAACCTGTACATACTGCTTTACACTTCAGGTTTTTATGGAAAACAAAGATTTTAATAACGATCCATCAATACCTGTAGGTAGGACGAACCTATCTTGTATGGAGTGGACATTGTTGAATCGGTTCCAAACTGGTGTGGGTGGTGTAACTACTGGAAATAAAAATCGGGATTGAAACTAAATCAGTCATTTGATTGTGGAAAGTCTATCCAAACAATGGATAACATGGTTACAGATTGCCCCCTGCGCTCTTTAATGGAGGGACTAGCTAGGACAAATAGAATCAGTAGGCAGGTTTTAAGTGGTTTAAATTTAACTTTGTGACAGGAGATATGTCTATATTTTTATTAATAAATAACATAACTTTTGGATCTTCATCTAAATATATATTCCAGCTTTTTTGTATTTTTAAAGATGATAAATGGCAGCTGACAACAAACCATACTATATATCTCCAATTATTTTTTATTACTTTATATATTCTCAAAGGACTTTTCAAAAGAACTTTTTTTTTATTATCATATGGCTTTCATGGGCTAGCTACCAAACTAATAAGATTAAAAATTAGACTAATAAAGAAAATATCTAAATAAAATAAAATCTACAGAACAAAGTACTTGTGTCTTAGTGTTTAAATATTGATCTCCCGTCACCAAGCTAAATCCAGATTTCTCAACCATTCAACACTTACTTCTCCGATTGAATGAGGACCAGCTAATTCCCCCTAAGAACTCAACGGGCAATCATTAAATATGTAATTCATAATTAGAACTTTGACTCCGCAATCACATGAGTGATCATTTACTATTCCCCATTTATATTTACAGCAGTTGCATCTTCCCACACTCGTGAGAAAGCGACTTAACATAGTCCATTCTTTACGAGGAAGGTTCATTCTACCAATGATGATAGTGGGATCTGATACCAGGAACTTTTTTTGACCGTCAAGCATATCCCAAGTTACCACCTTGTTGGTTTTGGGCCAAAATTCATTTGAGAATAGCTATAACTTGAAAGCTAGTCGAAGAGGTGGTTTTCTAGATAAGTCACCTTGCACGTTGTGGGATATCTTCCAAAATGGGGAGATTCGGAGTAGATAGGATCTTTTTCAATTCTTTAAGAAGTGCCTCTTTGTGTATTATATCCAGGGGAACTATGTTGAACAGCACTGGAAGCAATAACAGAGGGGTGTCAATGAAGGAACCGCTGATAGCACTCATCGACCAATTTAGTTGTATAACAACTACTTGTACATGTGTACTGTTAAGCCTCTTGGGACCACAATATTCCACAAGTGTCCCCAGAGACAAAGCTGCATTTCGCAGGACTTGTGAGTTAGCTCCGCACGATGATCTAGCAAGTTGCTGCACAATGTTAGTTCTGTTTCTCACTTTAGCTACTGTTTCCATATTTGATAGAGTGGCATAAAATGGGATCAGATTGTAACATACAGCAGTTATGTGTTACATGACTTTTATTTAATAACAATCAATAATACAAGTGTATAAACAATACTTATATACAACAAAATACTGATCACAGATGTATAAAATAGTATGTGAATAATGAATCTTGATTATATGGAAGGCTGATTCATAACTTAAGTCAAAATGACAAAGGCACATGTAGATCGATCCATTACACATTTGTTACCTTTTTAATGCTATAATATTAGAAAAAAAAAACATGATAAAACTACACAAACCTCAGGAATACTTCAAGTGAAATCTTCCAGGTGATTTAAAATAATCATTTTGTTTGATTATTTATGATCAGATTATAGAGATAACTAAACCAGTATTAAAATGAATAGGAAACATAACTGGAAGTCTATTATACACACGAGAATATTTTACGATCCTATGCCACTGACGTTTTAATATGATAGTTGTAGAGAGTCTGGGAGAGGAGTCACACTAATGAGGAAGAGCACATAATAATGGCTCAACTATAAGATAGATGCAGTTATGGAAGATGGGGCTACTTTTGTTTTCTTGCGAGGGTGAAGCGATAGTTATGAAACTTGGATTACGTGAAACAAGTTTGACAAACAACTAAGGTCTATGGATCAACAGGAAAGAATGTAATCTTACTGTTGAAGTAGCAACAAGTGTGGATCTTAAAATTGTGAAGAGAAGGGCGAATGTATATCCTCGCTTTTACAGAATCACTGATTTTACTAATAGAGCGTGAACTTACAGAAGGCCTTAAATTATATGAATCAGATCTTAAGGTAGATAGTATTACAGAAGAACAATCTCTGACTCTTCTGGCAGTAGGATTAGCAGGAACGAACGTAATATCAAGTGTGAAGTAGCTTCAGGCGTGGGGTCTGGATCTTGCCATTTTTTGGGGAGGGGAGTGTCTTAAAATATCAGGAATGTATAGTTGTCCCAGACACAGTAACTGATTTTGCTAACACAGCATCAACTTACAAAAGGGAAAAATCGTCAAATCAAATGTTGAGGGCATTATGTCACATTTTACTATGATGAGATGATGTAAGAAAACAAAAATTTATAATTAGATTTTCAATTACTTGTAATAAAGAATTAATTAAAATAATTTTTTATAAATAATTAGACTAGTTTCTCAATGACAACAGGAAGAGAAAGCAATCAACTTACAAGTCATCTTTGAACTTTTGACATCTGATAACTCTTGTATTATTTTCTTTGAAGCAAATGAATCTAACTAGCTTTTCTCTCTAATTTTTGCTACCAAATGTAAATACCGGGTGTTCAAAAAGTCTGGAACCCACTAATATTTATTTTATTAATCAACGCAGAACAATGAAACTCTAGGAGGAAACTCTTCACTATAGTTACTGACTTTTTGGTCATTTTAACTGTTCTTTTTCGCTTTGGGGGACGTCCTGTGGAGGAAATCTGAAAAATCTTAAATGTAAGCATAGGTCAAGTTATACTTAATTTTATAGGTCATTGTTAGAGAAACACATTGCCACAACCCTGACTGAAAAAGGCATATTCGTTTGGAAATAAAAACCCCTAAAAGTTTGGCCTCATTAGAACTTTGAGAGGCTGCTATTTCCAAACGAATTGTTCTTTTTCAGTCGGGGTTGCGGTAATGTGTTACTCTAACAATGGCCTTTAAAATTAGGTATAACTCGACCAAATGTAAGATTTTTTATACTTCATCCACAGGACATCCCCCCAAAGCAAAAAAGTTACGATGTCAGTAACCGCACTGAGGACGTAATCCTAGAATTTCATTGTTTTGTGTTTATTAATATTATATAGTAAAATATTATGGGGGTTCCAGACTTTCTGAACACCCGGTACATCAACACAGCCAAAATACTATGACACTACTACAGTTCTCATGGTACAATTATCACTTACAGTACGCTGATACCTGTGCCATTGACAACAGAAACAAGAAGACTGTCCGCCCAATGGGTACCATGAGACCGGTTTTCTTGTTCGATGAAATTAGTTCATGTTTGGTTTTCACGGGTAGCACCAGCGACGCGTGTTCCTCTCTCTATTTCTCTTCATTCCTGTCTCTGTCTTGCTCTCCAGCACACGCTGAAGTGACAAATAGCTAAGCTGATACGACGCCAAACAGTTGTCCAAGCATATATTTTAGACCGTTTACTGTTAGCTAGCACTACAGATGTGTGTCTACAGCAAATGCCTTGAACGATTGTTTTGCTTGCATCGTCAATGCCTCTACTATGAAGATGATGAGCCAATCTGGTGTTTGCTGTAGGAGAATCTCCTATCTTTTGTATTTCAATCAATAAAAATATAAACTACTAACAGTTAGTAAATTGTGATAAATTAGAATATAACTTAGTTCTCACACCATTAGAGTCCTTTAGTTATAACAGTGTTCATAACATCAATTTTATAAAATATACTCTTTTATACAAGATTGTAAAATCTGAATTTTTTAACAGCCAGATGGCAACAGATTGTACTCAGAGTAGAAAACTAATTAATTTCTTTTCTATGTTGTCTTTAACTATTATACAGAAACAGCTGACAGTGACAGCTACTAGTAATAAGAGCTGATTAACACCAGACTAATGTGTAGAAAGAACAATTTTGCAGTTTATTTACTATTTTCATTTAGTTGTGGGTGGTAATGAGTGGTTTTGATTTTTTTCAAACTATGCTAAAATAAGGACAGTTTTTTCAGGCACATATACTTTTTTTACATAAGACATTAAACTATACTTTTATTACCTTTTTACCTTGTAAATAATTATTTACAGTCAATATTTCAACTGTTTAAAGTTATGACTGATAATATAAATTTTAGTTTCATTAGAAAAATATATAAAATTAACAAATATAACATCACAAATAACTGCAAAATATGTACAATGTATCACTTTGCTATAACAATTACATACAAAACAGTTTAGTAAATATATAGATTCTAGACGAATAATCAAAACATTTTAAGCATCAGTAAACTGACTAGTCTTTGTAAAAAAAGTTATAAAAATATGCCGTTTTTAAACAGATGAGTAACTTTATGGTCAAACTTAAAGGTTTAAGCAGGAAGGATGAGAAGTCTGCAAACTTAAAAATTGTTGAGTATACATCTACTAGGAATAAAATCAACTCTTTTCAATTTTTACTATATGGAAATCAACTATAAATAAGCATATTGCAATACAATCGGAAGAAGTCACCATCAGCAGTTCAGAGCACATGGCCGATAAGTGGTTTGTTGTCTCATTGAACAACTTCGCACGGTGGAACATAACCTCCAAAGGCCTTCTCCAGTTCTCCTGCTACAGCAATGCACAGGTGGTCATTGAAAGGAGTAGCTACCACCTATTACATTACAAGTACAATTTTAGCAATTAATAACATCTGAAAGGTATTTACAATTAATGATCTGTTTGATTACTGCCAAAGTGAAGGTTCTACAGCTAATGTCAGCTGCAAAGTTTAAAAGTCGCAATGTGATTTGACTAATAGATTTTAACTAAACCAATGTTGATCACTAATAATGATCATATCGCATCACTTGAAATGTCATTTGGTAGGTGAAGAACCGTTTTAATGGACCATAGATTGATTTGTAAAATTTGAGTGTCATAGTATTTTTCTTTTAAATAAATAAAACTTTAAAATGTCAGTCTTGAAGATTAAAAAAAAAAAAAAAACTTGTGTTATCAACTTATGGTCCACTTGATTGGACCTGTAATAATCATAGTTTTCACTATAACTCATTGATAAAATACACACGAACCGTACAGTTTAAATATAACAGCTGCCGTAAGGTTGTATGTCTACTAAAGGGCTGTTGACTTGCTAGTGGTGGCTTGGCAGTTTGGGAAACAACCACCTCAATAAAGACCTAAGTAAGCTGAGAGATAACTTTTAATTTAATTAGTCAACTTGAGAGAATGACCTGCATTGAAACCATCTTTGCCCGGGACTTTATAGAACGTAGATTACTTACGATTGCATGACATAAAATACCTAAGCATTATGACAGATGAGGTAAACATTATAATCAAAGAGATAAAGCATCAGAGATGCTGGCGTGGTGGCTAAGGCTTCGGACTGCGGAGGGCAAGGTCCTAGGCTTAAATCCCTAAGCGAGCAAGCGGTTGGTACTTCACTTGTTGAATAAAGTTCACGCACAGGCTTGCAAGCCTATGTAAACTGGTGAGTGAAGTTAAAAAAAAGAACCGTACTTGTAGAAGTAAGCAAGTACAGACACAACACATTACACCTGTTTGTTTACTACTACAAGGTGTGAGTGGATGTGCCAGGTAAGTTTGCTGATGGCCATCTCTCCTAATATTCTAATTACAGGCCTAAAATAACCTCAGATGAGATTACCTCACACCAATAAATTGTGACCGGCCTCATATGTGCCAGTGACTAACCTATACGTATCTGTGCATATTAATTCCTTCTTAACAGCATCTCGTACGGTAGGGAAAATAAATTGACATAAAGAAATGACGACATAATTAGATAATTTTGTCTAAACTTATTTTAACCAAATAACTGGCAGTCGTCAATTTTTAGACGACAGCGATCGTTATTTCAGTGCCAGTCGTTGATTCGCCGACGACACAAAAGTGTTCGGTATAATACTTTTTATAGTATTATTGTTGTTGATTTTCGATATAATCATAATATCGATGGAAAGATAAACATTCAATCTATAATTTTACTCGTCTTTGGTTTCCCCGATCATATGTGTTTGTTGTTTTGTTTTTGACACAGCTGATTTCAATCAGCTGTTTCCATTCAGTATAAGTCGCTGTCAGCAGTAGGTTTAGTGTTCACCTTTAGGAGACATAATATATAAAAAATTTCTGTAGACCTATATACTTTTGAAAACTAGACTAAATTTGCCACAAAATGGCTATTTTACTTTGGAGAACATTATTTTCAAGGTATGGTCCCATACATTTTTCAGTATGAAAACACAAACTAATAAATACTTAATACCAGTAAAAAATAAATTAGTAAAGATTTTGACATAATCCTTTTATCATGTTATTGTCTGTAATTTACTGAAAAAAATAATATATAACACAATGATATTTGATAAAACCTTTAGTTTTAAAACATTATAAAATATAATGCCCTTACACAACCTGGAAAAACAGCCTGCCATTTAAAGAAAAAAGGCTTGGCAGTTCCTGGGTTAAGGGTTGTTGTCTACGAGAAGATTAAAAAATAAAAATAAGTCTAACACAATAAAACATATATGAGGTTGGAAAATTTTTAAAAAGAATAAATGCTTCAATGGTTATCTTTATTAGATGTTCATGATCTCTATAAAAAAAAAGCATACTTATCCTACTCACTTGTATTCCGATGGGAAGGCCATTTTTGCTGAGGCCAAGTGGGACCTGAGTGCACGGGAAACCAAGCACATTGACCACAGCCCAGTAAGCAAAGTTGTAGGGACGGAAGAACGGCACATAGTGACAGTCGGCTGTGGTTGGGTGACTGGGAAACAATAGTACTCCATCGTCTCCCAATTTTTCCTGTAGAAAAAAAAAACATTACAAACCTAAAAAGTTCAGTTCACTGCTTTCCATTGGTTCCAGTGTGAGGTGCCTTTTAATCACCAGAACTGTTAACTTTCATCACTAATCTTCCTAAGAGCTTAAGACAATTCAAGCAAGAAACATTCCTTCCATCTAGCCAAAGTTTCCAGCCATATTTTCTTTCTCTCTAAGTGTTTGGAACTATAAATAACCCCTCTAAACCTAACCTCTAAAGCTGCAATATTTGCTATACAGTTTAGTTACTGCTAATGTCTGCAATATCTGCTAATAGTTTGTAATCCTCTTTCAACATTTGGAATCTAATCGCCAACCAGGTTCTCAGCAGGAATCTCAACTATCCAAGAGTTTTATTGCTGAAGTAAAACATAAAAAAAAAAAAAATTAAAAAAGAAATAAGATTGCATTTTACCTTTGCTTGGAATACACAGCTTACAAAAATAAAATACAAAATGGATAACAGTCTGTTATTTAGGGAATTTAACGCTCAAACGATATTTATCATTTAACCCTCCAAGTGATATGTAGAAAGGCTGTTAAGTGATAAGCAATTCTGAAGTCAATTTGCAATTAATTTTTAAAAAATTGTTAAAAATACTTATTATACATAAACATGTCATGTTACATATTATTTTTATCGGTATTAGACATAGAATAATAAAATGTAATCAAATTATGTACATTATTTGATTTTTTCATGCTATAGAGGAAAACATCACATTTTTATCACAGAAGAAAAATAAATTGTAACTTTGAGTATTTATAACTTTTAAACTATAAAAAATCAAAATAAATGTTAAATCACTAAAACATTCAAAGTTTTACTAGGAAAAAAATTAGAATAGACATTTTTAGTAAAACTAACAGGAAAAATGTTATTTACAAAAAACTATCATTATGTACAGCACCTATTTCAGTCCATTGTCTGAATCACTTGCAGGAGTTTTACGTTATCTGAATCACTGGAAATGTCATATTGCTCTTGTAATATATCGTGAATATCATCTGAACGAAACGTCATTGTAGGTTGTAACATAATAAGAATAAACCAAACATAAACAATTTCGTCAACACACTAACATATGTCTGGCGCGACACTGAACAGAGTAGCGGCTCGACCGAGTAACAAGCAGATTTGTTTTCGACAGTACATGTACAAAAATAAATATTTGATAGTTTGGATACTATAGTCAATATAGCTGATGAATCGAACTTTCAACTAGTGCAACAATCGAAAATATTTGCCAATTTGTTGCCGAGCTACGCAGCGTGAAAGAAATGAGTCATTATTAACGACTCATATCACTTGGACTGTTAATAAAGCGATTCAAAAGAACACAATATATTAATTTTAAACCAGAACTATAAAGGTTTTATTTTAAAATCAGCTAACCAACTAATTAATGTCAACAAATCAAATAAATATTTGATTCACGTGAGATGACTTTTTTAATAGACAACATTTACATAATTTTTAGTCATAATAAAAACAACTATAATTTAATAAAAAATCAAAACAAGCTACACATCACAGTTTTAAAAATATTTTATATTTCAGCTTCTGATCTTGAGCAATTTCAAACATTAATAATTATTAATAACATAACAATTTAATAAAATAAATGTTTTAGTAAACTAAGATTTTCTGGATATCAATTCATTAATTTATAAATAATAAAGCGTTATAAATCAATTCTGTTATTTCTAACATAGTTCCAAATGTTTAATAACCATTAACTAAATAACAATAACTGTGAATTATGAAGCACGAGACTAACCAAAAGTTCTGACCGCAGTTTCTCAGTTTGTTCTTGCGCCCAACGAGCAGGCACTGCAGGGAACAACGTAGACTCCAAAATTTTGAGGATGGCTGGAAGTGTGAACTCCGACTGGCCCACGAGCATCTTAGGCACCTCCGTGATCAGGGAGACCTCACGCTGTAACAATTATTGATGTAAGAACGCTGGCTACTTGTTGTAACTGGCAGATCTTGATGTTACAAGCATGTTATATACCTATTAGTCAATTCTTGCTCTACATACCAGTTGAAAACCTTGAAAATCTTCCAATTAGACACTCAAATTATAACTTTATACTTTTTCAATCATTCAAAGATGCTCAAAGCTTAATCTTAGATCTTAGGCTTAAGCGGCCGGTGTCATAACTAGAATTTACATTTTCCGGTGACAACCGCGTCAAGTTACTATCTACAATATTTACAAGATAACCAGACGGTTTGCCCATACTGTGATGTGGCATCCTCAGTGGTTTCCCTGGTACCTTGACGCGGTTGTCACCGGAAAATGTAGATTCTAGTTATGCTCAAAGCTTTTTTATATAACTTATCTTAATCATTATAACAATAGAAAAATTAAAATATTTCTTACTTTATACATTTGTTGTTTTGAAAATAAATTAGCGTAAATGTAAATTACCTCCTTGTTCCCGAGGTGGAAGGCAAAATTGCCTGTCTCCTGCGACATCCAATAGCGCCACAGGGTATAGCTGTACAAGAATCCAGACAGGTTAAGCTGGAACCAAAATTTTGAATTTCAGACTTTTAAGTGTTATTTAATGATAGATGAATGTCTACACAGAAGAGTAGTTCTTGAAGATTTTACATTTTAATGTACACAAATATCTTTTCCCATTTACCAACGTAAACATGCTGATCAACAAACTACACAAACAAACATAGAAATTGTAGCAATAAATATTCCACTGACTATTACATATTCTAGTAACATGTACAATGGACGACAGGATTTTATTTAATTAACAGTATACTTCGATTGCCTTGATCCATAATATATCTTAACCCAGTGAACTTCACAAATACATTACCAGAATTAAAACCAATGCTGCTGTTTATGATTTTTCAAATTGCAACAACAAATGTGAATTGATTAAGTAGCGTAGAAATCAAATCACTTAGTAATTGACATTGAGATAGTTACATTCTATAAACAAACAGTTTTTATACAAAACTTAAAATATATCTAAAATAAACAAACAATTATAACTTCATAACAATCTATTTTAGGTTTGCTTAAAGGATTTACAAAACATGAACGTTACCATTGATTTTACTATATAAAGAGATACTCCATCCATATGGGAGAGTTGTGGCGAGGCCCCAAAACTGTTTTGAGGCACCACGCTGCGCTCTAGCCCTATTTCCTCTCTCTCTCTCTCTCTCTCTCTCTCTCTCTCTCTCTCGCACGCTCTTCCGTCTCTCTCTCTCACTTCCCTCCTCTTAACCCACTCTCCCATTCTCCAGACAGCCGCCCCGCCCTCTCCTTCCTCAGGTTCCACACACAAACAACGTCCTGCTTAGATAATTGTTTCCGTTATTCCATATTGCCAACGTTTATCCGAGTTCTCTGGTTTTATATTTGCTAGCATCTCTTTTAAATAATAAAGAATTCTGTGTTGATACTATTACAGTAAAACTCAGTGTGACAATCATATTGAATAAAGGAATATTTATAACTGAATAAATTAAAACACCATATTGATTTATATGATTAACACACCGTGTATTTGTAAATAGACACACTTGAATAGACCACTAACTTATCGGCAATGCTGGCGATAATTACTGCTGATTTAAGTAAACATTTTCATATTATTTAGCCCATCTGAAAAATCTTTATTTATTGCATTTTAACCATGGATTAGGTGACTAAATCAACTGTTGTACTCAATCATTAATTTTTTCATATTCGGTAATTGATTAAAAAATAAATTGTTTTCAAATCCAATCAATGACTCCCATTTCAACTATGAAATTAATCTGCAAATATTCCAGGAATATATAATATAGTGATATTAAAAAATGTGACATTATTTATTTCTTTGACAAAATAAATATTGAAATAGGCCTATGATATTTATATAGAATAATACTGGGCAAAATATAAAACCCAAGTGATATTCAAATTTCATGATATGGTTAGAAAAAATCATAACAAAACCACTAATTTACTTCTATACAAGATAAAAATAGCTTTCACTTATGGCCTGATTCAGACAATCTGTGTATAGGCATTTAATGTAAAATAGCATTATTTTTAATTTTATTATAAACGTCTGTTTTATTATTACTGTCTGCAACATTAACATATTTGGTTCCAAGTAATTGCATGATTGTTTGTAAAATATTTCATTGTTTGGTGAACGGTCAGTTTTTATTTTTTTTCTGAATCATGAATAGTTGTGACTCTATTATTACTTCTTGAGAAAAACAATCTCAATGTAAATTGAAATTGGTTAGCAAATATTATCGTAATAGAATATAACTAGACTACTGATTATTTAGATTCAATTTTCATTATTTTAATCAGGTTGAAATTATTGTAAATTTTGTTTATGTCCCCCTTTAAAAAATACCGTTCTATAACATTGATTGAATCAGACCATTGTAAAAAGTATGTCTAAGGCGAATATAATTAAAGTTAACACATCTGTTTTTCATACACGTTTCTATTATTTTACTAGATGTGAAAGTATGGATAAACTGCAATTTATTTATATTTTCAATTTCTCTGGAAAAGAAACTCTGGAATTACATTGGTAACACTTCACAAGTAGCGTGACCAGCAATAACATAAGAAATAACTAATTTTAAGTAACCACAGTCTAAATAATATTTAACAAAATTAACTATAGCCGCACTCTGTGGCGTTTTTAATTATAACAATTCGAATATGACCTATTTACACAACTGAGAATGAACAGAACAAACAATGCCAAGAACTAACAAAACTATATAAACAAATAACTATTAAAAATAAACAATAATATAGTTAAAAATAATACGTAAATTTGGGTTTTGCGCATATTTTGAACTGTAATAGTATGGTTTCAAATTGAAACAAATAAAAATATCGTAATAATGATAAACATACACTTTCAAATATGGTAAATTAATCCTAAGTAGAAGAACAGGGACCTTTTTTTAATAACCAAACACTTCAACTCTAGAACTGTGGGGAGTAATATAGGCTATACATGTTTAAAAATTATTGTAATTTAATATTAACATTTAAATGAATGGCAAACATACTTATATTAAACATCTGCGGTTAAAAAGATGACTAAAAGTCAAACAACTTATATTATTTACACTTATTTAGCTACACATTAGATTAATTAGGATATAGTATTACGGTGATAACTTAAATCACTAATGAGAGTTAGGAGAGGGTCCAATAACAAAACGTGCGAGCTGCACTTAAAACGTTACAGGAAAACAAAGGATATGCGATGATTGTTAGTCTAGTACCGTACACCAAAATAATAAATATAAATATTAATTAAAATATTTTCCATTTTATTGTTTTTTTTTTTTTTTTTACCAAACTTAATCCCTAAATCAATTCAGATATTGTCACACTTTACTTGTTAAAGAAAAATTAATCCTGATTTTGTCATCTTGAAACAAGTTCAGCTGATATAGATAATTATTATATTTTACCAATAACCAAGAAAATATAAGCACAGAATAAGCAGATATGTGCTTATTTTGTAGTATAAGTTTGGTGCTATTCGGAATCATACCAGTGACAATTTATATTTGGCGGATAGTGATATTTACGGAAATATTTCTATAGCACAGCTTGTTGCATTTTTGAGCGGCCAAGACTGGACAGACTACCTGAGATCGGTATTGTGCGCAACTCGAGCACTGGTTTGGGGCCTTCTTGGGACATCGCAATTAACGCAGGTAGGATTGTGCGCAACTCGTTAACGGCCAGAGAGTTACGTAGGCCTATTACACGATTTTCGGCAACGCGACTGATGAACTAAAATTGTGTGCGTGTATGTTTTTTTTTCTTTTTCATTTTATGACCCCGCCACTATTTATGAAATCATCAATAGAGCAGATATTTTCTCTTTATCTCCGTCTCTTTATATCAAATAAAAAGAAAAAATGCCAATTGTGGTATAGACTAAAATAGGTTTACTTTACCTTCCGTCAAACAGTTCACAGTGTGTGATGGTGATAACAACTACATGTTTCGCCGTGAATATGGCATCTTCAGGTTAAAGAACACAAATAAGTCCAAGTGGAACGCGTCACAAATTAATTAAAACTTAACAAACACAGTTCACACACGAGGAAAACAACGAATATTAAAACTTTCGATAGGCCTACCACACACATTTCACTGACCACGGTGTGACCCGGAAGCAGATTTTAATATTGTGGTATGTATGACAAATAGTTAAATTTATTTTTAAACAAAAAGGAATATTCATTTATAATTACAAATACAACAATAATTATACAATGCAATATTGACAAGAAGCTTTAATTACTTGATAAAAAATGAATAATGATTTCAATAATATAAAGGGTTAATTCTAGTATTAAATGTGAACTCTATGACAGATGATAAGTTAATGAATAATTAAATTGTTATAAATTATTTCTGGTACTTTTAATAACGCATCCTCAGTTGACTTTTCTTTGATAAAACCGAATTGACGTAGACTAAGAAAATTTAACTTAGATAAATAACTATGGAGTCTTTTAATCATTGTTTTTTTTCAAAAACCTTAGAGAATACAGATAACAAGCTGATAGGTATTATATTATCTAGTTTATAGAGTTATTGTCCTTAAAAATAGGTACCACTGAACTTAACTTCAGGCTCTCAGGAAAAATGCCTTTGATAAAACTACTGTTTATTAAGTGAACTAAAACTGGTAATCTCATCAATTATATTTTTCAGTAAATGTACATTAATTTGGTCAGAGCCAGTTAATTTTTTATTTTTTAAAAGCTTAACAATACTCTTAATTTCAGCTAAATCTGTTGGTGTTATAAAGAATGAATGTTGATAGTAAGTACGTAAAGGTGAAAGGGTATTGGAATGTACAACGTCTGGACGGCTAGACTGGATTGTGATAAGGTGATTGTTTATCTTATTTATTTATTTATTTATTTCCAACGGTTTAACCACTTTCACAAGAAATACAATGCAAAGTCTGAATACAAGATGGCCGATGCCAACTAGAGAAAGTATAACAAAGTATATAAATATAACAACGAACAACAATAATAAATATGAGAACAATACAATAACAATAGTAAATATATAATCATAACATAACAATAATAAATATATAACAATAACAATAATAAATACCCGAATTGTGAATGCACACCATACGATAAAGTGTATAAATCTGTACATTGAAACAACAATATGATATTTATAATAAATGCCAGTGCCCTGTAAAAGATTAATAATACCTATTTTCATGCTCTTGAAAGTGTCCATAGTAGAGTAGGCAAATTTTAGAGCTACGTGATGTGACCAGAACAGAATTTAGTAACAGCAGCTCTGAACATGGCGGGCTTCATAGAGAAAAAATCCACGACCCTCGAGATAGAACAGCCCTCTCTCTGGATCCTAGGCATAGCATGACTTCGACTGTAGAGGGTTCCATGATGCTCTCTCTCAAACAGCTCCTGCGATCTTGTTCCAGATGGTACTCTTATGTTGATGCTGCTCAAAAGTTCAGGACTATCAATATGGCCATTTAACAGCTTGAAAAGGAACATACAGTCGTAGATTCTTCTACGATCATCCAGCTCCCCCAGACCCATGTCAACTGCTAGCTCCCGAACAGGAACCTCTCTAAATGCCAAGCCCTGCCGTACTCCCACAGTTCGCACAAACCTGTCCTGAACTCGCTGCAACGCATCCCTGTGACCAATCAGATAGGGTGACCAAGCAACCGTAGAGAACTCGAGAACCTGCCTGACCAGTGCACAGTAAATAGTTTTTAGTGCTGTCTTGTTTGTGATGCCTCTTGTAGATCGAATTACGAACCCAAGTAGTCGGCAAGCTTTCGATACAACACTGTTGACCTGGGCTTCCCGGGATAAGTCTGAAGACAGGATCACTCCAAGGTCCCGGATATCCTGCACTCTCGTAATTGCTTGATCCTGCAGCCAATATTGAGTTCTAATTGCTGATTTCCTCCGACTGAAGGTTATAGTGAGGCTTTTACAAGTATTTATTGACATTCCGTTCTCTGAACACCACTTCTCCAGCCTCAGAAGATCCTCTTGTATGACTGAACAATCCTCAGGGTTGACCACCTCCAAAAATATCTTCATGTCGTCAGCGAACAGCAGGACGTTGGAAAAAATACATGAAACCACATCCGACGTGAAGACACTAAACAGATAAGGGCCTAAGTGCGATCCCTGCGGCACCCCAGATGTCGATACAAATTCGTTAGAAAGTACGAAATTATATCTTACAACAAGTCTTCTATCTGCAAGATAAGATGTGAACCATTCGAGCAGAGGTCCCACCACTCCGTACCCTTTCAGCTTGGCCAATAAAATGCTGTGGTCGACCCTGTCGAATGCTTTGGACAAATCGATATAGACAGCATCGACCTGACTGGATCTCCCGAACGCACCCCGAATGTACTCTTGAAAGATCACTAGTAGAGTCTAGTAGTCACCGATCGTCCAGGAAAAAACCCGTGCTGACAGGCTGGAATTATTGACCTGAAAAATGCACCCAATTTGTCCAAAAGAAGGCTTTCAAACACTTTAGCGACAGCTGACAAAATAGTAACAGGTCTGTAGTTCCTAACATTGCTCAGGTCGCCAGACTTGTGAATAGGCACAACTATGCCAAGCTTCAGAGCGTCCGGGAAAACTCCATCAGCCAGCGATGCATTAAAGAGTGAGGCCAGAGATGGGGCAAGTAGATCGCTGCAATGACGAAGAACTGAGTTGGGGATCCCATCTGAGCCACATCCTTTGTCAGCATCCAACATGTCCAACTTCCTTCTCACGTCTTCTACTGTGAAGCTACATGTTGACCACGTATCGCTGCTGTTAAATACATAGCTGGGAGGACTCAGTGAAGGCAGGGAGAAAACAGATGAAAAATACCTTGCAAATAAGTTACCTTGTCCGAACGGATCATCTGCAGCCTCACCATCCAAGCAAACTGACTTTGTAGCAGCTCCAGAAGAATTAACCTTAGCAAAGTTCCAGAAAGCACGCATATCCTTCGGGATGCTGTTTTCAACCTTCAGCAAATAGGCGTGATAACATTCTGCCGATTTAATCTTGCACTGGTTCCTCAACTTAGAGAAATTGCAGTAATCAACCCTGCTGAAAGTAGCTTTGTATTTTTTATGTGAAACCTTCTTTTGGATCACTAAATCTTTTAATTCCTTAGAGAACCATATAGGGAAGGGTGAACTGCCAACTCTCTTCAGAGGTGTGAATAGTTTTACAATATGTCCAAGTCTTGAGATAAAATCAGAGAACCTACTGTTGACATCTGTCAAATTTTCATTGAGTCGCAGATCAAGATTATCGGTTAAATTCTCCGTAATTTTTTCAAGATCACATCTCCTGTAATTAAAAACATAGCTCTCATCATTAGCAGCAGAAGAACCGCTGTACTCCCATGACATGGACAACGGAGGATGATGAGAGTCAATAACTGATAGAGGGTCAATTGCTTCGTTTATTTTCAAGGCCGCATTCGTTGAGAAGACCACGTCAAGCATGACGTTGAGTGCGTTCATGATGTGATTGACCTGCACTAAGGAGAGGAGATTAGCCAGACTACAGACGAGCCTATTCGATTGAGACAGACCTGTATCCGCAGGAGTTGGTACATCTTCACTCCATTGTGCATAAGGTAAGTTGAGGTCTCCGCAAAGTAGAATATTGTCAGGATGACCGCACATTGACACAGCCTCCTCTGAAGCTTCACAAAACATCCTGTACACCGCAGTTGGACTACCTGGGGGGATATAGGCCGCAATAAGTACCAAAACAAAGTGAGAACTAAGCGAAATGCGCAGAAACAATCCCTCCACTCCCTCAAGAGTTCACGACAATCTCACTGGATGAGAAATTCGACGAAACCGCCACCAGGACTCCTCCACCGCTCTTCTTACTGCTAGTCTGGGTTGTTCTATCCGATCGAAAAATCAAATATTGTGCTTGCCCGACTACCTCAAAATCAGAAATATTATCATTCAAATTAGTCTCTGTTAATATAATTATATCGTAATATGCTGATACTAAATTAGTTTTAAAATCATGCAACTTAGTCCTTAACCCATTGACATTTTGGTAATAAATGTTCATACAAGTTAAACCGTTGGAGCGAGCTAGTTTTTTTTCATCTTAACTATTTTAGGTATTCCACTAATAAACTTTATTGTAATGTCATCTTCACCTTTACGTTTCCGCTCATCTAACTCCTGCTTCAGCTTATTGAGATGCTCTCTTTCCTTGAGAGTTCGATCGTTGGTAAAGGATATGGATTTCAGCTCATCGTCGTTACCTCTATGTGCTGCAAAAGCTTTAAAAATGGCGTTGGGCTCACTTTCGGACACAAACACAAGTTTCAAAGGCCTATTCTTCCCTTGAGTTACCTTCCTAATACGAAATGATCGGAAAGTCGATTTGTCAAGGGTCACTCCAATTTTGTTCAAAATGGTCAATACATTGTGCATATCTTCGCTCTGGGATTCCTTGAGAGTTCGTGCTGTGCTTTCCGGAAGACCATGCAAAATGACGTTTCGTTGACGGACCCTGCGGTCATTAAGCTCCTCAAATATAGCCTCTTCGGATGCGATTCCCACGCCTTCAACATTCCTTCTGAACTCCTGCAACTCAGAGACAGTGTTTTTGATTGCTGCGATCTCATTTTCGTTTGCTGCGACTCTAGGTTCAAGTAATTTTAAACTGTCTTTAATTGTTCCCAGCTCATTCTTTATTTCCTCGATCCCTGAAGACAGATTGTCTATCTTATCGAGCTTGTCTAGTTTATTCAATATTATGTTAAATTTACTATCAAGCTCGTCCATCTGTGTAGAAAGTTTTGGAATAGATGCGGGATCAACATTCGGCGAAACAGTGCAGTCCACTCTTTCACATCTCCAGCATTTCTGTATACCATCAGCAATTTTTTTATATTCTGAAGGTGTCAATCCAGCGCATGTCGGATGGAACCATCTTTTACAGCTACCATCACACTCCACACCTTTATCGATTACTTTCTTATAGCATACTATGCACACCTCCTTGTCTACGAACGCGCTAGCCATTTTTCCATAATTCTAGATGCTACTATATTACTATTTATAACAGATGGGGGAGCAAACAACACAATATCGGTAGCTACAAATAGACACAGAGAAGCAAAAATACACACACATACAGAAGCTACTCGATCCACCTCGTACGTGCGTGCATTCGCTATAGTATCTAGTCAGAGTCCACAACCAGACTCATCAAGAAGGCTGTGGCTGTTGAAAAAAAAATGACGTGGAGGTAGTGACGTTTGAGCAGAACTGAATTGACGAAAAAGTTAGTGACGTACACAGGAACAGGGTTAATTTTTAGCTGGTGAAATGTAAATTATGTGAAGAAAATTTTTTGAAACCCAGATTGGTACAGACCCATAGACTTAGCTGATTCAGGCACGGTAAGCTGATTCTCCAGAAAATAGCCTAAGCCCAAACACAGACAAAACAAAACCTTGGAGGGAAATTGCGATCATTCAAACAAGGCAGCCATCTTGTAAAATATATTATCAACGACGGAAGGCTCAGGCATAACTTCGCCATTTGGCAATTCAATTAGCTCAACTATTTTCTTTGAAAAACCACTTGTTAAGTTATTTATTACCTTCCACTGCTCAGATACATCACCTTTACAGTTTTCTAATAATGTTGAATAATAATTGTTTTTTTTGTAAAATTGATCACATTATTTAATTCATTAGTATATTTTGCAAAATAATTTTGAAAAACTCTGTCATATGGTCTTCTTGTAGAAATGTTATATAATTTTTTACGTCTCAAATTTATGTAAAATGTTTGGTGTTATCCAGGGACTTAACAATTTAGCCTTTAACAATTTAGAACTACCACCATTTTTCTTGCTACTTCTAAATATACAATTACTTAAAATATCAATAAACTTATAATACAAACAGTATTTACATCATTTTAGATAATGCATAATGTTTTAACTAAACATCTGTAACACACTGTTATTTACAATGACAAAATAACAAAAATATGTCCCCTAACATTTTTCTTATTCACAAACCCCTAAGGCCGAAATAAAAGATCGCGATTCCTTTCCACATCAAGGAATAATATCCCACTTTAACCCACTATCAAGGCCAATCGGCGACAGTAGACAAGTGGAGGGGCGACAGTGGACAAGTACTTCCGGACGAGCGTCTCAAGAGAAAGAAGAGAGAATGGGAGAATGAGAGGGAGTGATTAGTTTCCTTTATTGCTCACAGGTTGTGCAACGAACAGTCGAAACTGGAGGCAATTTCGACCTCTTTAACTTGATTCACGACAGGTTGCAGCACGGTCACTCCCATATTCCGTGCCTCAATATTTAACATTGGATGGAACCATCTTCTATGTATAGTAAAATCAATGACGTTACTTAGTACATTCTAATTGCAGCATTTGTACTTGTACTGTAGTATATTTGTGCATTTTGTGCTTGTATTTTGATATATTTGGGCAATTTGTACTTTCCTGTAGTATATTTGTGCATACTAGAATTGCAAACTGTCACATGGTAGTAGCAGTGTTTTCAGCCAACAAGATTCAGTATTTGTTCAGTTGTTATTAGTCTAATACTTTGGTTTTGTAAATTGTCGCAAGTCAGTAGTAAAAAGAATGTTTAATATAAAATAATTAGAGTAATAGGTGAGAGATAGGGCATCAGCAAACTTACCTAAACAAGTCCACTAACATGGGGCATTAGAAAACAAATAGACACAAAAGATAACAATAGTTATTGTCAGTGGCACTAGCACTTTCCTCAGATGAGTTGACTGACTTAGCTTCAACTCAATTACGGTTGTGTTTTTGTTTTCTTCAACACTGTGTTAATGAACTAGTTTTCTCAGGTAAGTTTGCTGATGCCATTCTCTCCTATTAAAAGGTAAAAGAAAAAGTTAAAGGACATTTTATTTTACCAGGTGGTTAGGGCTAAGGAGTCATCTCCAACACTTAACCTGGGGAGCAACGGCTTTACGTGACTTCCGAACCACCACCAGTGACTGGACAGGCTACACAAAAGGACAAGATTGCTCAGATTCAGGGACCCATCCAAAGAACAGCCACAGTTGATGTTGCTTGACGCCGATATCTTGCGATAACATCGGGACCCTCCAGTCAAGACTGCTGGTTAGTTATTCCAATTCCTAGCCTAGTACTGTTTAACCTAACCTAAAATTAATATATAACAAGCAATAGCATCTAATCTAAGACAAAGTAAAGGAGCACCAACCTGTTCGGATGTAGAGCCGCATACTTCTTCCATATGGCTGACAGTTCGGAGCATGATGCTTTTCACCTCTTTACTCAAGACACTCACTCTCTTGTCTCCTGGATCCGCAACATGGTGCAGTTTAACTTGGCTCAGATTTACCTGTAGTGCATATTAGTGTCCTTCATAAAATACCTTTACATGAGAGAGAGTTAATACATTTCTAGTGCAATAGGAGAGATACGACGACAGGACTTAGTACCTGAGTTAGATAGCGCAGGTTTAAATGTAACATTGTACTTTTTATCAGTAATATTCACCTTATACTGTACTGACTCTCACCCTTAATCTATCTGATAAGTTCTATGTACAGATAAATTAAAAAAAATCTAACCAATGACTAATAACACAACACGCAGAACAACGAAAGAGAGGAGACACTTATTTGAAAGAACCAGTACCATACATTTGTAAAGATTTTGTGTCTATATGTTGTTTTATGTTTTAACAGCTCAGATTTACTGTTAAAGTATTCTCAGTTAAGTTTAATGATGCCCTATCTCTCCTATTATATTCATCTTATTACAAAGAAGTATGTTACGATAGAAAAAGATAAGAGTTGCTGAAAGGAAATAAAAGTAAAATAGAAGATTACTTTGTAAACTCTTGGATATGAAGCTGAGGAAAAGATTTATGAAATGTTCCATTTGGAGTGGAAACATGGACTCTTAGAAAAGAAAATGAGAAGAAATTGGAAGCAATGGAGATGTAGATTTGGAAAAGGAAGAAGATAGAATGCGAAATGAAGAAGTACTAAGGGGAGTGGGCAATACTCAGAGAGAAGAGAGGGAAATACTGAAAACTATGGAAGAAGAAAAATGAATTAATTAGGACACATGATGAGAGGAGAGAACCTGTTGAGAACAGCTATAGAAGAAAAAGTTAAAGGAAAGAGAAGAATATATCAGATGGTGGACAGTGTGAGGTTCTGAGGGAACTATGAGCCAACGAAAAAACTTGCTCAAAACAGATAGGCTTGGTGGAAGGCTGCAGCAGGACCTGCCTGAGGGCAGAACACCCTTGATGATGATCTCTATAAGATGCTGAATGTCAAAAGATGTGTGCAAATGAGTGGAAAATAGTTTACAGACGGAAACTTAGTGCCATTGTCGGCAATAGTGGCACAGTGCTGTAACCCAGCTACTTGGGGACAAAGCACTATGGAGATTATAGGCGATTGGTTCTGTTTTCAGTCCTCTTAATATCGCCACTGCGTCCGCTCAGTGGGAGAGAAGTCTGGAGTGTCCGTATTGAAAAGTAGTCAGAATTTGGATGTTTTGTGTGTGTTGGGGGGGGGGGGGAAATGAGCTCAACTGGGGGAGAAATCAGGCTTGTCATTAGCCGATGATCAGACCAATGCTACATGGTTCAAATTCCACGTAAGGCAATTACCTTAGTTGCCCTGGCTATTGGGCTATTAATAAATGGCTCTTTCTACGGAACAGTCAACCTTATTTAGTATCAAGACCAAACAGATCATCCATATTCATACTACACTAATGTAAATCATTCATATCCGTCTTAAAATTCGCACAAACTGTTTCGGCGTCGAAAATCTGAATAATTATATAAATAATAATCATCACCTACTAGCTGACTTGCCACTTATTGAACAGCCAAGTGGCACCAACTGACCCCTTCCAAAATAATCATCACCTACTAGCTGACTTGCCACTTATTGAACAGCCAAGTGGCACCAACTGACCCCTTCCAAAATCTGATGAGGAGTTCCCTAAACATTAACCAACCTGGAATTTGACCAACTACCGCCCAACCGAGACTCACCTCAGTGTCAAGTTTCAGTTTGCCAACATTCTCCCCCAGTAGAAGTCTCAGGCAAGGTGTGATGTCCTCTACGTAGCGTGTCATCGGTCCAACAGAAACCATTGTTTTCTCCTCATTTCCTGTTCGAAAAGTCAGCCCTTTGGTGCTCACCAGTCCTGGAAATCACGTTGTCATAAGTAAGGTAAAAGTGCATTAGGCCAGGACTTAATGTAATAAGAGATAGGGCATCAGCAACTTACTTGAGAGAAGAGGTTCACTAACAAAGTACAGAGGTGAAAAGACACAACATATAGGTCTAATTTTCAAAACCCACTGGCAATTTCAACAAGTAAATAAACCCTCTGCTGTAATAAATTGTATTTGTTTGTTACTGTTATTTATAAACGTTATTTTTATGTTGTATTTACAATAAGTATTAGGTTTTATTTTTATAACGTTTTTTTGTTGAAATTAAGGCAAAATATTTTACTCAGTATTTTGCCTTATTAATACTTTTTTGGTTGACATTAGTTTAAATCCATCACCTGAAGCTGAAACAACACAAACTTATGTAAAACTGTACACAAAACTAGGACAGCTACCAAGAAAAAAACAGTAAAATTAGGTGAGTATGTTTAAAACATGCTTAAAACAAATCACCCTACACAGACAAGTGCTAGGCTGGACTGCACAAACAAGAAGAAAATTACTATGGGTATGAACCCACATGAGCATGCCAAGAAGAAGTGGCATGAATTTTGGAGTAGATTTAAATCATTTGGTGATGTAAAACATAACCTTGCAGAAGCTAAAAAATGGCTGAAGATTCTAAAAAGAAATAAAAGTATTTTTACTGTAAAAATTACAGATCATTCTTGTTCATTTAATTCCACTATTAAACAGGTTAACATGACATATTGTTTAAATAAAAATAATTATTTATCGAACCACAAAACTCACTTACCTGTCGTTATTTTGTGTCCAAATATCCCACAGAAGTAGCAGGGCATTCGTATAGATCCTCCGATATCAGTTCCGAGACCGATGGGCGATGCACATGCTGCTATAGCTGCTGCCTATACAACATACACTTCCCAATATACAAACAAACAATGTAACATCTAACAAGGTATTACAAATTTGTAACCCTAATCATGGCACTTTAATATATTCTATAATCTCTAGGTAATTTACACATATTCTTTATGCACTAAACACAGACGAATCTCACAAACTCAGTTTAATGTGAACCTGAAGGCTAATAAGATATTATTGATTGAATATGTCATCTACTAACATAATATTAATAACATTAATCAATATGAGCATCATAATACAATATAAAAGCATTAACCCTCTCCCGTTTAGATTCCCGCCACGTGACCATGACGCTGCTGGGCAGTATTATTTCTGGTCGCCCCACCGCTTGGATCACGTTTCCGTAATCGTGTTTTTTAAAACGTAGTTTTGAACATAAATAGTACATATTATATATCATTTTAAAGCTTATTTAACGTTATAAATTAATATCTAAATACACAACATAGTTAAATTTAATTATTATACATAGGCCTAATTTTTAGTTTTATTATATTTTTTAGACAATATTGTTTTTTAGATATCAGCAAATATATACGAATGTAAAATAATTCTAAATATTTAAAATAAATGATTAATTATAAACAAGAAACATACCAGTCATTGTGATATTTCCACACCTCTTTTCTTGATGGTATTCTAAAAAACAATTGGTTTTGCAAAATGGAATGTCACATTTTTTACATCTCCAAACAGTCAATCAATCACATCAATCACAAACAATCACTGTATTTTGGCAGTAAACAAACACGCTAATACTGTACATACGTACAATAATATTATTTAGTTTCTTATTTAGTCAGCTGGCGTTGATGTATATTTCCATTCCAGTGTGCCCGTAAGGTAGGAGCACTAAACAGAGGGAAATATATTTTACTGCATTTAGCTGCAGATTCATAAAAATAATGTTTCTCAGAGAGCAGTAAATTATTGTTTAGGTAGAATAGAAAATCAATTCTACATATAGACAGTACCACAAAAGTTTCTTTGAGGCGATAACAGATCGCGCAAGCATCTGTAATTCGAGTGAAGGCGTTTGGAGGCAGTCCGTCAGTAGCACCGCGCCAATCGAGGAGGCGCTTCGAGGCGGATTGACGGGAGGGGGTTAAGACATTGTGGATCAAAGACGTGGCCTTCACATTCTGCGGTTACTGGCCTGATACAACGTGACATTGACGTCGCGGCACTTGTTGCTTACAGTTGCGTCACTCGGCCCTTGGAGTCAATGTTATTGTTGTTACAATGCACCCATAGGTTTTCAGCTGCTTCACTGTTTATCTCCTTATCTTATCTTTGTTACCGTTCCCTGTTGTCTCGACTAATTGATATTAGTTTGGGGAGTTTAGTCCTTGCGTTCGGTCATATCGTTTTGTCTTGTACAGTTAGGCCCGGGCGAGCTCCACGCTACGGGATCCGCAATGAGTTATGCCAGTGTGGTGGCTCAGTGGATAAGGCTTCAGACTGCAGAGGGCAAGGTCCAAGGTTCGAATCTCCACTGCCAACGGTCGTTACTTCACTCATTGCGTAAAACTGACGCACAGGCCTGTAGGCCCATGTCAACTGGAGAATGAAGTAAAAATTAAAAATAACTTACAAACATAAAAACAACAAAATACATGGGATATGGTTAAGATATTTTGGGAATTTGTTTTGATATTTGTTTTTTACACTTGGCCCTTTGACGAGTGATGTTAAAAACACTATAGGCGAGGGATACTACATACCGGCTTAGGTACTAAACTAAAAATGTCACATGCCTTGACTTTTTCTGTCCAGTAAGGTCATGTTATCAAAACTTACAAGAAATAAAAGGATAAGTTCAAATGGACGATTATTTATTGGTAGTTTCACTGCCTAACTTTGATACGTTGGGTGGCAGTCGGAAAGTGTTTGCAATCGGATGAGTATTAACGCCCAGGAGTGGAACTACCGGTATCAGAAAAAAAGTATTGATACCAAGCAGTATCGTAAGTATCAAAAGTTTCTACTTGGAGGCGCACATACACTAATAAATTGGAGATTACCAGGATGGGTGAG
The DNA here is from genome assembly GCA_035578905.1 of Stictocephala bisonia. NCBI lineage: Eukaryota > Metazoa > Arthropoda > Insecta > Hemiptera > Membracidae > Stictocephala > Stictocephala bisonia. Next base: position 321,243 of record JAQJVL010000092.1, on the reverse strand, counting down.
AACTGGGATGTAATTGGCAAGAGACGCTCTCAGCGGATTTGAAACACTTTACAGCTGTCAGAGATACCTAAAGAAGCTAGTCAAATTAAGCATATCGGCAAGTAAACAAGTACAAGGCTTTAAAACATGACATTGACGAATGCAACATTACTTTGAAGAGTTATCAACCTTGCATGGCAATCCATCTCCATACTGACAAAACTGAAACTCAGTCTTGGTGGTTCCGGCTAAATAACAAAAGCGAAAGAAGTCAAAGAAGTTAAGAAGGAACCCGGTTCAAATCAGGTAAAATCAAAACCAAAGAAAGTAGTTCATTGTGTTCATGAAGTGCTTGGGAATCATTAATACTTATTTGACTTCAAATAAAAATAAAATATTAACGATTGAAAATCAAAGGACATCATTGACAGATTGAGAGCTTTGAACAAAATTGAATTAACAAAGCTATAAAATATAAACGTTTAACAGAAATACACAAATTACTTAAACACAATTTTTTCTGCAATCAATACCACATGTATTACTGGGTGTGTGGGCATATCTAACATCAGTCGTGTAGCACGTTAAAGTGACTTTGGATAGATAAATACTCAATGGACTAATCATTACAGTGCTTTGTACTTTAGACTGTAACAACAACCTACCTCGCCACCTGAAGAGCCTCCAACTGTCCTGTTGACGTTGTATGGATTGTTGGTTTGTCCAAACACGTTGTTGCGAGTCTCCTGCCACAGGTTAAGCTCGGGAACATTGCTAACAGCCAACAGGATACCACCGCCCTCCTTCATCCTCGTAATGATAACAGCGTCCTCTGTTGCCTTCGAACCCTTGCGGGCGACCAGACCGTACGTATTGCTCATTCCTGACAACAAATTACTAATTAATTGTAACCAACTATCGTTAATGTTAATAAGATAATATTACAATGAAAATTATAGTAAAAATATGTCAAAAGTCACTTTATTTTTATTTGAGATAAATTGACAATTTTTTTTCTTGTTAGGATGTTTTTAAAAAGGATGTTCTTAAAATAATATGATATGGCAAATAAGCATTGGATGCATAAACTATATAAGTAATGTTACTTTATTTTTCAACATTCATAACATTTACTCTATCAGCTGTTCAATAATTGTTATTACTTTACGGCTTTTCACTTAGTGGGTCTAGCAATAAACATTTATAAACAAAATTATATAAGTACATATTTTTAGTATTTTATGTAACATTTATCCTATCAAAGACAGTTACTGATGCATAATTTAGAGAAGTGAAATGAACGTTACTGGTGCTTCAGAAACAAAGTTGATGAGAGTAAAAATACTATATACTGTATATATGTAGCATTTCTGATTTATCAGGAGTTCAATAATTGTTGACCACGGTTTTATTTATGAAAGTAAGAGCATGAAATGTTGCATACAAGTTTGTAATAATTATAAGGAATATAATAATAATAATGGTTTATGATAGGTTAAAGCAATAATTTTTATTGTAAGGGTTGAAAGATAACTTTTATAGTAATGTTTAGATATAAATTTTAGTAAAGTAAAAAAGTTGTATAAGTTATGTGTTTTATTTTTTTTACATTTAGAATGTTATAACAAATAAAACAAAACAAAAATCATATCTCTAAGTTCAAAAATACCTAAATTATGAAATTTTTATAAATCCATTACAAAATTGGCTTAGAGTTTTTTACTAGTACTTTTCTGACGTGTACTGGAGTTTTTGACGCCGACCAAACATTTTTGTCTGGAGTGCAAAGGGTTAAAATTGCATTTGATTTAATGATAGAGTATATTAATCAATCAATATAAGCTCCATCTTCAACATAAATGACATTCATTCCTGTACACATTTATTACTAAGCCATAAAAATCTACTAGAAACAATAAACTAAGGAGAACTGTAAAATTACCAGCCGCATTAGTGCTCTCCTTAGATGTGAAAGGGACTCCCAGGAAAGGTTTCTGGCATTTGAGTTCCTCAGGTGACAGTATTCCTGAGGCAATCAATTGGTCTGCCTTTTTAGCCTCTTCCACGGCTTCATCGAACCGCTGGTCAACTACACAGTTCAGGCACGCATTCACTTCTTCTATACGCTGAATGCAGCACTTAACTAGCTCCTCTGATGAAAGCTGCATACATACCAAGAAATATATTCTTACTGTCAAAACAGATTCTAATATTCAATATAAATACAGTACTGTATATTAACTAAGATAGATAAATTTTGACAACCCTCCAAGTGGCAGTCAGAAACACTCTCAGTGGCGGGGTATTTTGATTGATTTTGCATGCCCCGACTATAAGCCTTGTATAAACATCTCAAATAATCAAAATGTAATATAATATATCAAATTAAAGCTTATAACATGCAAAATACAATAATAACATAGTTGAATTACTTATCAAACACTTGAGTAAACAATCTTGTGTTGCACCCAAAAAATCTTTTTCAAAATTTTGTTTTTATTTGAGTGCCCAATTTGAGTATATGTAGAATGATCACATAAAACAAATGAAATAGCAGGTTTTTTTCTAAATTTTATTGTGAACAAAAAATGTATAGTTTATCTATACTAATAAAAATAATAAGATCACAACAAAATAACAGAGTAGAACTGACTTAGTGACTTGTCATTTGTTTAACACCAAACAAAGTGTTTTTTAGTGAATTATAATGAATCCAGATGAACATGTGTTCGAAGCGGTAGCATGGCCAGAGTTAATACTGCCCAGTAGTGTCAAGGACACGCTGCAGCAATTCAAACGGGAGAGGGTTAAATTTATTGACGAAGTCTACGTAAATATTGTATTTATCTGATAATGAATAAAGTCTATTGTCTATATGTTAAACCAACCTGTTTTGATCTAATTTTGGCGGCCAATGAAGTTGCACTTTCGAGAAGAAACTGGTGTTTGATTGAGGGCACCCTCTTCCTGTTATTGTCGTCAACAATCAATAAGCGGAATATGAAATCAACTATCGTATCCACAATTACGTGGAGAATCCAAAAAAACCACTGGCAGGATGTTCTAGCTTTTCTTTTGGTTTTCTTTGAATCATTGCTTCTTCTATGGGTTTTACTTCTTTTCTGCAAAAATGAATCAATTATATTTTCATATCTACTACATGTTGTTATCGTTCTATGAAAAATTAAATTAATGCTGATAAATTCCCTTTTCTAACACAGCTATTAATATTTTCTTGAATCTTATTTTTTTAAATATTGATCTCTTTATTTTTATAAATACTATTCACTACAATATTTTTAATAAATGATACAACAGTTTTAAGATTGTTTTGTTTTATACTATCCAAATAAACTTTAGGCCTAAATTTATCTCGATAACCCACAATAACTGGCTTGACCTCCAATAGTAGTATTCACATCAGATTCAAGCACAATATTCAACATAATTTTAAGTATCTTCAAGGAGTATAGTTCAGATTAAAGAACTCTGTATTTTTTAATGAGAAAAATACTTAGTGTGGTTATAAACAAGGAAATAAACATTCTATAACAAGTCAAATCTACTTTAAGTAACTTTTTTCTATCAAACTACAATCTTTATACAACAAAATATAAGTACTCTCAAAAAACAAAACACAAGGGGATTTTTTTGTGTTTTCGAACACTGGTATTTTTATGAAGGACTGCAGATGAAGTATAACACTGACATTCTTATACTAATTGATGGTGGTGTATAACTGTTGCGCATGACCTTGTCATGATTGGTTTGACGAGATGAGGAACGCAGGGTTAAATCAAAGCATTCCTAAAATTATTATTAACAGTATAGCTGAGTAAATTTGACTGTAACCTTGTAACAGCTGGTTGATGATTTAAAATGATTTACAAGATTTCACAAGTATTTCCTTAACCTCAGATCGTGAGGAACGACATAATTTATGCTGTTCACAAAACCTCTTATAAGAGCAAGGAACAACATAATTTATGCTGTTGCATTAAAATCAATAAAACATATGTTTATTATCAAGCAATCACTCAAAGTTGATACCAATCGACCCAGAATGTTCTGTTCTATATAAATCAGATTTATAATAATTTTGCTATGCCAATTTATAAACGTAGGAAATTAAATTAGAACATGTAACTCAAAATTCCTGCCTAATTCCTGCCCAGCGGAGGTCTGGAATAAAATTGCTGATGTTTGACATATCCCTGAAGAATAACCAGAAGTTGGAATAAGGCGTACCAAATGTCAGTCTGTAGAGAATGAAATATCCAACAAAACAAATTTCATTCTCTTAGCTGCATTATGTATTTTACAAAAAATGTTTTTGTACACCCTTGTTTATACGATTTTCCAAAAGCGAGTTATGGCATAATTTATGCTGTTGATAAAAGTTTAGCTAATAATTTATTTATTGAGATATAAACTAAAAAAAAATTAGCTAGATAGACAAAGAGTTGTTGATCAGTGCCGCTTCGAGCGAGTTTCGTGAAGTAGGTTGGCAGTGGTCGCGACAAGTTTTCACTTTACTGGAAGAAGCAGAGTCCGCCAACGCCACAGTTGAACTGGCCATTTTTACTTGTTGGGCGTCAGATTTTCTTGGTGTTTTTTATTCGCTGTAAGTGTTTTATAAATTACTATTTGAACGAATAAACTTATAATAATCTTAGAAAAAAAATAGTATGTATTATTTCTATGCAATCTAAATAGATTGTTTATTTTATTTACGGGAAAACAATATGACGTAGTATGTTATTACATAACGCAAAAACTTTATTTATAGCACTAATGTAATAAATTCTTTACATTTCTATTCAGAAATATGTGTTCTAACTTCAAGTGTTACTGTTCTACAAATTCCCAAAAATGATTTTATATTTTTTATAATGTATATGTACTATTTTTCTAGTGTCGTTTACACAATTTGTGTACGCTGACTTATGGTGATATAAGTTTTATACTTTTTGGAATATTTTCATATATTTTACATTTTCTTGTAGCTAATAAATTGTACTAATATAGTACTTGTAGCAAAAAATTATACATACTTCTGATTTTTAGATTGTTATGTAATTTTTCACTGAAATTTTTCGTTTCTGTGGTAGTATTTTTATTTTTCCCAATAAACTAAAAATAGAAAAATTTGTGTATGGATACATGACTATTTTTCCCAAACAACTTTTTCTTTTCTATTCAATGGTGATTTTTTAAAAATTTTTACATGTACTATTTGATTACCTACAGTGATATACTGTATATTTGCACATTCTTAGTGCTCCTAAGGAGGGTTATAAGTTATAATTTACGTACAAAATTTTAAATTTTTTTCAATATTTTCATGACAGTAATTATTTACTAATTCTTTTGTGATGGTAGTATGTGAAAGTACATTTCTTGAGAAGAAAATCGATATGATAACATTTACATTTGGAACATAATTAGTATTTGTTATGATTTTTACAAAATAAGCTTGCGCAGCGCCGAAAAAAGGACCTAGCAGTTGGGAGAACATATTGGTTCACCTGATGCTCATGATCTAGGATTAATAAATATATCTTACTCTCACTAAGTTTATTATTTCGACATTCCTATTCACCAAATGTTGGTCTTTGCCTTAACTCTAACACTGGACATCATCGGAACTTCTACACAGTGCTTTTATCATTATGTTACTCATAAATAAATGTAAGATGCTTTAGTGAGATGAAAAACATTTTATATCTTGTATGTTACTATTTATTTCTCTTATTTTGTAAAATTGAAAAATGTAAAAGTAAATATATATAATCTATACGTGTTATATTTTTTATTTATATAACATACATATTTATATCCACTCTCTACACATTTCTGAATAAAATAGTAAACATGTGTTGATGGAGTTGTAGAGCTGTGCCAATGATCTCATCATAATAGGCTATGACAAAACGAGAAGTTAAGATTAAAATATCCCTAAAAACATTAACAGAACAACAGCTGAGTCAATATGATTGCTTGCAAATAACAGCTGATTTAGATGAGTGAAAACAGCAAATCAGTACACTGACCCAAGGCAGGTAGAACAATGTCCAAGTGTTGAATAGGCTGATATATCTACTGTGCAGCTTTTCAAACAAACAAGAAGAACTTTGCTCTAATAGAAACGACACAATTGATTCATTCTATCAACACTCTACAAAGGTACAATTTATAATGAAAAGAAATATTAAACAAAAAAGTCTGGCAGGTTTATTTTAGAAAACAAAATTGGATTGTTTAGATGGTGAAATATGAGTTTTAATATCTTGAGGAGGTTGATTTCATCTGTGGAAAACTCGTTTTGTACCGAAAAATCAAAAAACTAGTTTTTTATCTGATAGTAAAAAACCAACTTTTTAAAAATCGTTACTTTTCAACAAATTTCCTTTTCATTTCACGTGTTTTTTAATACTGAACACAAATATATAATTGGTTTTGCAGTTAAATTAATTTTTCTGCCAGAAATATGCATTTTTTACTGACCTAACCAAACATAACCTAACTTATCCTAGTTGTCTATTTACTGAACAAAAATTCGTAATTTGTGTTAAATTCAAATGTTTGGCCTCCGTGACGGCCTGCCGGCCATCACTCCGGCAGGAATATAGGTGAATACGGTTTTTGTAATTATTAGTTATTGTTTAAAATGATTACGTAATGGCCGATAATCGTGTTTCGTCGTGAAATTAGTTTTTCATTATATCTCGAGAAATAATTGTAATAGACCAAAATAGTTTTCAAATTTGTATTCAGCGAAAAGTAAAAAACATCTAAATAAAAAAAAGATCATTAAAATAACATTTTAATTAACAGAAATATGACAAAAATACTAAAAGTTGTGATATTAGTTTTATCGATTTTTTCAGTAAAATACGTGATTTTCGTGGAATAACAAGCATATCTCGTGAAAATACAGCCAATACCCATTTTAAATAAAATTTTCCAATTTTTTTTGGTGGCAAGAAACTGCATAAATAACGAAATAATTCTATTCATTGCATTTTTATTTTTAGTTATTTGAAAAATTGAAAACAAAATTTTTTTTTCACTACCCGCTGCCCTTAACCCTTTTAGTGCCGGGAATCGCTGTCAGCGACGCCCCTTACTAGTGCGAGAAATGCCAGCGTCGCTGTGAGAGACGCGCTGTATTTGTTATAGTGCATCGTTATGTTTTATTAAATGGCCGCCAGAATAATACCAGACGCTTTGCCAATGACCGCTGCACGCAGTTTCGCTCTTGGACTGTGTCTAAATGACGTAACTGTTCCGTGACAGACACGTAACTATTAGGTATAACTATTATGTCACTTAGCAACCAATATGTAATGTTTTAGTTATAATTTTGTAAAGAGATAATTTTAGAAGTATAGTAAATGAAATTATATGTATTAGTTCAGTTTTAAATGCTCTATAAAATGCCGTTCAGGACAATATTCTAAAATAAAATTATAACTAACATACGGACCTTCAAACTTAAAAAAAAAAATTTTCTCAAGGTTTTTAGAAAAAAATAAAATGTATTACAAAGAAAGGTTAAATATATATACATAGTTCTATAGACCACTTATTGCTCTTTCATTTAAAAAAGAATTTATATAAATATGACTACAAACATGGATTCTATAAATTTTTACCTGGAACCTTACATTTTTGCCAAAATTGGCCTGGCACTTTTCGCATAGGAAATGCAAAAATGGCCCGGCACTAAAAGGGTTAATACTATAGAAATTAGGCCTAGTTTATTAACACAAGACCTTTGAAATCCCCCAGGTTTAATTAAACGGTTATATTTACTAAAACATAAATTATAACTTACTTTGGTCTTTGTATCATTTTCTTGTTTTTGAGACATAGCTGCATAAAATGAATAATAAATATTTTTTCCTTGTAATTATTAAAAAACACCTTGTCATTGACGTTTGTTTTCAAACAGAAGAAAATGACATGGTCATGGTGTGACGAATTGACTAGTGTACTGTATAGTGTATATGGTTTAGCAGGTGGCAGTAAAAACCAAATGTAAATTATGAGAGAGCGAGAGTAAAAAAAGCTCACTGCTAATCAAGTTTTATCATAGAGTCAGTAGAAATAATTGGCACAAACGCTAAGTTCCCAATTCATATAAGAACCGTCTGAAATAAAAGTTTCCCAGACCCTTTGAAAACGTTAAATTATCGTTATTTCCCCTTATTCTGAGGACAACATTTTAAATTCACACACTTAAGCCGCGTTTACACGGACATGGGACTCATTAGTGATTCTATTATTGGTAATGTAATTAATTGTAACAAATGGCCATCTTAGTTGCTTGCATTGTGAAATTGGCTTTACCGTTTGTGTAATAAATAAATAAATAAACCTACTAGTGTAAATCATGTGATATAGGATATAGAACCTATAAGAAAACTCGTGCTTTTTACGGCTCGTATGGTGCTGAGTGCTAGGATCATCTGAACACTTACTAAAGAGAGGATAACATATAGATTTCGAATTATCAACCTGGTTTTGGTCGGGTAGGGGTATATGGAGTAGGGGATGTGCATCGGCAGTATTATATTAATTTGTTCATTGAAAATAATCTTAATTTCTCATCGCTCAAGACTAGTGGCTGAAATCCTTACAACCGAGAACATGTGTCTCCAGTCATATTATAAGGCACTTTAAAAAGAGAGACAATTGAAGACATAGTTTTAGGCTACGGCCACACTTGGCGACCTGGTCGTCGCGACAAAAGAAAAATATGGGTAACGTTAAATTAAATGAAGATGGCCACACCAAGCGACCTGCGACCCGCGACCGCCAGCGACAGCAAAACGAACGCGTCCGGGAGCGTTTTCTGGTCGCGGCGACAGATACGCTCCCCATGTTATCATACGGTACCGGCCACACTAGGCGACATGTCGCTCCTTCACGCACCCAGTTTCTGCTCTGTTTATATTGTCCAGTTTTCTTTCGACAGTGGTCCTGCGCAGTTGGAAAATATGCCGTTTGAAACAGATATATTTATAAATGAAATTAGCGTGCGTAGACCTCTATGGGATGTAGCCCTAAAGGAATACATCGACAGGGATGTTAAATCTAAGTTATGGGTTGAAGTGGCTGCGGTAGTTATCGAGAACTGGGATCAACTATCCAATGAGGAAAAAAATAAACAAGGTAAGATTAAATTGTATGACTATACGGCTATACATATATATTTATAAGTTCATTTGTATTTGACTCATGCCAATGCTTATTCTAAGTCTAAAGGTAATAAAGAAAATTATGATTGATTGATTCAAATTTGACTAATATCTAATATTATTGAAACTTACAATATCATTAGGGCATATGTAATTAACATAAACTTTTAATTGTTTACACCAAAACATTTTATTCAATACATGAACAATTGTTAAACAAACAAACAGCATAAACTCAATTTTAAATAAACATTAATTACAATTTAATAAACGCAATATTTTTCTTAAACATATATTTAAGAATAATTCACATGCTGTTATTTTTCTTTTAAATCATATTGTACTGCCATGATAAACATCCTGCTGGAGATAAAAAATAATCCGCAAAGGCATCACAGATTATTTTTGAAATAGAATATCCACCTGTACCAATGACCACAATGTCTTCCAAAGGACAAGTTAGAGTATCCTCAAACTGGTAACCATCTCTAACACAAACAAAATTATGCAAAACACAGGCAGCTAGTACAATTTGTTCAACATATAGTGGATCCAAAGCAATAGGTGTATGGAATACTCTCCACTTGTTTGCAAGTATACCAAAGGCACACTCAACATAGCGACGACCCCTCGTTAGCCTATAATTGAACACTCTTTTTTTACGTTAAGATTTTGTCTAGCATAGGGTCTTAGGACATGTTTGCTCATGGAAAAAGCTTCATCGGCAAGAATAACATATGGTAGGGAAACTGAATTCTCCAAATTAGGCAATGGTTTGTTGTCTGGTACATTTAACTCATCGCTGACTAACATTCTATGCAAGGTGGACTGCCGGAATATATTCGAATCAGCTGATTTCCGTAGTGCCCCACATCAACTACAGTAAAGCAATAGTTTGCATCTGCTAAAGCCATCAGAACAATAGAAAAAAACTGTTTGTAATTAAAAAACAATGACCCACTTTCTTCAGATTTCATCACACGAATGTGTTTACCATCCAGTGCCCCTATACAGTTAGGGAAATTAGCTCTGGTTTCAAATTCCTTGGCAATATTTTGTCTCAATCATCCCTAAGCAATGTCATTTTATGGTGTGAAACTAACCATGTTTCAAACGAACTGCATTCCGGGGATGAACTCCAAATCTGCGTGTCCTCTTCTTTTTCAGATACGATCGCATGGCTATAACTAGCAACAGGTCCTCACTCATTGGAGCCATCCTGACAGCTGAATTTTGTCGTTGGTCGTTCAAGTGTGGCACCTCCCGCGACCAGGTCGCGAATAAAAATAGTCGCGACGACCAGGTCGCGGCGACGAGGTCGCCAAGTGTGGCCGTAGCCTTAGGTTTGAAGGGAAAAATACTAGCCATTGGGTTATGAAAAGATATAACATGTTTGAAAAAAGGCATTAACAAACTGCAACTATAAAAATGTTTTGGTGTTTTTAGGCAATTTTAATTTAATTTATTTGAACTTAAAATCCTTCCATTTGTTACATTATTCAGGAAGTAAATAAAACCTAAGTAGAATTACAAGTCCGATACTTGTACTAAAGTCCAAAATGAGTATACCTGACTAAACACTTATCATTTTGAAATTGATAACAATTAATTAATATTTTAATTTAAGAATAAGAATATGTTTATTCAGCCTTCAAATTACAGTTACATATTAAAACGTATAACACTCTGAAATACTAGCCATTTTTCCAGTACATATGGCTAGCACATCTTAAAACTTAATTAAATTTACAAAATTAAACAATCAATTTTTGACAAATGATCTCGGCGGCTCACTGCAGCACGTGTGGTCTCCTTGGTGTTGTGTAATTAGTTATACCTTAATCTAGACTCTTCACGTACCAAATATACATTTTTTATAGTTAATACTAAATTAAAAAAAAAATTAAATATTGCAAAACGAATGTAACTACTTACAAATACATAAACAACCAAACGTTTTTACTTATTTACTATGTATACTGCTATATATACTATTTACTTATTATTATTATACTAAGTAACTACTTCTAAAATATCCCTAATCTGCGTCTTGCCAAAAAGCCACGTTTTAATTTTTTGTGTAAATTGTTCAACATTTCTACATCACTTTATTTTTTTTGGTAATAAGTTGTAAATTTTTGGGCCCAAAAAGACAAAGGAGTTTTTAAAAATTGTTTTATTAACTTTTGGTCTTTTAAGAAGCCCTTGTGCTTTTACGAGTAGAGTATTACCATAGACCTTCTATTATACTACTCTTGAATAATAGGTATAATAGAATGTCTATGGTATTATATTTCAGAGTTAAGACCCATCTTGTCATTATGTCTTTAGGACAATTAATAATTTCAAAAGGAAAAAGTTGAAAATATTGAGTACATCACAGCTCCGTAATATCAAGTTATAGTCTGCCTCAAAGACAAAATTATGAACTAAGCAAACAATCAACACAAACTAACCTTAAAACTTAAAAGCGCTTCGCTGAGGTAAATGAAAAAATACAGTTAAGCCAAAAAAGCAGCAATATACAGATTTTAGAATTAGAAATTATCCAACCAAATTGATGTTGAGTTTTGTTGACAGAATCGTAGTCAAAGTCAAGTGTTGGCTTTTGCCAAACTAATATCTCTATAGCCTGTATATTTCCAATCTGTTTATTTCAAGAAATTTGTTGAGGATTGATTTATTTTGTGGTATAGTTTTTTCTGAACAGCAAAGCATTTAAATAATGTCATTTAAACGTGAAGGAAATGATGAAAGTCTTCTGAAAAATCTCAGTGTAAGTTTTACATATTAAGCTACATTAGAGTAAGTTATAATTCTATGATTCACCAAGCATGAAAGTAAACATATACACATTTTTCTCTGGCTACTTGGAACATTGCTAATAGTGGATTGGATATTCACAGCTCTGCTGTAGGCCTATTTATATTATTTTTTCCAGGACTTGCATTGTAACTTAACACATTAAGTTTAGATAAATGTAATTATTTTGAAAATTATTGTATATACCTTTTTTATATGTTAATTAGTCTTAGTTGAGCTATATATGTTCACAGCAACAGCGAGTTCGGGAACTGTTAGGCAGCCATATACCAGAAGATGAAGCAAAGCTGCTAAGTAATGGAAGGCAAGTGATTGTATTTCAGTTGCAAAGCAAATTTATTTTTAGATATTAAACTGCGATATGGTATCTCTACACCCTAAACTGAACTAAAATTTAGAAATTGTTGAGGTGGAGATACTACATATTATCTTAAAAATTAATTGAATTTGATAACTTCTATACTCCCTGATATTGCACAATACTTTCACATTGTACCAGGGTTACCGTCTTTTCTTCAGAAAAAAAACAACGGTACTGTACCATAGCAGCCAGACACTTCTCCCTCCCTCCCTGTAAGATAGGATGACGACTATATTCGTTTTACACATTAGCCAAATCTAGGCCAGTGGTTCTGACCTAGTTGAGTTGATGATAACTCAATTACTAGGCCTACCATAAATTTAAAATGAGAGAGTAAAATTAAAATAAACAAATTAGTTGAATTTATTTTATGCTTTATGCAAGTAAAAAGTTAATTCATGCTTTTCTTAAAATGACCTGATAAAATATAAATTTACCTTGAAACAAGTCAAAATATCGGGACAGTATGCGTCCCCACCAGGCCTCTGTCGGTATGCAGGACAAAGTGTCTATAATAAGGATTGTCCCGACGGATTTGGGATGGGTGGAAGCCTGTATCTTAAACTCTCAATTTCTTTATTTACTACAGATTACTTTAATAATTAAAACTTATTTGAATTTGCACTGTTTTAATTATAACTTTGCTTAGAGAAAAAACATCCATCGTACTTTTCTTGATTAATATGGTACTTTTCTTACTTTGCTCTCAGTGTTTGGTAGAAACCATTAATATACATAAAAAGCAATCTAAGATATACCCTCACAGACTCCAAAGAAAACTTTGCTCTAGGTAGAGAGTATTATATCAATTAATTATTTTTATGATACTTTTTCTATAGATCATAAATAAGATTTTATTATTTTGAGAGCTTTGTCCCATATAACCCATTCAAAATATTTTGTATGATTGATACGGTCAAAAGATTGAAAGCTGCAATAGACTGAGAACTGTCTAAGCTCTAAGTATATTCTTAATAAGAGATATGCGTTAGTTTAGTATTTTTCTTTTCTTTAAATTCACTTGTTATTTAAAATATAGCTTATTAAATTCTAAAAAGTGTTTTAACTTACACGAGATTGGTTTTTCAACAACCTTAGATGTATAATAAGCACAGAAATTCTCGAATTATTTCTTTATCTACACAAAAGAGAAATATTATTTATTTTCTTGCACTTTTTTTAATAGAGGTTTCAATAAATGATGTAATGAAACTAATAAATGATCTTCAAATTTGACTACTACATGAACAAACAAAATAAGAACGTACAGTATAAATGTATATAGGCATACTTTAATTAAAAACTAAATTCAAAGTGAAAAGGATATTAAAAAGTAATAAAAGTACTGTACAGTACATAACTAAAAAAGTACATCATATACAGTAGTTCAATCTTTTGATGTGCCTGCCACTCGGCTGGGAGGGTCAGACTGCCCGCCTTTGTTTACGTCTGACGTCTGCTTACCAGGTGTTTGTACCTTTTCAGCTGTTTGGGAGAAAAATTTCTTAATCGAGAGCTGGTTGTTGTTTTTAATTTATTGTTATATAGTTCATGATAACACTTAATCACATTCTCAACTTCCCTTTTAACCTTAGCCCTCCTCGTGTCATCTGGGTCGTTCTCTTCAAAATAATTTAAAGCGTTATTAATCATACAGAAAGCCTCTGCCATTCCTTTACTAGTCAAGGTTTTAACACTTTCAGGTTCTTCTTCCTTATCGGATCCTATGTTGTTTGCATTGACTTATGTTGTTTATATGTGTTTTCCAGATTAACATGCACAATATGCATTCACCGACCTATTTTTGACACAATCAATATGCTTTCTTCACATAGACGGGGCAAAATACATCTTAGAGGTTAGCGCATTTTAATTGCTTTTTAATCATATTTAATTTTGAAACTCAACAAATAAATTACACTTAATTTTCTAGGCCTACTCTAGAATATAGCTGTAGACTATATTTATATATTTTGTTTCACCTAATGTCAGAGATTTCAGTTATAGTTTAAGTATGTCTTAACCCTTTACGGTTAATAAATGATCTTGCAAACTGTCCTCCAACAATATATCGTCGTTTCAAGTTCACCACTATGTGCACCACCGGTGCTACACGCTACAAATCTTTAAACAATCAAATAAGTGTAGTTTTATCTAGTGTACTATGCTAAAAAACGACTATGTTTTCTAGGCCAACAATTCAAATATTCAGTAATGTTTGTACAATATACATTTTATATGATCGTTATACATGAGTTTGTTGAATTATAATAAAAAAATCGAATGTGTCTGAATTTTTTCAATGTTTGTAATGGGAATCCCATAATGTGCCTTAACTGTTTCAACAAATTTCATTAAAATCTTGTTATTTTATCAAACTGTTTTTCACTATGACAAACTTATATCTTATACAAACTTATGGCTTATTTATTATAAAATCCTTGTTTAAACTATAATGTAGTTTTTACATTATGCAAATCCTGGTAATAATTCACTGAATTGAGCACCACTGGTGGACATATATGGTCCACATTTAGTATAAAACAGGTTTAAGATATATACAACACTCAAATAAAACCCGGCTGCAGTTTAGAACAAGTATTGTTGCAATTGAAGTGTGCGCCACGGGTGGCTCATGCCGGAGTTTTAATAAGTTCATCATGTACCACCGGAGGCACACACCGTAGTTTTGTGAAGAAATATTTTTTATTAAGAACAAGGCATCGTGAACGTGTTAATAGTCTGCACCATTTTGTTTTGTACCTTGGAAATATACTCTTCAAATGTAAAGATCTGTCAATTAGCTCTGTGGTTCATGTCTCATGGCTGTAAAAGTTTAACATCTAAGAATGGCTGAAAGTAGTTTATAGCTGGAATATTTCACTTCTTCTATGCCTTTCAAATTTCTTAACAATATTGTAGATTTTCTCTTTTAAATAGGGATGGCTTATATAGAAAATAAATTGTGATTCCTATACCAACATTTTGGTCTAAATTCTTGATTTGACCTCAGTTCCCATTTTATTAGTAACAAAAAACTGTCTGATTTTAGACAAATTTTTCCAGCTAATCAAAATTGTTGCTCGAAGTAATTACTATTCAAGATAATCTGATGAAACCCTTTTCCAATGCCATCTTCATTTTACTAGTCAGCTACTTGTGCAGCTGTTTATGGCACTGGATTTAAAATAGCCATATAGTGTCACAATTTTTACATACTGTACGATCTGTATTTAATATTTCCTGTCGTATTTTATATAAGAACTGATTTCAGTTTTAATTGTTTATCTATGTCATATTACGATAATTTGTTTTGAATATGCTTTTTTATGTATGTGCTTTGTGTATTTTAATGTTTCAATATAATAAAATTAATTATTCTACTCTAATTGTTTTGCAGTAATTGTTCATTATATAATTTTTATATTATTAATAGGTTTTAATTAAATTATACCTTCTGAATTGAGAAATATTTTTCAGAACTCGGTAAATTCATTAAATGTAAAGAAGATGCAGTAAAGAAGGTATTAAGAAAATGTCCGCCTACTAGAGATGATGATAAAATATTACACTCCAAAAATACCACAAAAATTAGTGTTACAAGAACTGGGAGGAAACCAATTTTGGAAATACCTAAGTTCACAATGTCTACCAAAGTATCGCCAGTGTTATCGAGTGAGTAAATGAATTTTATTGATCTAAAATATTATATTCCAACCTATATGGTTTCTTCCATTAAGTTTACTTTCAAATTTCAATATGAAGCTTGTATGCATTTTAGGTACATCTAATGAATTTTTTTTGTTTTTTTTTACCTGACAGAATAAGCAATGGCATACAAGGAAAATGTATATCCTGGTCAGTTTATAGTTCTTAGGTCCAGTTGTTAAATCAACAAAAGTACAATAAAAACCACAACTGCGAGAAAAAAGTTCACCAGACAAGACCATAGGTGCTAGATAGCGTTGACAACAGACCCATATCTGTCAGTTCCTCGTTGTTATTTCCTATGAGATACCTGTGGGCCATGGTAAATTCTCAAGATCCAAATAGTTTTTATCTTCTCATGTATGTATTAATGAAGAAAAAATTCATTGAAGTGCAGAAATGGAACTAAAGCTAGTTGGAGTACAAAAAATCGAGTATATGTAAATAGTAGGCTTTCATAGAAATATGCAAACAACATTAATTTTTAAAAAAAGATGTTGTAACTAAGCAATTTTAAAAAGTTAAAAAAAGTGTCACTCAAAACTTATGCAAATTCAATTAATTATATTTTTTCATAACTGTTCAAAAGAACAATGTACAATAATTGTACATTGTTCTTTTAATAATAATGCTTAATTATTAAGCATTCAATTAACTTGAAAATCAGATGAAAACAATATTTACTTTACTGATCTGAAGAGTATGAATAGTTCAACATTTATAAATCTGGATTAGTAACTTTAAAAACTTTCCTTTTGTATTACTTTGTAAGATCTGGCTGCCACCCGTTAGCAATGAACTTGAACTTCCACAACATTTATTTGTGCTAGAAGTTTTCATGCAGATATCATGTTTTTGAAAATAAGTTTGGTCAGTTGGTTAGTGGTATCAAAATAAGTTTGGTCAGTTGGTTAGTGGTATCAAAATAAGTTTGGTCAGTTGGTTAGTGGTCAGTTGTTTAGTGGTATCAAAATAAGTTTGGTCAGTTGGTCAGTAGTCAGTTGGTTAGTAGTCAGTTGGTTAGTGGTATCAAAGTGTTGGAGGTTATGATATACTAATGTTAATTTTATATTTGTAGTAAATATGAACGATTTGCATATGAATTTTATGTTAGCCTAAATTGATCAACTGTGTTATAAAATTGATCAACTATTGGAGAAGTTGAATTACTATTTTTATAATATTTTACATATACAGTATGTGATGTCTTGATTATGAAATAATATTTTTTTGTGAATACACTTTTTTATTTTAGGACATTTTCTAGAGGAACACAACAGATTCTGAACGCTTTGTGTCTACAAAACATCGACATTAGTTTGCAATATTTTAATATATTCATTTAAAATAAATTGTGCAATTTTACGAATAAAATTGTTATGATTTAATAATGTTATAGTGAAAATACTTTTGCTGCCTTTGTGGCTCAGTAGCTAAGGATTTAGCTGCAGAGGGCCACGTTCAAGGTTGAAATCTCTAACTGAGCCAATGGTTGTATTTCAATCGATAAATAAAGCACATGCACAGGCCTGTATGCCTATGTTAACTTATATTTCTAAAAAAAAAAAAAAAAAAAATTAATTCACAATCAGCCCAATTTTAAAGTTAATTTCCACAAAAGACTTATCAGTTGTCATTATAGGTTCTGGTGGGAAGAGCACTTCCGCTTCTGTGAGAAGTTATTTAAAGAATATGTCACGGAAGTCTTCCCTGCAAAGAGTAGTCGAAAAGAATAGAGAAAATTATGGTGCTGACTTATACAAGTGTAATAAAGACGTTCAACCTCCAGAAACGATTCAAAACATTACGACCACTTCGTCTTTAAAACAAAACACATCACTGGATATTCAGTCTCTTGATTACGAAATGAAACTTCGTATGTAAGTAGTTTAAAATGGTTTATAGTATATACTTTTAATATTTTCCCTATACTATTTTACTCATATTGTCCTTGTAGCAATACTAATAAAAGAAATGTTGAGTAGCATTTGTACAGATAAGCCGCTTAGATTGTGACCCAGTGAAAGCACTGGTGTGAGAGAGATGCACTGAATGGTGGAAGAGAAAGAGAGAATTATTTTTCCCTGACTCTAATTTAATAGTCATGGAAACTCAAGTAGATGGTAGGCCGCATGCTTTTTAACTAAAGACTTGCGTGACAAGATTTCACTAACTCAGTGGAAGTTAAAAAAATGGTTCAAGATGTATTGGCATAATATGATACATCTTCAAGTTGTATACTCTTGCACATATGACACTAATGTTTAAGTTAATGTTCTGAATATAACGTACTGATGTTGCATTAATTGAATTTTAAAATGTCGTAACTAACTTCTAATCATGTCCTATCATCTGATTTTGACAGGTAATCCGTATACTGTTAGTCTTGGTAAAAATGACTTCAAAATTATAATTCAATCAGTGAAACAATGTTAAGAGATCTGGTACATTAAAAAATGTTGTAATAAAATAAATTCCATTTCAACATTTTAGCTAGTTTTAATGTATAACTGATACGACATAATACTTGGAATATCTAAAGTTGTTTTAACAAATTATGACTAATCTTTTATGTTGATGACAGGACTGGTTGGATCAAGGATTCGACAGGGAAGTGGACCAAAGATCCAAATGTTGAGTTTGATAGTGACGAAGATGACATCCCACCTCCTCCATCGTAACAGGTACATAGGTGGTGAAAAATGTCCATTCTTTAACACAGGTTCCCCAATATTGTGAAGCTAGCTCTAGTTGGAAAAATACTACTATAAATAGGACCATTAAAGGATCTATTTCTTGTTTTGTGTATACTTGCTACAGTTCTGCATTATCCTGATTCTCTGTTCTGGAATTGGAATCAGGTTCGTAAAATTCAATTCCAATTGATACTAATTCTTCGTTTTAATCAATACAATTAAGGAAGAGTGTAGGCAAACATTTTTTTATCTGATTCATTGATGCACATCAGTGACTTACGATTTGAACTATACATTTTGATTCGATACACACATTTAGGATTCATTGATATCTTATTTTACAGTAATAAAATACTTTGTGTTGTACTCCTGTGTTATACACCTACACTTGGTGATTGGGATGTCAGCAGTTAACACGTTAAATAAAATATCAAGTCTATAAAATTTATATATGCAGACGATATTGTTTTAGCTTTTCATTATCAACACAAGGACTTCACAGCTAAGTACTGAAGAAACACTCACAAATGATCTTGCAACCCTCAAAGAATATTTCAGAACCTGGAAGCTGAATCCTAACTCATCAAAAACCGAAGTAGCCTGCTTCCACCAAAGTAATAGAATAGCTAATCGAAAATTAAACGTTTTTCTAAATGGTGTAAAACTCCACCATAATGATCATCCACAGTATCTGGGAGTAACCTTAGATCAAATACTGACGTTTAAAAACCATCTTTAAAAAAACACCAGCTAAAATTAAAACCAGGGCAAATGTACTACATCATATTGCTGGAAAAATCTGGAGAGTCAACGCACACATCCTGCATACTACTGCTTTGTCACTGGTTTATTCAGCAGCTGAATTCAGTGCCTCCCTATGGCTAAATAGCGCACATACAAAAGTGATTGATATATAACTAAATAGTGTCATGAGAGCTATTAGTGGAACTTTCATGGCAACTTAACTATAGTCGGCGAGTCACGATAAGTCCTCTGAACTTCATACCTCTGTGATATTGAAGGCGCTGATTTCCATTGAAACAGCACAAGTCATGTAGTGTACATATCTTAATTAGTAATTACGACAGGTACACTACATGACTTGTGATGTTTAAATAGAAATCAAGCGCCTTCAATATCACAGTGGCTTGAAGTTCAGAGGACATTTCGTGACTCGCCGACTATACCTTGGCTCCCACTGCAGCGCAAAACAGCTCCTCCAGAAATAAGATGTTAGGTGGCACTACTTAAAGACTTCAATAAGATCTTGAATGCTCCATACCTCCCCATTACCCAGGATCTCCCATGTCAGAACGGTCGCTGAAAATCTCGAAACCCACCTCTACGTACTGCTTTCCAATTGAGCAGATCAAATTTCTCACCCAATACTACTAACTGGGTGATGACGTGGAGCAATTTTGATGAACGAAATAAGTTATTAACAATCCATCAATACCCTATGAGGTGGGATGAACCTCCCTCATAAGGAGTGGACACTCTTGAATCGGTTCTGAACTGGAGTGGGCAGATGTAACTACTGGAAGTACAAATGGGGATTGACAGTAGATCAGTCATGTGATTGCAGGGAGTCTATCCAAACAATGGATCACATAGTTTCAGAGTGCCCCTTGCGCTGTTTTAAGGAGGAATTAGCTAGCATAAATAGAATCAGTGAGGTATTTTTAAAATTGAATTTAATATAAAAAAGCACTATATACGAGGATGAATCAAATATAAACGAGACTTTTTGTTTTGGTAGTTTATTTTTATTTTAAACGCAAAAAAGAATATAGTTTATTTTTCTAAATAGTTTTTTAATTAGTATAATACGTGTTGGTACATATACAGTACAAGTAAACGTCACACAACACAAATTTATTACAATATAAGCACAAAATGCACAAATATACTACAATACAAGCACAAAATGCACAAATATTATGGTGATCGATTTCGGTGAACCACGCTCACCTTCCTCAGACCAGAGGGATTCACAAAAGAAATTTCTTTTGTGAATCCCTCTGGTCTGAGGAAGGTGAGCGTGGTTCACCGAAATCGATCACCATAATATTTGTGCATTTTGTGCTTGTATTGTAGTATATTTGTGCATTTTGTGCTTATATTGTAATAAATTTGTGTTGTGTGACGTTTACTTGTACTGTTTATTTTTCTACATAATCTCCTGATTTGGAAACACATTTTTCCCAGCGGATAGGCAACTTTCCAATTCCTTCCATGTAGAAAGATGCAGGTCGTGTCTGCAGCCAATTGCGCACGTAGGCTTCAACCTCAGCATCACTATCGAATTTTTGGCCTCCCAAAACTTCCTAGAGAGGGCCAAACACATGAAAGTCACAGGGTGACAGATCAGGACTGTAAGGAGAGTGTTCTAATGTTTCCCACCCCAGTTGCTCCAATTTTTCCCTAGTCAAGGCTGCTGTGTGGGGGCGAGCATTGTCTTGGAGAAGAACCACTTCCCTGATCGATAGGTCTCGTCTTTTGCGGCGATATGCAGGTCGGACCTCACTCAAAACATCGTAGTAGTAGGCCGGCATTAGTTGTCCTGTGCTTGTGCAAAAAATCGAGATGCAGCAATCCACGCTGGTCAAAAAAAACGGTAGCCAAAACCTTGCCAGCAGACAAACGTGACTTGGCTTTCACTGGTCCAGGTTCTCCTTTTTTTCTCCACTCCATACTTGCTTGTTTAGACTCTGGGGTGTAGTGGTGCACCCATGTTTCATCACAGGTGATAATGTGAGTGAGAAATTGGTCTCCTTGTTCCTGAAATTGTGCAAGAAGACGCACCTGAAGACGATGCAATTTCTGGTCAGGCGTGAGAAGGCGAGGAACCCACCTGGCGCACACCTTACGGTACCCTAGCTCCTCTGTGAGTATGGAGTAAGTGCTCCCATAACTTATCCCGACCTCACTTGCAATTTCAGAAGTGGTACGACATCTGTCATCTTCAATAAGCCGTCGAACACTGCTAATGTTGTTCGCTGTAATGCTGGTGCGAGGTCTGCGGTCATGGCTCTCATTTTCAACACGATCAAGACCCTCCACGAACTGTTTATGCCATGCAAATACTCTGGCTCGCGACAGTGTCTCTTCCCCGAACTGGGCAGTCAATCTCCTCAAGATTTCGGCCGGTTTTACGCCTTCTGCGGCGAGAAACTTGATTACAACACGTTGCGCAATGACGAAGGTACCTCTTGCTCCAACATCGTTACGGTGGACACTGAGAGAGTCGAGGAGGCGGGACCACGTGCTTTTCCCACTCCCTGACAAACCGGCCCAACAACAAACAAAGCGGGAACGTTCTTCCTCCATTAGTGTGCCTGAAGGGCAAAAAGTCTCGTTTATATTTTTGATTCATCCTCGTATTTAACCAATAGGCCTAAACAGCAAAAGAAAAGTATGTAATATTAAGGGGGTTCGGAAGGTTGTATCTAACACATGTTAATTTAGCCTACTTTATGTACCTTTTTCTCAAGAACCATTAATTGTATTGACCTGATTTTTTTACCCTGTTTTTATGACACATATTTATAGATGTGTATAACTTATGAAACCAAAATAATAATAACTTTAGCCAAAATAATTTTTTGAAAATTATGTAATTTTTTTCTTTGAAAATTTTAGAATAAAATTTTTTTCCTGAGTTATAATTTATCCAATTTTGATTAAATGTTATACACTTGTATATCTATACAAGTATAACATGTGGTAAAAATTTCAGCCTTCTAGCCCTTTTAGTTCCTGAGAAAAAGGTACATAAGCATAAAAAAATCCAACTTTCGGGGAATCGCAATGAAACTAGGCAGTTAGTGAATCAGGCTATGTAATCAGGTTTACTTTTTGTCCTAGTAATGACCATAAGATGGATTATTTAGGTCTTCCTCTTCTTCGTAAAGTTCCTCCAGCTTCCTCTTGGCAGCATTTCTTGATTCTCTGGCCTTTTTGTATATCTCCGCATTGTATATATATCCTTTTTGTATATAACGCAGCACCGAAATCTCGCGTCTGAGCGCATGACATGTACTAAAAAAATAATTAATAAAACATGTTCTGTTCGTCCGATTTATTTCAAACTTTCGACAAAACGTTCAGGACAGTATGTACTATAATAAAAGAAAAAAAATGGGAAATCCATATTTTGACCATTTTCAACCTTCCGAACCCCCCTTAATAGGGGACATCAATATTAATGTCAGTTGATCTAAAGAGACAAACGAGCTTAAATCAATTTTGTTGTCTCATGGCATGCAATATTTAATCGTTTTTCCCACAAGGGTCACTTCAACTTCAGAGTCGTATCTCGATAATTTTATCACTAACATAGAATGTACATGCCTGAGTACAGAAGGTATTATCACTGCCCTATCAGATCATGATAGCCAGAACTGTGATGTTTTGACTAGTTGCCCAGAAAATGAAGTATCTTAGAGCTTATCTTATACTGGTAGAAAATTCTCTAGAGAAAACAATAAATTGTTTAAAGAATTGCTTGATAGAGAGGATTGGAGTACTGTCTTTCAAGCACCTGTTGGTGAAAAGTATGAGAAAGTTTTACAAATCTTTTGAAAGATGTTCAAAGTATAACTTTGATATCTCATTGCCAGTTGTTTCAAAGGAAAAAAAATGGAATCAATAATGGATGGATTACTAAGGAAATTAAAACCAACCACGATAATATCGGCTACCTAAAAAAAGCTCTCTCAATCAACAAAAAGTGACAAATTCAAAAATATTGAGACAAAAATATAATAAATACAAATTAAACCTTATTAATACTAAACAATCTTACTTGGACAGTAAAATAAAGAATTTGGACAATGTTATCAAAACAACATGGGAAATAATTAACAGAGAAACAACGAATAGTAAAAAGTAATTGACAAAAATATATCACTGATGGGTGATGATGGACCAATCTCCAATCCTTTACAAATATGTAACATATTTAATGATTATTTTGCAAATAAGATGAATGATATTAACAATTCTGCACCATTAACTAATAATACAGTAGATACTACAGATCATTATAATTTTATATTGAACACAGAAAACAATTTCAAATGCTTATCTGTTAATGAAGCCGAGCTGCTTAAAATAATTGATTCATTAAAATGTAAGTCGTCTAGTGGATATGATGAAATCTCAAAAAAGCTTATCAAATTTGTTATTACATCTGTTATTACCGTTATTACATTTGATAAATTCTTCTTTTATATCGGGCATATTTCCAGACAAACTTAAAATTTCAAGTCGTCCCAGTTTATAAAAAAAAATGAACAAACAAATGTCAGGAACTACTGTCCTATATCAATCAATCAAAAAACAAACTTATAGATAAGGAACAATACGGATTCCAAAAAGGAAAATGTACTGTTACAGCCTTAATTAAATTCATTGAAGCTGTTATAGACTATAGAGTCTATAACAATAAACAAAAAGTGGTCGGTGTGTAATTCATGAGACAGACTGGCGTTCGACAGTCTGTCTCATGAATTACTATTGGATAAATTATTAAAATTTGGAATAAAAGGAGTTTGCTTAAAATGGATGAAATCATATTTGGATAGTAGATGGCAGTACGTAGAGATTACACATGTTTAAAAAAATAAAATATGCAAATACAATTCTTCAACTCGTAGAGTCAGATGTGGGGTCCCACAGTGCTCAATACTTGGGCCACTACTATTTATCTGCTACTTGAGCGGACTACCGAACTTAATTGACCACATGAATAGCAATAAAAATCAAATATGTTTATACGCCGATGATGTTAATCTCATTACCACAACAAATACAATAAAAGAGCTGGAATTTAAGGTTTGTGAAAACCTAGCAAAGCTGAAACAGTTTTTAATAGATAATAATGTAAAACTTAATGTTAGTAAAACTAATTTTATGGCCTTTAAAACAAAGCAAAACTAAGGATGAAAACTTAATTACTAAAATTGATCAAATGGAAATTGACCAAATTAGTGAAACAAAATTTCTTGGACTACTAATTTACACACATCTCAGCTGGGACATTCATATAGCTGCTATAAGTAACAAAATAAGCTCTGGCCTGTATGGCCTGAAGAGAATGGAGTTTTTTTTCTGTATTATAGAGGTCTTAAAAACTATATACTTTGCTCATATCCACTCACATATAGCCTATGCTCTCTGTGTCTATGGAGAAACATCAAAGAATAGTTTAAATAAAATGTTAGGCCTACAAAAAAGGCCATCAGAATTATTTTAAAACTAGAACTAAACTACTCTGTAAAAGAATATTTTAAAAAAACTGAACATTATAACAGTATTTGGCTTATACATCATTGAGAGCATGTATTATATGAGAACACACATTGAAGAATTTCAATCTCAAAGTAATGTTTATCCACATGATAACAGACAAAATAATCAAATATCAATCCCCTATCATAAAATTCAATTAAAAAAAACCTACATAGGGCTAAATATTTAAGTAAAATTCCAAAATGCATCACAAATATTGAAAGCAATGTAAAGTTTAAATTAAAATTAAAAGAATTCCCTACAGGAAAAGCCTTATATTCACTGGATGATCTATAAAGAAACAGCCCCAATAACAACAATAATTATGTAATAAACAGAGTATCCTAAGCAGCTCATTTAAATCTTACATTTTAAACTTTTAAATTTTAATTACTTTCACTAAAACTTTGTATCAAAATGATTGCATATATTTATGATTTAATAGTTTGGTCTAATATTTAGTTTTATACTTAGCTGTAACTGACACTATTGGCTGTATGGATTTGTACGTTATATCAATAAAGATAATTTTGAATTTTAATTAGTATGGCCATAATTAATTTAAAATTTTTTATGTTTTAATGTAAAATGAATTTGATATCCTTGATTCATCCAATAACATATAATTTGTTACAGAAATAATTTTTAACCAATACCAATTTCAAATAAAAAACTTGAAATATGGTTGTTAATATGTACCCTATAATTAATACAAATGATTTTTACTTACTTGTTGAATATAGTGTCAACTGTCTTACAGGAAATAGGATCTTAATGCATTGTTAAAAAAGATACAACATGCATTAATTAAGTAAACAAAAACAAGATAAAATTGGTTATAGCGCAGGAAATGTGTTTAAAAAAAAAGGGTAGAATGAAGTTGCCAGGTGTTTTTTAGACAGGAAGTGAAAGGTCAATATAAAAAAGGGACTCCCTATCAGCGCACTCATTAGCACAGTTAAATACAAGAACACGATTTATTTCATTATCCCGTTAAAGACATAATCCTTACTATTTTTGATTTAATATGGATGGGAAAATAAAATTGTTGGCTGAATGAAATAAATGCAACTACTGTATTCCTTATTTTATACCGATCCATGATCTGCCACACATATTACAGTATGCATGCTCATCGCTTGGTGGACTTCAGAATAAGGCTAATGTTAAACTCAAATTTAGATTGCAGCTTTAATTATTAACGTACAATTTTATACTTGACATTTTTTTAAAGGGAACACATTTGTCTAGAGCTCCCGAGATTGATTTTAATTTTATTCCTTGATGTATTTTTTACACAAATAAACTTTGTTGTTATTTCATACATTTAAAAAAATTAAATAAAACAAATCTCATAGGGCACTAGTCGCACTTCTCCTAAGAAACATGTTATAGTTTGAAATACTTTTTTTGTAAAAAAGTAAGCGTGACAGGTTTTCAAGTGCAGTTGTTTTAACTGCAAAATACAGGTGTCAGCTACTGATAACTGGCGTAGCTTGGTAGTTAAATGGGAGAGAGTCAACTGACACAACAGCTCAAATCTCAGTAGTTTGAGGACGGACAGTCGACAACCAGTCTTCTGATTGTAAACAGAGTTGCATGTAATTCCAAAATCAGCACCGGGTCAAAAGGTTGGAGGCACGAGTGCGTAAAATTCATTCCTCGGAGAAGACTGTTAATTGGTTTGAGTGGATTTAGAGAATTGTTTCTTATTATATCACAGAAAAAGAACAGAGTGTAAATACTAAAATTCTGATTTACCGGTTTGTATGAAAAACATTTTTTATTAATGAGAATTTATGTATTTAATTTAATATTGATATGTTGGTAACATAACATTGTTGATAAGCGATGAAGAAATAATTAGCCAAAAAAATGTTGGAGCAAAGTTAGTTTAGTCCGTCTTACACCACTGACTGAAATGCTTCACTCTACAGTTACGAAACACACTTATGCCATATGCCTAATTTTTATTCAACAATGAGAGAGACAAAAAAAGTCGAAAATATGACACTTGTGTAGTATCAATTCTATTTTTTCTAGTTTGCTATAAACCTTAGGTTTAAGTAGATGTATTTATGAAGAATACATCATAGCTGTAACATTTGTTTTATTTATGAAGAATACATCATAGCTGTAACGTTTGTTTATGTGTGCTTGGATATTGGTATTTTTTTTTTCAGAAATGTTTGAAATCCTCCAGAAGTGATCCAAACATAACTGTGGAGAGAAAATTCAAGGCTGCAGATCTCTTCTGCTTTCATAAGAGGATACAAGAAGCATCCTCTTTCTGGCGTTCAGTTCAACAAGGAATTCTTAACAACTGTATTGCTCCAGCCATATTTTGTAAATATGTATTATAAAATCAGTATGACAAAATAAATTGAGTGAAAATCAATACAAATAGTCCAAAGAATCATTTATCCTTGATCAGGGCAAGGAAGTGCTGTGTTATGGAACGTAAATCCATAATCAGGCATGTGCCGACCTTGAATGTTTGCCCGAATAAAACATGTTTATCTTATTTATACTGAGAATAAAGTATCGATACCAATCGGATCAGACACTAATCAATTCAAAGCTTCTAAACTATAAAGTTTTTTATTTGGTAATGTGAACGCATAAATTAAAACACAAAAATTACAGCTTGATGGACAATTAGATTGATTATCAAGTATCTTGTACATGTAAAGCCTCGTTTTCATTCATTCAAGTGTCGTGAAAATTATCTACTACTTCCACTTCGTGGAACTTCTGTTGCAATATGTCAGCTTGACACGTTTTTGTCTCTGGCACTTGGTCATGCAACATGTTGCAATCTGTTTCTATACGGCAACTTGTGTCTGAACTGTGTGTTTTGCTGTAGGACAAATTTGTAGTGATTGAAACAGGGCTAAAGGAGTATAAAAAATATGTAGTGAATAAAAAGACATTGCCAGGTTAAAAATCATACACACACTATATCAAGTTGAATATATTTATTTTATTGATTTCTATAGGAAACACACATTGTGGAACATCAGGTGCTGCTTCTACACGTTGTGCTGGCTATATTACTACTACTACAGATAATATCCAATCGCTTTTTAATCAGTTACCTCGAGACCCTGTATTAATGCTCAAAATAAAACACAGATCTCTAAACATTTATAACTTTATAGTAAACATATAACAGTCCGTTAAAACAATGCGGTAAAATAAAAAAACCAAATAAATTATCCAGGCCGACCCAGTCTTAATAGTTGCCTAAACCAGTTGCTTATTAAATTGTCTAGTAGTAAAATCAAAAACATTTACACTATGTGTACAAAACTAAATTATAAAATGGAGACGATAACTAAAACAAAAATACTGACCGAGTATAAACTATGTATAAAAAGTACTATAATTGTGCACAAACATCGGAAGGTGATTCTCTTTGCTTGGGCACAAAAATCTCACAAAACAATAAAAAAGACAATAGAGGTTCCTAAACTATAACTAATAGAAAACACAGTGTGACAGCCTTAGTTATCTTGATCACAGATCTTCTCACAGGAATGGATGCAGCATCACTTCAGCAGGCCAACAATACGAATCTCACACATGGCCTCATTTACATATATATTGGTTTGAAGTTTATCATTAGTTAAGGAAAAATGATGATTTCTAATTTTTTTTAAACAGTAAAGATAATCTTGATCCATAATCAAGAATTGTTTTGTCGAAGGAGCATTTCAAAATGCTGCTGCATTCATACCAGCAATACAACTTTGACACTGTACCTTATGCTAAATATTGATTTAAGTTGAAATGACGACAGTAAAACCCGCACATCACATTGTTGTTAATTGATCATAATTATCAGTGGTAGCACCAAGATGCAAACAAATGCACAAATGACAATACGGCACATTAACAACAATATGTATTATAAATGAAAATTTTTAGTGACAGTTTGATTGTGTGATGTAAAATAAAATCATTTAATAAAAGATTGGTTTAAGTACTAGTCCAAATAATTGTTCTTAATATTTTACTTAAATATGTGTTGTTGGCCAAGTTTTCTGCACAGATCATAAGTAATTTGTTAATGTGCCTTTGCGACAGAACGTATGTCTGCTTACAGACAAAACACACTCTAATATAGAGCAACAAGACGCTGCCTACCTTACTAACTTGTCTATAAAAAAATCAACAAAGTAACACTCTACTAATAGTAATAACAACAAAATATAATACGGGAGGGCTAGGATGGCGAGCAGATGTATAAATGCCACAACTGTTCAAGGAGTGCCCACGACAAAATTAATTTATTGCCATTTTTAATGAGCTCTCAACACATTTATAATTATTTTTACAAGAGACCCAAATAGTTTTTTATAAATTATTTTGACTGTAATATGTTGGTTTAAACAATTTCATCGTTGAAATTAATTGTTGCATTTACTAAAACAAAAAGTATTTTTGTTACAAAAATAAAAATTTACTGAATCGGATATATAAAAACAGTCTCTAGTAAAAATAACCGCCAGACATTAGTACAGCCCGGGAGACAGCCATACACACCCTCATAGGTGAACAAAATATAAGATAACTTAACAGTATTTAAAACAACTCAAACGTCATAAGTGGTTCCAACAAAAATGGCCATTCCTTAAGGTATCTAAAGCTTTGACATTGATTCAGGAGATTTTGTACTGCCACCAAGCAAAGAGGAGTCGCGGACTAGGGATGGCAGACTGGTAAGCGAGGGAGGGTCGGAGGGTCCGGGCCTGCCTGGGGCCTCGGGCCTGTACGGACCCTCAGCTCGGGAACTTTGAGTAGAAGGCGAATGTGAGATCATAGTTGTGCAAGCGGCAGTACTGTATGTCATGGCGGCGTAGCTCCTCGCCTAGAGTGGGAATCTGCTCAATCTCCTTAGGGAACTCTGCGGCCACGGACTCCTGCCAATCACATATATCATTTTGTATTCATTTGATAAACTAAATGCATTGATGATACATCAGAATAAAAGTTAAAAAAAAATAAAAATAATTCACTATAAAGTAATTAGTTTTTACCATTAATATATTCTTCTGTACATGGCACATTTTTTGTCAAAATATCCCCCCAGTCTCTATAAGACTTGTAGCTAAACTAAATCTAATGGGAGAGCCAGTGGGCGAGCGGTCTAAAGGCGTCAGGACTTTGTACCTAAGTTAAAGGTAGCACACGTTTTAATACTGGCCTTGATTAGTTTTTATCAGTAATATTCACCACGTACTGTACTGGTTCTTCCCCTTACTCTGTCTGATAAGTTTCACATACAGATCAATAGTCCATGTAATAGGCGAAGTAAGGTTGAAGAGATCGGCTTCTCCTTTTATGTAAAAAAAAAATAGTTTCTGATATAAATAAAGATCCATTATTTTCAATACTTACATAGAAATGGAAACATTAGATTAACATAAATAAAACAGATTACTTGAGAGTTGTCTGAAATAAATAGTCTAAAAGTATATTTCAACCGAGAATTAAATCAGGTACTTGTCATATTAAAAATGAAATAATATAAATTATCAAATCCTTTAAATCAGACTTTAACCCTCCCGGAGTTACTTGTCGAAAATTCTACCGCAATTACTTGTCGCAATACCGAATGATACCTGTCGATTCGTCAACATCAAGCAATCATTCGGAAATTATAATGTTAACTGAGTTATTTTTCGTAATAATTCATCGTAATTTGTATGAATCCATAGAGGATATTCTACTTTACATAGCAAGTCTGGGTTTCCTCTATTCCTTTGTGAAACAAAAAATACAGGTGATTTATAGTACACAGGTGTTGTGTTGACAATCTGTCAACGTTTCAGTGAAAGTGAAACGGTCTGCTGTGTTATTGTTTTGTTTCGACGTTATTTACTGTGGTTTAGTGCAAAAGTGGATGACAATTTACGTGATAAATCAAATGATATTAGGGAATTATTACGTGGCCATATTAGTGACATTGAGGCCGAAGAGATTCCTAACAATGTTTCTCTACAAGACTTATCCAATACAGTAAAACGCAGCATATAGCCTGCGTAGTTCATTTTTTTATAGATTACCTTTTTTCAGTATAATAATAAACCTTATAATGTATATATTTTCTTTTTATGTATAACATTTGCAAAAAAACTGCTATATAAGGTGAAATAACTCTTACCAGCAATGGTGTAATCTTTGAAATAAACTTGGAGAGTTTGATTCTTCACAATAAAATCAAGGATAACATCAACAATATTCAAGATATGTAAACAAAAATATTTTTCTATTATAGCTTATTTTATTAAGTTCACATTGATACATAATACTTTTAAGGTTTTACTTATTTTTGTGTTTGCTGTAAATCTTTCTATAAAACGCTGCAAAGTAGCTAAAAAAGGCTGGACATTAAGCGGTAGACTAATGGACGCTGGAAGGGTTAATAAATACTGACAGTAAGAAATACGTAGTGTACAAAATGTTTGTGAATTAGAATGGACTGGTAAATAGTTGATATATATTCAGCAACACTTGATCAATACCACTTTACATGTGTGGGTGGGCCAATATTAACATTTGTGTATGGGTAAGATTAAATAGAGTAGTGAGATATTATTTACAAAACTCGTTTCATTGACAGTAAACAGCTGTGTTTAGTTTGAGATAACGATGCTTTAAAATTTTAATGCCCATTTAAAACGGAATAGCCATAATTGAAAAAGTATGTTTTGGATATATATTTAATTTCCCACTGCTTTAACTATCAATACAGTTTTGTCTATAAAAAATAACAGATTTGTGAACCAATTTCAATAATAAAGGATGTCCCTGAACTCTCTGATAACATATTAGAGTAAAAAATCCAAAAATGTTATCTTACAGTAGCCTTTGCGTTTTTCATTAAAATTTATATCTCAGAAACATTCATTTTGATAATTAGCATGGTTATCTATAATTTATAGATATAATTAAAAAAACCATTTCTATTTTATAAAATATTTTTATAAATTATTTAAAATATTTCTCCTTAAATAATCTCAGAATTGCTTGCTAATCGAATGAACATTGCAAAGAATAACTTTTGTTGTTGTAAGAAATCTGATAAATATTAAATAAAGGAAACTTAATTAGGATGAAAGTGTAAAGCATAATAATTCTAGACAACTCATAATAATAAATGTATATTAAATGAGCCAATAACATTAATGTTTTCATTGTAAAAATAACTGCCATATTAGTATGCAGTACTGCCTAATACATTGGTTACGTTAAAGGCTTATGACAAAACTTCATATTTTACTGGTAATCAAATTAATTTATATTATTTTTCTTGGATTTAATTATTTTGAATTAAATCTGGGATTTTTCAGAACAATTTAGTGGAAGTATAAAAATGGCTGTAATACGTTAGAAACAAAGCAAAATTCAACATGAATGGCTACATCAGACTGGCAACAATACAACTCATTCCATTGGCTAAACAGTCAACATTAGATTAGAAGCATCCTACCGATATTCTGTAATGTCACCCCCCCCCACTATTCTCTAAAGTACGAGCCCGCGGTAGGATGGTTCAAATGCAATTCCACCAGTCAACTTTTTGCGTCACTACTGGGATCCGAACCCAGGCCTTGGCGACTCTATCCACTAGGCCACCGAGGCACGATGCGGTATGAGCCAAAACACGTTCAATACAGGTAGAACTCTAAATGGGAGAATTTCATTCTGCGATCAGGCAGTATATGGCTGTAGTTATTCCTTTTGCCACTAGTTCTCATAACAGATAGTGCTCTCTAGTGAAAATGTTCTCTCTAGAATTTAACTGATTGTTTGGTGCATATATTCACTATGTAAACAATGATAAACATAAGACGAACACTGCTTGTCAGTCGTCGCCAATGGGTTAAACCACCTGCATAAGTTTGTCGCTGCAACAATGGAAAAAAATT
Organism: Stictocephala bisonia; assembly: GCA_035578905.1. Classification (NCBI taxonomy): domain Eukaryota; kingdom Metazoa; phylum Arthropoda; class Insecta; order Hemiptera; family Membracidae; genus Stictocephala; species Stictocephala bisonia. The sequence continues at coordinate 288,239 of JAQJVL010000092.1, read as the reverse complement.
TAATAATGTGATTAAAAGTTCCATTTCTTTTACGTGCATCTGCCTTCTAAATAACCTGCTTTGATTGGTCGGTAGCGTAGTTGGTTCAATCCCAGCTTCATAAGCTAAAGGTTCTCAGTTCGATCCCAATCAGAGTCATAACACATTTTGAGAAGGATCAGCTGATAACCACACTGTTCATTTGTCATTGGGCTATTAATTAATGACACTTTCTAAGGAATAGTCGGCCTTAGTTTGTAACAATGACTACATTCGCCCATCTACACTCACCGCTCATCTACACTCACCACACTCATTCGAAATCCATATTCGCCTATATCTTGATGATCGGCGTCTTATGAATAAATAAATTGTAAGTAATTTGTTGTGTAACTTTTGATTATAAATTTGTCTCGCTATTTTCAATAGTTCTATTTCTATACCACACCAGAGGTTGAAGAAAAAACAGCCCTCTACAATAAGTACTTTAAAATCACAAGATAGTTTAATTAATTAAACTGTACCTTTGATAGTTTAGTTAATTAATAATGTGTTTTTATTATGTGTACAGAATATGGTTTACTCAAGTACATAGGGCTTACAGTGCTTGTCATTTAATGAAAGTAATATAATTGAAGAGATACGGAGAGATGTCATTCTTGACCCACCCCCACCCACCCACACACGTTCAGTGGTAGTGACAGACCCACCTACTCACACATGTACAGTGGCTTCAGCAAACTTATCTTTTGGTCAAGTCCACCAATCAATTATCTTGGACTTATCCCCTGGACTTGATGCAATTCCAGGGCTAGTGTTCTTCAACCTAACCTGAAAGTAATAGAACATTCACAATTTTATATGTAATATGAATAATTCCTTACTTTGTTAGCAAATACTGTAACGACAACTTTCCCCGGGCGGAAAATGTTGATGACTCGATCAATTATCTTCTTGTAGGAAGCCTCTGGCATGTTTGTCTCAAAGCTGACGTACGAGAAGTCTTTCTCAGGAGTGATGTGAATGGTCATGTAACAACCCTAGAACCCAGAAACATGCACATTACATACATACATACATACATATATATATATATATATATATATATATATATATATATATATATATATATATATATACCAATTGATAATGTTACAGTGCTATATCTGCACTGTGTTATGCACATTAATTAATGAAACACCACTGGAAACATTAACCAGTGTGCTATCATAAAACAATAGCACAGCTCTTATGATCCAGCACTTCTCGATTGAACTCATACGCGAAGTGGCTGCCATGAATCTTAAAATAGGTAAACGACTATTCACGATCATAGGGGTTTACAGGACAAAAAATGATCTCGAGACTGGTCTTTGAGTAGTATCTGTTGTCTTAGAAACCATAAAAACACACATAGACATCAAGTCATCTTAAAGGAGGACATAAATATTGACTCTCTTAACAAAAAACATGACTCTAATGACTGAAACCTTAACTAGCCACAACTTAAATAGGTTAGACCTCCCACCCACCAGAATTACTCCAACATAAAGGACTGTGTATGCAGCAATATCCCAAAAGACAACCTAAAAGTAGTAGTAATTGAAACAGGAATTTCAGACCACACAGGGCAAGTATGCATTTTAAATCATACTTCACCCTCCCCTACGAACCACACTATAGCAGAAAGAAGAAATATGAGCGAAGAAAATCTTATGACTCTGAAAGAAGTCCTAAGCCAGCAAAACTGGACAGAGGTCTACAACACCGATGAAGCTTATGCTAAATTTAGTAGCACCCTTCTTACCGCCCTTAACAAAGCATGTCCAAAAATAAAATTACGACAAGGAAGAAGGAAAAAGAATTATGCCCTGTCCGACCCCATAGCACAGCAGTTGAAAAAGGACTTTATCTATAATACCACAAACAGGGAGGAAAATAAGCAAACTGCCATATTATGAAAGAAGGAATATCATCTGCAACTACCTCTCTTGAGAAAACAAGACAAAATAACAAGAATTGTAACGGCTGTTAACAAAACAAAATCAATATGGAATTTTATCAATCTAGAAAGGAAAGCAAAATCAGACAACAGTGCCATCTCAACATCAACGGAAGCATAGTATCTGAACCATTGGAAATGGTAGACCATTTAAACAAGTATGTCTGCTCCTTTGCAGTGTTCAATTTTAAAGTTATATTCCCACCCGCCTGCCCATACACGTACAGTGGTATCTATTAATGCAGCCGATCAAACAATATCAAGCAATAACCCAAATACTAACTATTTAAAAAAACCAATCCCACATAGAAATATCCTCAACTTAATCTTAAGCCCAACTGATCCAGATGAAATTTCCAAAATTATCAATGAACTTAAACCAAAAACATCCTCAGGATATAATGAAATCTCTTTTAAACTATAAAACTATGTAAAGACGACCTTATAGCGCCTTTAGTTCATATTGCTAATAAATCGTTCTCTACTGGAACCTTTCCATCAGTTTTGAAACTTTCAAAAGTATATCCAAAACACAAACAAGTATGTACAACACAACCATCTAATTATAGACCCATATCATTAATTCCAGCCATATAAAAGGTTTTTGAAAAAATAGTTCTATTTCGTTTTCTAAAACACCTAATAAACTACCAACTTCTGACAGAATACCAACATGGTTTTATATTCGTCAAATCCACAACCACTGCTCTGATTAGTCTAGTACAATTCATCATTGACCAACAGGAAGAAGGAAATACAACTACTGCTATTCTACTTGACTATAGTAAAGCTTTTGATGATTGTCTTGACCACGATCATCCCCTTAAAAAGCTGTCATCACTAGGAATACGGGGAACAACAAAAGCGTAGTTTAAGAGCTACTTAACAGACCGAAAACAACTCGTGATATAAAACATAATAACAATGGAAAAGTAGAATCAGTAAGATCACATCCAAAGAAGATTACAAGAGGATTCCCTCAAGGATCGGTTCTTCGTCCTGTTCTGTACATACTCTTTCCAAACGACTTTCCTAAACTCCTTAAACACTATTGCAACTGTCTAATGTACGCAGATGATACAGTGTTATTACTTGGCAGAGAAAACACAGAACAACTAGAAATAGATTCCTTCACAGACATAAATATGGCAAACCAATACAGCCACAATAATGCCCTTGTCCTCAATAAAAAGAAAAGAAAACAACTAATACTGGGAAGAAACAGAAGTTGTTACACGAATACCAGAACTTGATGAAGTTAGCTCCACCAAATACCTTGGAGTTACAATTGACGAAGACTTATTGTGGACACAACACATCAACTTACTCTGTAAGAAACTTAGCACAGGACTGTACATGTTGAGAAGTATAAGTGACGCTGCAACCACCAAGACTGCATACTATGCAACCTTTGAGTTACGGAATAGCTATATTGGGAGGAACAACTAACACTAAGCTACAGAGTGTCCTCATAAAAAAAAAAAAAAAAAAAAAAAAAAAAAAAAAAATATAATTCTGGGGAACCTTCAGCCAAGAGAAACATGCAGAGACACTTTCAAGAGTCTGAAGATCCTCACAGTCATAAGCCTCTACATTCTAGAAGTAGTGACTTATATATACATCAAGGTGCCAGAAGCGGCAAGAAATGGAGCACAAATCCACCACTGTAACACCAGGCATGCAACCAACTACCCCCCCCCCCCTGTGCATCATCTTGGTAGTACTGAGAAGAAACCCAGCTACACTGGCGCCAAATTGTGGAACTCTCTACTAGGAGGACATTAGAAGACAGAAGTACAAAAGTTTCCATGCTGCCTGAAAAGTTAGCTTCAGGTTCTACAGCCTAGCAGAATTCTATAACTGGAAACAACTTTTTAACTAGGACTAACTTGAAATTCTTTTACCACTTTGATAGAACATTTTAATACCAACTTTGACATGTCTATTTTTAACTCCAACTTGTTCCATTTTGTGTCACTAATGTAACTTAACCTTAGATTTGTTCATTTTATTTCATACATTTTTCTCTGTAAAAGCGTTATATACAGCCTTATTTTATTCATTCAACACTTTTTTATTTTAATATTTTACATTTTAAACTTTTGCTTAAATAATAATTACTGATCACGTAACTTTACTTGTTTTATAACATGTAACTCTACCTTTTAATTTTTATTACTAGTTTAATTATGTAACACAGTAAATGTTTGAACTATTCAACATGTTTAATTTTGTTTTACTATTTTAACTTTACTTCTGACTTATTATTTTATTTTATGTTTTTAACTTTTGTCTTTTAATAATCATAATTGACATGTATGTAAAATTTTAACCTTCTATAATTAATGTTTTTACACTGTAATAGTTAATAACTTTGTATTATTTGATGCCATTACTAATCTTAACGATTATGTAAATAAAAAAATCTTGAATCTTTACAATAATAATACTAGTGTCCTTGTGTTCCCTATATTTCTTCTCAAAAATCCTCGATTTGCCTCCTTACAATCTACTCCTTTTTTCTCCCTCATAATCCATGTTTCAGATAAGTTCCAATCAGAACATAATACGAGGGTCGTCTCAAAAGTAAGTTACACTATTTTTTTAAAGCCGTTCTGTTGGCGCCAGAAGTCTGGGAGTCGCGGAGTATTTGCGTCTGGGCGTAGTGGCAGCACTGTAAAATTCCTATGCGCGTGCGTCGATCGATCGGTCAGTCAGACTACAGGCAATATGGAGACACTACTTGTTCCTACCGCCGATTGTGAAATTCGCGCTATTATTCGTTTTTTAACAGCAAAAAATAAAACTGCTACTGAAATTCATCATGAGTTGTGTAGTGTTTATGGTGAAGGTGTGATGTCAAGGCCAATGGTATCTCGTTGGCGTCAATCATTCATTGAAGGACGGACAACACTGCATGATGAACAACGAAGCGGCCGCCCCTCCACTTCTCGCGCGGCAACTGTTGTTGAAGATGTCAGAAAGGTCATTGACACCGATCGGCGCCTGACTCTTGACGAAATCCTTTGTCAACTGCCTTCTAATGTGGAAATAAGCCGTGCATCACTCCACAGGATTATTTCTGATGATCTTCATCTGTCAAAAGTGTGTGCAAGGTGGGTTCCACGCCTTCTCACAGAACAGCACAAAGAGCAGAGAGTTGATGCTGCTTGGCAATTTCAACAATTTTTCGATGAAGAAGGAGACAATTTATTCGATCGAATAGTGACTGGGGATGAGACCTGGATCCATCATTGGACGCCTGAATCGAAAAGACAGAGTATGGTATGGAAAGGAAAGGACGAACCAACACCAAAAAAAGCGAAAGTTGTGGAATCCGCTGGAAAAATCATGGCGACGGTTTTTTGGGACAACAAAGGTGTGTTATTGATCGACTACCTTCCTCGTGGGACTACAATAACAGCAGCACGGTATTGTGAACTTTTGGAACAACTGAGAAGAGCAATCCAGAACAAAAGAAGAGGAAAGTTGACAAAAAAAGTTTTTTTGTTCCATGACAACGCTCGCCCACATGCTGCTCGTCAGACCCAAGACCTGCTCACAGATTTTCGATGGGATGTTTTTGGACATCCACCTTACTCCCCCGACCTTGCACCAAGTGACTTTCATCTTTTCCCACACCTCAAACAACATCTTGGAGGTCGGTGCTTCGCAAATGACGATGAGCTGAAAGAAGAGGTTGAGAGTTGGCTAAGCAATATGGCGGCAGAATGGTATGATGAGGGACTGAAAAAACTGTTACCACGTTACCAAAAATGTTTAGAAAATCATGGAAATTATGTAGAAAAATAAGGTTAACTTGTACTTTTCAAAATATATCATTTAAAATATTTTCTGATGTTTTTTATACTTTTAATAAAATAGTGTAACTTACTTTTGAGACAACCCTCGTACATGACACTTAGCATAAGATACTTGGAAATTAAAAACTTAACATAGAAAATTCAAGTAAAAGTGTTCAAAAGAGCAATAAAATTTTGTGGCATGGCAAAGTTTGGTGGAGAAAGAAAAAGTTGGATTGCAAAACTCAATAGAGAATTATTTTTCACAAGAATTGGGAAACAGGTTAGAGAAACGAAAAAAAAATCTAAGAAAAGACATTTACAACAGGTAATTCAATTGGGGTGATATCGTTAAGTGAAGCAGACTGGAAAGATAGAAAGGATTGTCAACACCAAGGATAAGCAAAAAAGGACTACTAATTTTGCCCAGTTTATGATAAACTAGGTTCTGTTGGATAACTATGGTATATATATGTAAATGTTAGAGCAACATAACTGATAAATACTTACGTTTTTAGCTATTCCATTCATTGAATATCCACAAGGTTCAAACAAATAATCATCAATAGTCATTTCTGGAATGATCAAGTCTATGCCAGATTTCTGTAACCAACAAAAACAGCAAATTATAACATGCAATTTGAATTAAACATAATACGAAATGTATTTATTGTTGATTTATCTAAATTTATCCTTTGGAAGGATCACTTGAAAAAATTGTTTTGATTATGAAATCTCATGGTAAAAGGATGAGGAATGTACGACTGAAACAAGTGAAGTTCCAAACAATATAAGTCACTTAACACTGAACTTTAAAATACTAAACATGCAAGTCTGTGCAAATTGATTTTTTTCCTAATTTATCTTTTAAGCCACTCCACATGCTATTTCATTTCAACTTTAGGTATCTAATCTAAAATTATAAAAATGATTTTATTCTTGTTGGTAAGTTATTTGTTGGAGTTGAATTATTCATCCAAACTCACTTCCTGTGAGAATAATTGGATGCATACTTCAACGTCTATGAACGTTGTTAACACACTCAGTGCTAAGACAACATGTGTGGCTGCATATATACATTAAAAACTTAGCCTAACCCAATGGCTGAAACATTTTTTTTCCAAAAACTCATTTTTGTGATTGTGAAGTGTCAATTCATTACTGCCAGAAGTAGTCTGTATATGTGGAAGGCTAAAAATAATTAATTTTTATGTATGGCCGTCTAGTCTGCCATCAGCCTCTGGTGAACGACTTTGTCAAAAAAGTAATGTCCAACATTTGTTTACACCACTTTATTTTGTAATAAACTAGTTAGTAATATAAGGAATTAAGTAAAACAAACAAAAAAAGATTAAAAACGACTATTATCAGATCAATTTCTAACATTTTTTCACAATTAGTCTCATCTGAGATAAATTTTTCAAAACATGCTTAAGAACACAATTCAGGTTGGTCAGAGCATTTGTAGAACATAAATACAATATATTTAGTTTTTACTTCTTTGCAGTACATTCTACATCTTTTTTGCTCAATTTTGTTTCTGATTTCTCGAAAAAAACAAATTAAAAACAGTATAAACAGGGGAAAAGTGTAGGAAAAAATGGAAACCTTTGGGATTTCCAGAAAATTAATTCAGCTAGCAAAGCTCAGTGTCAAGAATAGCAAATGTAAGGTAAACATTGAACATGAATACTCTGCAAGCTTTGAAGTAAGGACAGGTGTAAGACAAGGAGATGGCCTCTCGCCATTCTTTTTAATTTAGCACTGGAAACGGCACTCATTTTTTAATTTAGCAAGGCAATCAGGAAGACAAACTTAGAAATTAGAATAGGGAAAAAGATATCAGTACTGGCCTTTGCAGATGACATAGTATTGCTAGCAGAAAATATGGAAGACTTAAAAAGCTTGACAGAAATTCTGATAAGAGAAACTAACGAAGTAGGACTGAAAATCAATGATGATAATACCAAATTTATGTACTTTGGTCGTAAACCTGATAATGCCAGAAATTTTATAGTTGAAAATCACATTTTTGACAAAGTAAACGAATTTAAATACCTTGTTACTATAATCAGTTCAAGCAATAGTGAATCACATGAAATACACAGCAGAATACATTCAGCCAATAGGAGTATGTTTGCCCTAAATAAACTGTAAACATCAAAAGTTTTATCTCACAAAACCAAACTAAAAATTTATAAAACTATAATAAGACCAATCCTTCTCTAAGGAGCTGAATCATGGGTTATCGAAAAAGTACGGAAAAGAAGCTAATTATCTTCAAAAATAAAGTTTTCAGGAAAGTGTTTGGACCCACAAGAGAAAATGGAATCTGGAGAATAAAACATAATAGAGAAATCAGGGATCTTTTTAACTCACCTGACGTTGTGGCTGAAGCCAAAAGTCGGAGTTTACGATGGGCGCAAGGCACATCATAAGATGAAAACAAAAAACCCTATTAAAACAAGTTTGGACAGAAAACCCAGATGGAAGACGACCTCCCGGACAACCGAAAAAGAGATGGAAGGATGAGGTGATCATTGATATGAGAAGAATGAGAGTTAGCGAGAAGGATACAGAAGATCGGAAGAATTGGAGGCAGACAGTTGGCGAGGCCAAATACCATCTTGGCTATAAATAGCCATGGGAGTAAGTAATAGAAACTCCAAAAATAACCAGAAACTGAAAACCACGTCCTACTCTTAGGATAATGTAGAAGTGTGGGACCTACTAGCAAGAGAACCCAGTAAAGGCTGGGCGAAGACTGATTTAATAATATGAGGGAGGCAGTATGGCCGACTAGACGGCCATCAACCACCACCAGTGACAACCGCTTGGCCGACTTTACGGCTACGTAGCATTGCATATGTTAAGCACCCAATTAATCACTTCTACTGTAGATATACAGAGTTCAGAACTAGGTTATAACATACATTTAGATAATACAATAGTGACATTCCAATTTATTGCCTAAATGTTTCTGATGAAAATGACAGACTATTTTAAAATATTAACAATAAATGGCACTTTAAAATAAATACTAAAACATTTAGAATGAACATTTCTAAATATTTATTTAAAACAAAAATGAAATATAGCTTTAATATAGGCATACTGCAAATGGTATAAAGTTTGTAAAAATACCAGAAGTTAAAGAATTTAATAAACTTCCTACCTAAACAAGTGGCATAACATACTTTCCATTATAACAAGAAACAATCAAATAGCGGAGACATAAGAGGTAACAATTCACAAAATAATGAATAATAACACAGGGATCTTTTTTGTTTATTCGCTATCACTACCTTTTTTTGTTTCCGTTAATTCACTATTCCGTTGATAAATATTCTATTGCTCTAAAAACTGTTCCCCAATAATTTTTACATCCACTGTGGTATTCCTTATCTGCTAGGAATCCGATATCACTGGCCTTATTTTATCACTTTCAAAAAACTTACACACAGAGAGCACATTTGGCGGTAAATCAATCATTGGATTTACCAGTTTGTGATCAACTTTAGTAGCCACATAACCTAACCTAACTGTAATTGCGATAAAAAGATTGTGGTAGTGAAGCAATGAAAAAGTAGTGGTAATAAATTAACGGAAAAGGTCCCAACTCAGACATCAAGGAAAACATTCAAACATACTAAGGCATACTAATAAATTAACACAACATTAACTCGCTCAAGAGTCAATTAAGTTACCAAAAGAAGCCCTTTTCTCAATAAGAAGAAACCAGAAGCCAAGGGTGATTGTGATGGGGTATAAATAGTTATACCGACTGACCTGAGTAGCATCTGCGGCGGAGGAGGCGCCTTCCTGAGTGAAGATACGCATCACCTGTGGGTCTAACTCGGTCATAAGCACTTCTAAGGTTTGATCAGGCAGTTGACGTGGGCCGCGGCGCTCCGGGGGATTCAAGGTGTAGAGATACCAACAGTCTTGGGCCGGTGCGCCCAGACAATATGCGGTGCCACCTGCTGACATCCGACACAGTCTTCATTTTATTTATGCAATAGTTAGGATGTTAAATATTAATTTTAACTGCACCGACTGGAGGAGTTACTTAGCCTGTTTTTAATTCTGTCATTTCCCACATTAAAAAAAAATATATTTCTCACATTTTAAAACGCTCATTATTCAAATAAAACAAGTTAATTGCTCTCACTGACACTGACTTGGACGATGTCTATGAAAATGATTTTGCAAGTCTTATGTTGCACTTTTAGTAAAAAAATATAAAACCCTGATAATCTTAAGTAAGACAACAAATATAAAATGGCTATTCTTAGATTTTTATACACAATAAAACCTGTCATTTCCGGCCTAATGTGATGACATGATAGGCCGGATAAATTAAAAACTGGATGTGGAAGAAACGTAAGAAAGACACAATTTTATTTTAGCAAATGCATAGCGGGTATTGCAGTTACTTTATAAATGAAGGCTATACTGAAGAAATAAAATCCTTTAATACTGAGCTGGATTTATCCCTATGAAACATTTTTCGACCCTTCGTAGGTCGCCATAACCTTCCTTTATGTTCAAGTTTATAAGGGGTTTCAGATATCACAGGGCCGGATATGATAGGTATTCATGTACTTATCTTCCAGTGGCAAACAATATATCAATCAATTAGAATAAACCAAATAAGTGATTCTGAAGATAATTATCACATAAATAGCAGTCTGAGCGGTTTTATTTATTCTTAAGATGCCAAACGTCAATATATGGATGAATATTTATAACAAATGAGTGTGATGACAATGAATAGATGGTTATAAGCTGATCCCTTTCAAAGTTTGTTGGGACTCTGATGGAATCAAACTGAGAACATTTAGCTTATAAAGCTGGGCTTTAACCAACTACGATACCAACCACTTTATAATTGGTCGGTAGCTTAGTTGGTTCAATCCCAGCTTCAAGTGCTGAAGGTTCTCAGTTCGATCCTAATCAGAGTCATAATACATTTTGAGAAGGATCAGCTGATAACCACCGGCTGTTCATTTGTCATTGGGCTATTAATTAATGACACTTTCTAAGGAATAGTCGGCCTTAGTTTGTAACAATGACTACATTCGCTCATCACACTCATTCGAAATCCATATTTGCCCATATCTTGACGATCGGCGTCTTATGAATTAATAAATAAATAAAAATAAATAAATACATAAATATGTGTGGAAGAACAATATGGTTGGAACAATAATTCAAGATTGAGTTTACGACGGCCATGCAATAGCACTGCATATTCGTCTTATTGCTCCCATGCTAATTTGTTTAATTTTGTGTTCAATGTAGCTTTACAATGATTATGAAAAGTATAAAATAAAATCTAGTGTTTTTTATGAAACAAGTGTACAAATAATAATTTTCATACTTCTAGTTCTATGCTTACCTAACCTTAAAAACTGTTTTTCGTTGATTTCGTATAACAATAACTACATCTATTTCAAATACTACAAATACAACCATAAGATGTTTTCTAAGCATTTGAAGATGTACATAATTCAATATTGTTTCAGCCTTATAAGAGAAAATAAACCTATTGTTATTTAAGAAAGTAAATTTGAGCAAGACTAGCAACACTTAAAACTAAATCCAGTGAAACTGATCAAAAGTTACAACAAGAGCTTTAAAAGTTTAAAAAATATGATGAAGACAGAACTGTGAGAAATATAAACCATACTGCACTTATAAAATAAATATACTAACTGGGTTGTTAAACCGAAATAAAAAGAACTGTAAGTATAATATAATATATTTGAAATGAAATTTAATGTTTTGAGGAGAATCTTAAATCCAAACATTAATTGTAGTTAAAATCATTGACTAAGGTGACTACAGGCTTAGAGACAGGTGCAGTAAGTCTACACAAAGTTTTAAACCTAACGATAGTCCTAATCGTATCAGGCCTACATTAAATATTAATTTAGTGTTCAACATCAATTTACTGATCCATCCCTTTTTAAAAAGTGACCAAACTCTGCTTAGACTGATGTACGCACTACACCGACGAAAAGTCATCAAGTTTTTGATGTGATTAACCACACTCGTCAACCATAAATAAAATTTATAATTCTAAGACAGTGAATATTATTAATCAAAATATAATATATATACAAAAATACAGTTTAGAATTTGAATTTTTCAATGATCATAATTTTTGTATTCAGGGAACAGACAATAGAATTGTACTGACAAGTATAAAAAAAATTCCCTGGCAATTTGCGGAAGGTCAAAGATAAATGCTAATGCATCTTTCACCACTCGAAGGATTAAGCTACATTTACAAAAAAACTGCTACTGCATGACCGTTGTACCCTAAAATCTACCAAAAGTGTTAACAAAAACGTTTCTATAGTGGGAGACAACAGTCATGCTGCAGGATTGACTGCAAAATTATTTGTATTGATGTAAATATTTACAAGATTTAACTGATGTAGTTCTAATGAGCTTTCCTATATCATGTACATAATCAAACATATATGAAATATATACAGCCATTCATCAATAACGAACTTTGACTTTGCTTGTGATGATAAAGGATGTTGGTCAGATTCCTCCACTGAAAAGGTCATAGCTCAAGAGTTACGTATACGAGTGATAAGAATTTGTTCTGTATTATGTAACAAAATTATTCCATATTCAAAAAATTATGAAGAAATTTTATTTAAAATTATGAAAATACAAATTAGAACAAATTAGAATTTGGTAACTTGTAATAAAAATCTACAAGGTTAACACACACTGTCTATGTTCTTTCTACTTGTCTACAACCATGGTCTTTATCATGAACAAGTGTGCTGCTGTTATCACCACGACGTCGTTATTGTGCTCGTCCTCTGCAAGTAACCTGCTTCCTAGTAACCCGGTGCACTTAAAAGGGTAGATTGCTACGGTTTTATGATATCTGCTTTTTCAATTTTTTTTTATTTAGTGTTATGATTATATTAGTACAATATAGTTTTCTTATTACAATTTCCGCCGAGCAATGTTCATGTGACCAGACATAATAATCTGCACCTGTGATTTAAAAAACCACTATTTCGTCAATTTCCAAAAATTAATGGAACATAATATTAATAACAACTAAAATAAGTAAACATATTTTATAACATAAACAATATTACATTTTTTTTGTAATTAAGAAAATAATAATTATAATGTTAAATAAATTTAATTTACAAAATCCTAAAGTTAGGACAAAAAATACAACACCTTTTGGGAATTGGAAGACCAATTGAAGCAATATCAACTTTTATTCAACAATTAATTAAAGTTAAGTTCAGGGCCGGTATAAGGCGTAAGCAAAGTACGCGGCGGCGTAGGGTGCGGCGCCTAAACGGTCAGAACAAAATTATGGGATTAGAGTATTGATTTACTCCGCCAAATTCAAATTTTAGGAGTACGGATATATCAGAAAGTGGAATGCCGTGAGCATGTGTATACTCCACAGAGAAAACAGATATAAGTGGTATACCCTCAAGGTTCCTCTTGGTATACCACCACTACTAGATTTACTGTTATTTCCAAATTGACACGAAACCTTGAAAAAGCTGCTGATATTAGTACCATCATGCACCTTGGAGTAACGCAGCCATAGTGATGTTCCTATAGTCGATAATGCTCGACAATATGTTGTTTGCTACAGTTATTAATTTCCTATTGCTTATACCAATTTGTAGGAAATACAGTTCAATCACACATTCAAGTTGTCGACTATTATCTATAAAACCCCACTCAAAAAGGGACTGAGTCAAATTACCAGGCAGTACAGTGGTTGGCAGTTAGGAATTATTCTAAATAGAACAACTATAATCGTGTTTGGCCTACACTTATTGCTTACAAAGTAACAAAGTTTGCCCTTATGTTACACATATTTCATATCAGACTATTTAATTTAAAGAATTTATTGTAATCATCTTCTGAAGTTTTATTAATGGTGTATGGATTAAAAAAAAAAAAAAAAAAAAAAAAATTATTTCTAAGAAAATTACTAGGCCTGGTTTAAAATTTAAAAAAGTTGTGCATTTTTACTCAACTTTCTTTGAACAATAATTGAGCTAAGAAAATGACACGATCATGGTTTTCACAGGGCAGTGCTTATAGATATAAGTAGCCTATTTATATGCCTAAGCCTACATTATTTATTACGTCATGGACATTTAATTTGACTACAGGTTTAAAACCACCTGTGCAGTATATATTGCATTCAAACAAACTGAACTGAGCTGCATAATTTATTTCAACTGAAACCCCAATTTTCCACCCCAAAGAATTACGTAAAAATACTTGTAACCCGGAAAATCCTCAAAAGAGCAATTTGAGGGAGGGAAGGGGTCAGGGTAGTTTTTGGGAAATTTTCAAAGAGGAACATAGGTTGTGTTAGATCTCATTTTTTTTTTTTTGTATTTAAAGCCTTATTAATTTGATATAAACAATTTCAAATTATTCTTACCTCTAGGAGCAGGGTGGCCACAAAAAAATAGAAAATTATAGTTTTTAAAGTTGATGTCACTGTAACTCTTCTGTACAGCATAAACATGTAACATTTTTATCCAATACTAACAATGACATATCCTTTCAAATAACAATAAGATTGGGCACCAAAAAGTAAAAAAATAGTTAACATTTTAAAAAATAAAAATAGCTCTAAGTAGAATTTTAAAAATAACCCTATTCCATGTCAATTAAAGGTCTTTAAAAATCAAAATGTTTTCGTATTTGAAGTTTTGCCATATCTCAATATGTTTTTAAATTACAGACGAAAAATACTTGTTTACTATGAAAACGGATAAACGTAAAATGTTTTAAACATCAAACTAAAGTCATTCTATATATCTAAAACATTTTTTGTCTTTAAGGTTTGCAGTTATTTATTACCGTTTTCATAAAGGTAGATGAAAAACAAATTTTTTACGTTTACTTAGTTTTGAGACTTATATTAGATCCACCATTTGTAAAGAACAGGCGTGTATTGGAAAATGGCCATTTAGAATTATTTACTAAACCAAATGGTCACCGATCACATTCTCAAAGAATTTTCCAAAACGAAAGCAAGAAAAGACTCGTTTTAGTTTCTAATTATAAGCTTTGTTGAATTTCTTGTAAGCTGACTTATGTTGCGTTTATATATTTTTATAACTGTTTAGCTTTGCCTTTTTTATATACCGGGTGTTCAAAAAGTCTGGAACCCACTTAATATTTATTTTATTAATCAAAGCAGAACAATAAAACTCTAGGATGATGTCCTCTCTGTAGTTACTGACGTTTTGGCCATTTTAACTGCCTTTTTTCATATTGAGGGGACGTTCTGTTGAGGAAGTCTGAAAAATCTTAAATGTAAGCATAGGTCGAGTTATAACTCATTTTAAAGATCATTGTTAAAGAAACACATTGCCGCAACCCTGACTGAAAAAGGACTATTCGTTTAGAAATAGCAGCCTCTCAAAGTTGGCCTCACTGGAACTTTGAGAGGTTGCCATTTCCAAACGAATAGTTCTTTTTCGGTCAGGGTTACAGCAATGTGTTCCTATAATAATAACCTTTAGAGTGAGGTATAACTCGACCTATGCTTACATTTAATATTTTTCAGATTTCCTACACAGGACGTTCCACCGAAGCGAAAAAGGACAGTTAAAATGAGCAAAAAGTCAGTAACTACAGTGAGGACGTAATCATAGATTTTCATTGTTCTGTGTTTATTAATATAATAAATATTTAGGGGTTTCCAGACTTTTTGAACACCCAGTATAATTGAAGGGCTAAGAACCAGGTAAGGACCATTTTTTGCAAAAGTCACTTTTTAATGGATTCTTGTAACAGGCCAATGGGTATCACCATTGGCCAAACTGACAACTATGTTGAAATAGTAACCCTAATTGCCTCTATAGGTGGTAGAAACTTATCTTATTTGGGTTTGAGAATGACAACCGGATAAAGACCACACTGGTATCTGGTTTTCACTCCCAGATGTTTTGGAAAACAGCTGAGCGGTATCCAAAATGACTGTAACATAAAAGATACTGACATGGCCAGTGCACCAGTCTTGTACACTAAACCGGTGCCTCTGAAGCCTAAGAAGTTAGATGTTCAAAAGACAGCTGATAAGTATGTACCTCAGATCTACAAGCACTACTACAGTTTAGAAGCACTGCAAGGGACTGCTATGGGTAACCCTGAGAGCGATATTTCTGTTAATGATGACTAGTGGCCTTAGATTAAAGGAAAGTTTCTTAATTTTTCACTTATTATTCTAATTATTAAGAAATTATTAATCTAAAACTTTTCAAAAAACTGTATTTACTGCTTGAAAATTAAAAATTAACTAAACTTTAAATAGTAAAAACTAACTTTTAAAAATACATTTCAATGATTGTTTGATGCTGTATTGTAATTTAAATTTTTAATATTACATTAAAAGTTACTTTTGCTATCAGAAACACTTTTTTTGCTTTGCCTGATTTTTATTCTCAGATAAACTTACTGTTTTCAACCATGAAAAATATACTGAAAATGAAAACCTGATACATCCTAAATAAAAAAAACCTCTATACACCGGTACATATTTGTAAAAAATACCAAAAAATACTACTTTGTAGAGGCTACCACAGACCTATCAACTGATATTTTTTAAAGATGGATCAGAGATAAAATAATCAGTTTTTGTCCCTGCTGACAAATTTACTTTTTGGTCCTTACCTGGTTTTTATTCTCAGCCCTTCAATTGGGCTGTAAAGTCTGAAAATATTATATTCAATATACAAGTTAACTCTGATAACTCTATCCAGTGTTATTATGATACAATCCTGAAGTATTTGTATTTATTTTACTTGTTTACCTCCTACCTCTCAGGTTTTTCATGGGGGGGAGGGTCATGATATTGTTCGCGTACGCTGGGAAAATATCTCGAACCGGCCCTGGTTACGTTGACAAATTAAAGTTAAATAGTATACTTGGACAAGTACATATAGAGATTATTCAATTAACGTAACTTCAAAACTGATTTTGTATACCTCCAAGTTGATAAGTAGATTTAAAAATCAATTTGATCAACCAAAATAATCAATTTGGCAACAAACTAGTATAGAAATTGAAAAATCAAAAATACATTTTTGAACTAATAAAATGGTCCACAATTTTTAGTAAACACACCAGTCCACTCAAAAACTTACTAAGAGACGATTAGCCATTTCTTAAAAAATACATGCAAATATAAAACGTAGATTTATATTACTTAAGTTACAAAGGAAATTTAACCTACAATTCAATAAAACTATCACGGATATATCAATAACTCAATAATCAGTGTATATCAATTTACAGCCAGTAATCATTGATAAATAAGTAACTGAATGATATATTTTACATAAACAGATATGATTAACTAGCCGTTATCATCAACAGCCACACACGCGAGTGTGTTATCAGTTACAACTGACTAATAATCCATCAGACTTTGGCTTGTTTTGTTAAGAAATTACAAACTAAATCTACAATCAACTATATTACTATAAACTAAATCTACAATCAACTATATTACTATAAACTAAATCTACAATCAACTATATTACTATAAACTAAATCTACAATCAACTATATTACTATAAACTAAATCTACAATCAACTATATTACTATAAAAAATTAGGGATTAATAAAACCTGTTAACTTACCATCGGCAAAATACGAATCTAAGACAGCAACTTCTTTTTCAAAATTACGGTGAGGATTCTTCTGAAGATCTGGGCGTTTGAAATTTTTACGAGAATAAAAGACATCCTGCAAACACAAGTTTAATATTAGAATTCAATATTACTAAGTAAATACAAATTATAGATGGCAAAATCATTATATTAATGAAATTGATGGATTACCTATTATGGGCGGAAAATATTAAAACAAAATTGAAGAAGATGTGAAAATACATCCGATTACAGTTCCTGTTCTAAAAGTATTAAATATTTCTACGTTTTAAATGTTTTTAATTTTCAAAAGATGTA
The DNA here is from genome assembly GCA_035578905.1 of Stictocephala bisonia. Taxonomy (NCBI): domain Eukaryota; kingdom Metazoa; phylum Arthropoda; class Insecta; order Hemiptera; family Membracidae; genus Stictocephala; species Stictocephala bisonia. Next base: position 270,449 of record JAQJVL010000092.1, on the reverse strand, counting down.
ATACTACTTTGACAGGTACACAGTACAGGAAAAAGTAAGCTTGCTACGGAAGTCCCTAAAAATAGGAAGTCTATATTTAAAAAGGGCAAACGGCCACCTACACGCAGCACCTGGGCCATTTCTGGGAGTGAAATAGAACAAAACACTCCCGTTTAGGAGTGTGGCACATCCATAAAAAAATACATCTGTGAAATTTTCTCTTGAAACAATCACTTTTCCTTGCAATGCAATACAGTTTAACATAGTGAATTATCGAGCTGCAACCACTCATAAAACTTGCATTTTAATGTTATTATTTGAATTAAAGAATCTTTGTTCATTGTTGATGACAATAGACAATAAAGCTTTATTCACATAATAATTTATGAACTGTGCTTGCAATACTAATCTAATTAAATTTTACAAGGTAAAATGTAAGATTTTAGGACAAACAAATAAAAATCTGAAGTTTGTCAATCTTACTTAAATGAAATCTTAAGTAGAGAGCAATTATAAAAACATGTCACAGAGGTAAAAAGATACAAAAACATGAAAATGGATATACATATTAACAGTTGAAAGTGGTTAAAAGAGAAAAAAATTATGGATTGACATTATTACGTGACCCAAAAGACTACCAGGTATGGCTTTTGATCAGCAGAGAAAAGTCTACTAGCCATAGATACAGCTTTCAATCAAAAAGGGTTAAAAAATTCGATCACACATTTAAAAATTTTGATAACTCTAAAGTGATACCGATTACCTAAAGCAGGTAAAGTGATTTCAAAGTGTTGGCTACATCGTATACAGGATGTTTCAGACCACCCGTGCAGGATCTATTGCAGCCAAATTAACTGAGCTACATAATTTGTTTCAACCGAAATCCCCATTTTTGAACCCATAGAACTTAGTAAAAATATTTTTACTAAAAAAAGTCTGAAAAGGGCAGTTGGGGGGGGGGGGAGGATTAAGGGTATTTTTTGTGTTTCCTTATTTTTCTATCTGCCATTTGAAAACAGTAATAAATAGTTGAAAAACTTTATATACAAAAAAATTTTTATTTTTAGAGACCTTTAATTTTATATTCAACATGACATAGTTTTATGTTAAAAAATATTTACCAAACGCTATTTTCTTAGTAAAAAATAGTTTTTCGTCTGCAGTTTAGCCGCAACAGATACTGCACGGGTGGTCTGAAACACCCCGTACATTACTGCCAGCTTACCTCAACCTGATCGAATCCCGCGTACTTCTCGACCAGTATGAGTAAGGGTCCCAAGCACTGGAGGGGGGTGGTGGTGCCACAGGTCTTCAGGATGAAACGACAACGGGCCACAAACATACTGCTCTCACTGAAACAGATAGACCATGTTAGTCTCATACACTGTACCAGTAAAATTATTATAGTATGTGGTTCGGATTCCACGTAAAGCTGCAGGTCCCTCAGTTGCCCTGGCTATTGGGCTATTAATAAAAAGCTCTTTCTGAGGAACAGTGGACCTTAGTTAGTAACAATGACTACACTCATTAATCTACACTCATCACACTCATTTGCCCCTTATTTTCGCCCATATCTTGACGATTGATGTCTTATGAATGAATAATTAATACCATATTTATAATAAAATCACAAATTGGCTCCCATAGGGGGTTTGACAGGGTCCATGGCTATGTACAATATATACATAATTAACAACGTTTCTGACTCCTTAAAAACGCCCGTTTTAAGAATGCATTTGTTGTGTACAAGAACAGTGCCACTTGTTATTTAGGCTAAAAATATAATAAACATTTTTTTGAACAACTGAAATAGTTTTATTGAGCAATTTTTTATATGTGAGAATCCACCTTGAAAATGGAAGTCTGTGAGGGGCCATCCCTAAATTACGTAACACTAAATTCGGGCTTTTCCTACCCCCCTCCCCCGTGTAACAGACTTGTAACACGTTAATACCTAAACCCCCTCAATAATTAGGTAACACTGTGACTAAACCCTCCCCTCCAATTTTTGTCATTTATTTTCATGCAGATTATTATTTATTATAGTCATTGTTTAAATTTTGTATCCTTTGTTTTCTAATGGGGGATATTATACTATTAACTTTAAAATCTGTTTAAAAAATCTTGTATTTTTGGGAAAAATGGTCCAATTTTTTGAATGAATTCAAACAAATTGTTGACGTTTATTTGTTATGTAACACTGCGCAGAAACCCCCCACCCTCCCCGATAATGGTGTATAACGCTGCCAACAACCCCCCCGAAAGGCATTACGTAATTTTGGGACAGCTCCTAAGGAGTCCGAAATGTCAGTAGTTTATTTGTGTATGTCATGTACACAAGCTAACCGACACAGGTGGAGCCTGAACACCCTGATTCTTTGTAACAGCAAATTCTATCTTCTCCATCAGTACCAGAGACTATTGTATATATTTTTTATTATTGTATACAATTCATTTTGTATAATCACTTGTTCTTTCACAACCCACTTGGAGATTAAAAGACCAGAACAAATTTCTAAGTTTTCCCGGGTTATTTTACTGCCGCACACAACCGTATTCTTGGTAGTTTGCGAGATAGGTAGAAACACTTCAAGATAGTGCACTGGTTTGTTACTGACTTATATTTAAGTATTCCTTAAAGGAGATGATAAAGTTAATGTACACTCCTTATCTTTTGCAAGTGCTATAAATAGCGAGAGCACGGTACGGACAGCAGAGTTTGAAGATGATGCCGTTCTGGACTGCAATGGGTCTGCTCCTCTGCCTCCTTCTATCAGAGGTAAACTTGACATAATAAGGTGAATAAGAAAATAGTGGAAATTCTTTTATAAAGCATTTTGTTTTAATCATTTAATTGTATATTAAGATTTGACCCAAGGTTTAAATAAAGAGTATTTAAATTCCCTTTGGTGTGTAAAAGTTAAAACCTATATTAATTAAAATTATTTAAAGTATTTTGGAAGTCAACTTATATTTTTAAATAAATTTACAAAATATTTTGACTTAAAAGATTTGTTTTAGTCAAGTTGCTAGCTCAGGGGGGGAGGGAGGGAGGGAGGGAGAGGGAGGGAGGAGAGAGAGAGAGAGAGAGAGAGAGAGAGAGAGAGAGAGAGAGAGAGAGAGAGAGAGAGAGAGAGAGAGAGAGAGAGAGAGAGAGAGAGAGAGAGAGAGAGAGAGAGAGAGAGAGAGAGAGAGAGAGAGAGAGAGAGAGAGAGAGAGAGAGAGAGAGAGAGAGAGAGAGAGAGAGAGAGAGAGAGAGAGAGAGAGAGAGAGAGAGAGAGAGAGCAATAGGTTTACAATCAACTGTTCATCGCAGTTGGCAAATGTCGCTCTTAATAGAAATGTACAGTATAAGTACTAATGGTTATGATATTTAACGATTTTGAATATTTTCTCTCCTTTCGCCTTTCCTTTTTCTTTCTTTCTATCTAACACATTATTTTTGGAATAATCAAAAGGGAAAATACATACATAAATGAAAATAATTAAATACAAATTTAATTAATTTAAACGAAAATATGATAGTAATAATAATACACAAACAGATAAACAAACAAAAAGACAGAAGCAGCAAAAAAAAAAAAAAAAAAAAAAAAAAGAACAAAGACAAAAAGAAAGCAGTGGTTTCGGAACCACTGCTTCAGATAATAAACAATAATGTACTTATTTACATTTAAACAATCTCTAAATTGAGTATCCATTTATTCTTTACTATTGCCCATTCAATTTCCCCATATCAATTTGTTAGATATCCTACATGTACCGCCCAATCTTAAATTAAATTCATTCACCAATCCCCATCTATAATTCCATAAAATTTAAAAAAAACGCCAATCTCAATTAGTAATTGATAATATTGAGATGTTCTTTAAAGACCCTATTGCATCCGTAAGTGAGAAAGAATAGGACAAATGGGGATAAAATGATGTCTATTCATTTTGCAGTAACTTGCAGAGAGAACAAAATAAACTTAACATTACTTTACCACGGTTTGTAATTTAAATATGCAAGTTTACCTTTTGTCTTGATAGTCCCCAACACGGTTGACAAACTATAGTTATCAGAGACAAAACTTGTATCAGCTAAGTCAAAGTCCCAAGTCAGATAATGTGGATATTGACCGTCCACTCACCCACGTGTATAGTACTATCCCACCCATACACTAATGGTGGTATTTACCCACCCACCTTCCCTGACATATACAATTGTAGAATTATGATGTTCGCGCCCTTCCACTCAGCATGCAAACCGGCTCTCTCCTTCTTCCAGACAGATAATATTTGAGACTTCAATGACTCATTATCAGCTCAAAAATCATATTTTACTTATTTTTTTTATAACTTCACTTGCCAGTTGACATGGGCTACATGCCTGTACCTCAACTTTATTCAATGATTGAAGTACTGACCGTTGGCTCAGTGTGGATTCGAACCTTGGACCTTGTCCTCCGCAGTCCGAAGCCTTAACTACTGAGCCACCACGCCGGCAAAATCTATCGAGTTGTTATACTTGCTCCCCAAAACTTTCCCAACTTCTACACCAAAATATTTCCTTATCTATAATATTGGCTAGCAACTTTGGTAATCTATCATCAGTTAATTTTCTTAATCTGAGCAAAAAAAGTCATGTTCAAATTAAAGGTAAATAAAAGTCATTTTTCTATCCCTGTTTTTAAATATAATACATAATTAGGATTATTCTGAGGTAATTTAAATAGTTTTTTGATAAACAGCTAAATAGTCACTGTCAATGTAGCCCCTCACTTGAGCTCCCAAACATATCATAGATCTCATCACAGTGTTAAACAGTCTTATTTTTTGCCAAAACTAATTTTACTCGTTGATATAAAACCTTTCCACAAACTATTTTATAGCTAATTTAGTAGGTCTTCCATTAAAAAAAGAATAAAACTCCAAGGAAAGGGATTAAGCAAAGTTAATGCTAAAAAAATAATAGCTTTTTACAATTTCAACGCTTTTGCCTTTGTACCAGCATCAGCATCTATAATTTTTAATTGATTTATCACCATATTTTTCCAATCATATAATGCTATAGCTGTTGGTGCTACCAGAACGATGTTATCAGCACCATATTAACCCTCACCCCCCAAAGCCACACCTACTCCTGATTTCTTCCAACATATCATTAACACGAAAAACATAAGTGGCCTTGGAATACAACCTTACCTTAAACCTACATACGTGTCAAACATTTTTCTTATACGTTCTTTACACCATCCCGCACATCTTGTTCTGTTATAATAACATTTTTAAACCCTTAAAGGTTTGTACGGACCTCCAGACTTGACAACTTGTAGATCAGCTAAGTCCTGTCAATTGTGTCAAATGCAGGGAAAAAAATCCACAAAGAAACAATACAGTTTTAATTTCTTAGTAAAGAAATGCGTTTTTATCATACACGATTAACTAAAGATGTTATCCTCCGAGGAATATCTCCTCCTAAAACCTGCCGGTAATTCTGTCCGAATGGTATTGTTACACAACCAGTTAATTAACCTAGTATTAAGACTAAAAAATAGTTTACTCATAGTATCACTAACTGATATATCTTTGGAATTTTCTACCACACTTCGCCCTTACGGAAAATAATTCATTTCTTAATCATATATATATATATATATATATATATATATATATATACATATACATATTATAACATTATCATATACATATACATATATATATATATATGATTATAAACAGCCAAAATATTTTTTGTAATGTCTCTGGCGCATTCATGACAATATTCATAAGGCAATCTATCATAGGCTGGGGCTTTATTACATGTTGTATTCTTTAGTTCACTAAAGTGAAGCTATTATCTGGTAAATTATTAATGGCTAAAGGTTCTGTCTAATGGATTCTTTATGCAATTAGTAGAGGGTTCAACAATGCTTTAAAATGTTTCACCCAATCCTGTAGATCAACTTGACACACCCAGATTTATGGTTTCCTTTTCAATCTGTTGATAGATTGCCAATATAATTTAATATTAGTAGACTGATTTATATTTATATCGAAAACAATTATATTAAAATACTCTACTTATTGCAAAATATTAATTTAAACTCTTTTTGGGTTCCCTGATACGTTTGCTTCACTTGACATGAATTTGTTTTACGAAACTAATTTAATGATCTAAACACTGACTACATTGAAACTTTCATGGTCAAACTGTGGGTTTTACTGGAAATTTCCCGATGACTGGATTTAATATGGGTGGATGAAAGAATATAATTTTAATTAACATTTTTATATTTTCCTGGCAATCATTTAACAGTAAAACATTCACCATATATAACTTATCGCAGTATGCCACCTGTCCTTAAGGCAGCAATGTACATTCCACACCGCAATGAAAGGGCTGTGAACCTTATAGTTGAAAGAAAAATTTATAGGGAAAGTAGTTCGAGGTGCTGATTGAAGACACAGCACTTCAAAATTACTTATATAATAAAATAGATTTAGCGAAACTGCTGCTAAATCAATTACTGAATTTCTAGACAGTTTACTATAATTTTGGGAACATTACTAGAGAAGTCTGGGGTGTCCATGTTGAGTGGTAGTCAGGATCAGGATGTTTTGTAAAGAAGAGAGCTAATTAAGTGTCAGACAAATTTATTAGCTGAAAATCAGACCAATACAGCATGGTTCAGATTCTATTTAAAAGCTGTAGGTCCTTTAGTTGCCCTAGCTATTGGGCTATTAATAAATGGCTCTATCTAAATAACAGTTGCCTTAGTTAGTAACAATGACTAAACTTCTCATCTTCACTGATTCACCCTTCATATTCGCTCATATCACCACGATCGGCGAATAAGTAATAAATACTATGAATTTTTCTATCTAAGTGCTTTATTCTGCTTTAGGGCCTAATTATCAAGGGAATGTCGAGGAAACCTTGGAGAAGATCCAACATAACCAACAACCAGAAAGGGAGCAACTTGGAACGTGCAGGTCGTGACATTCGTTTAAGCAATGGCAGTGCAATTTGTAAACAGGTGTGTCCAGTCGTCGACAACAGCTACGACTATTTTGATTGGTTATTTGACTTTTTCGACTATAACTATGATGATCCCAATCCTAACGTGAATTCCTGCTTGATTCTTTGTAACGTCACGTCGGAGTACAATACTACCAGAAAATAACCAAGTAAATAATGTTATGCACAGAAATAAAAATAATTAAACCATCATCATTGCATAATAAAGTCCATAACATTTCATCTAAAATAATAGTTTTCATTTTATTATAAAGTTATATTAATCTTTAGTTTGGTTTAGAATAGTTTATTTGGAGAGTTTTGTATGCAGAAATTTATTTTTGTTTTTAACTGTTAGAATACTTGTACGAATTCTATGAATTTCTGTTTGATCCAACAATCACAACTATTGCCAAGAAAATAACATTGTCCAGTATAAAATTAATTCATTTAGGAACTAAAAAGGCAATAATTTGAATTATTTAGTTCTAGAAAAAAAAAGGCAGTTATGATATTTGAACAATTAACCAAACGAGAAGAAGTAATTGGTCTTCTTCAAAGAAGAAGACCAATTACTTATACTGAGTCCATTTTTAATAATGTATGTTTTAAAAAAATGACTCAGATAAATACATGAGCAATTTTACAAACTTTTTTAATTTTGCTACATTTGTATTTGCAAGTGCCTGTGTGTGTAGATCTACAAACTGACAAGTGTATTTGATTACAACAAACCTGAAATTTAGATTGCTAGAACTAAGATAACTAGAACACATGGAAGAGTTCATTGCTCATGTTGAGATAAGATAACACTTCAGTATAATGATGACCTTTTGAATTCATCAATCTGCTATTTTCATTCAGAGTAGCAACGTTATTCATTACAGAACTAAAAGGCATTGGAACATATTTTTGAAACACTATCAAACAAATGACACTTGGAACGTGAGTTTTTCAATTAAAGCGCGTCGAAGCATGCGTTCCGCAGGTTCCTCGTTGATCGGCGACTGCAGGGCACCTCGAGTTTCCTTATTTAGAATTAGACATGTATATATGTATACATGTAAACAGTTGAGTGTGCGCTTTTAACTTTTGACTATATTCTTTTGTTTATTAGTCGTGGAAGAAACAGTTTTTTATACTGATCTCTTCATTGAAGAAATAAAAATTCGCCGTGCTATATGAGACATGGAGAGTGCAGACTATAATAAAGGGTATTTAAAAGTTCAGCTTGGCAGCAATTTGTTGAGATATTTTCTAAAGAAGGATCAAACTAAAGTATCATTTGCAGCAACATATCCAACAACACCAACCAAAGTCCAACTTAAGTACTTATTGAAATTCAGCTTCCCAAACACAAGTGCTACCAGTCGTTTCACCAACAGACATTTTTATTTCTGATCAGAATTCTGAAATAATGGACTTGTACTAACACTTCAGCTTTTCACAAAAAAAAACATTAACAAAAATTTTATTTTATTTTATTAGGCTACTTTGTTTTTGTACTTTACTTTATTTTAAGTTTTCGTTTTATATTTTATGCATTTTCTGTAAATCATTACTTGTCATTTACAGTGTAGTTAGTTCATAGTCGTATTTGTATACATGAAAATTGATAAATAAACTTACCTCAAAGTGATTACGAGTTTCTCTTCTGGTAAAATGCAATCCCTTAACGATGTTCTCACAAGGTTCCAGATCATCCTGAATTATCGCCAATAACTCGTCAAATGAAACAATTGAAATTCTTAGATAATTAAAAAACTTAGGCTCATATTTCCTTATATTGGAGTAAAGAGTTACAAAAACACCATGAGAACCTGTCACGTGAAATTGGATGCACCCAGTTCTTTCGTTGTCTTCGTTCTTTATAGCTACGGTACAAAACTCTAAACTTCCATGGTAAAACTAACTTAAAAGTGATAAGATGCAACGCTCTCATGTGTACGCTGTGAATTTTCTGAAGCGTGCGATACAACGTTGTTATGTGTACGTAGCCTTAGCAGAATTGTGAGGGATGTTCACTGTTTGTTTTACAGACATTAACCATGTTAGTAAATTAATATGTAAAACACAACTTTCCTGTTCATTAAATATTCTTTTATCTTTTTTTGAATCACCTGTTTTGGGGTATGGTAAATCAATTAGTTTTGTGTGCGTTGGTCTACTTCCATTTTCTCCAATATTCTTTCACTCTTTCAGAGGTGGCTCTTTTCTGTTCTTTATATACTTTGTTTCTATTTGACGTTTATGCTTGTTTTGGAACCTTCAATTTTGTTCTTTTAATACACTCCTGTGGTGGGGCCAGGATTTGATTAGTTCTCCTGTAAATATTTAACTCATTTAAATCTTCCTGAGCTTTCTTGAACGCTCAGGCACTTGAATGTTTTAAATTTCTTTTTAAATTTAAAACATTCAAATACTGCATTTCTTTTGTGCATCTGGCTTTATCTTCTCATAGTGTTTGAGTTTTCAATTCCTGTACAAATATTAAATGTATTTAATTATTTAAAAGTTTAAAATTAGCATTTTTCTCTTTTCCCCCCTCAACATTTTCTAATAGTTTTGTTGTTCAATGTAATATGTTCAATACAATGTTGAGTTTCAAAGCATACAATACTTGTGACTGTATAACCATGCTATTGTGTTTCAGTTTGTAATTCCTCTATAGTGACTTTTTACAATATGTCTTTAGTTAACTGAAATGCGAGATCCATTTTTTTACCCTCGACTCAATTCCTTTCTTTTCTAATGCATTCCAACTCACCTATTAACCTAGATATTTAAGGCGATTGACACTTTATATTTTCCCCCTATTTCCTCTTGGGGTTTCGGGTAAGTTCTTAATGTTTGTTAGTCTTTTTGTTTTTCAAAAATGATATCTTGAGTGAAATTTTCACTGCTCGTTTTTTTAATTTCTTTAATCTGAATTTCTGATTTGGATCAATCTTTAGCCCAATGGGCCTGTATCGTAAATAAGATTTGACAGCAAAATTTTCCGATACAAAGCATCCTGCACCTATTACTAGACAATCCATTGTGTTCAAATTTAAATTATGCAAACAACACATGACAAATAAAAAAAAAAAAAAAATAATTTTTTCCCAAAACTGGAAAACATTCAGCCAAAGCCAATAAACTGTATCTGCACAACATATTCGGCTTAACTTTAGATTAAGACACACGCACGACTTGAACATAAATGTACAGAATAGTGCACATAATTTGAACCATAAATCAAGCAATATTTAACTCTTCAATAGCTTTTTGCTAAAAATGAAATTTATATGAAAAAAATTTGAAATTATTATTAAGAAATTAACATCCAGATTAAATTGTGCATCAATATTCATTAAACTGGATATGTACAAGGTACGCACAAATTACAAGTTTTATTCTTAGAAACGTTTTATCAAAGAGAACACACTGATGACTGCAAGAAAGCTGTAGATGTTTCTAGAGTATTCAGTTATGACTAATGCCCAATCACATCAGTTATCACACCATTTACAATCCTTACCCAGTCTAGGAGTTGAGCTGTAAAGTGATCTGTTGAATCACCACATCTTTATCACAAGTGAGATTAACGTTTACATAACAAGGACTGTAACATGTTTTTTATCCAGTTTCTAAGAAACTACTCTCAGATAACAGTTCCAACCCCACCCTTGACTCTAATTAATTTGTACAATAAGAGTATTTTAAGAACACAACCACATCTTTTATGACTTAATTGAACTCCTCTGATAACATTCTGGTAAGAATTAACTGACCAATCAATTTGCGAAATTTCTTCGTCACTTATCAAATTAACACATTCTGTGGGAGAAGAACACTCATAATCCTCACATGAATACCATTATTTTATAGAACTTTGTTTTAATATGTCTAAATCTTAAGACAGTGATCGTCAAGATATGGGCGAATATGAATTTTGAATGAGCGAATGTAGTCATTGTTACAAACTAAGACCAACCATTCCTTAGAAATTGGGTAAGGAAAGATGTTAACCTTAGGCCTCTTGCTAGCTTAGTGGTTAGCACTTCCGCTTCATATGCAGGGGGTCACGGGTTCAAATCCTGGGAGATCCACTAAAATCGCTTGATGGGTTTGGACTGCTGTCGCATAACAACGTTTGTAATAAGTAAAAAAAAAAAAAAAAAAAAAAAAAAAAAAAAAAAAAAAAAAAAAAAAAAAACCACAGGCGTAGACATAAATAATAAAAAAAGTTTGTAATAAGATTAAACTACAGAAACAGAGAGTTAATAGGAATAGTTACCGTTTAACTACAGGGTTTCTTGAATCATTCATTTTGATGAATCTATTGACAATGATAATAATGTTCAACTGCAATCAATATTTGTCAACAGAGTATCTGATTAAGAATAATTAGAAAGCACACTGTGTGTGATATGATGCCACACGTGTACGATGTACAATGAGAGCAGGAAAAGACTCTTATTGCACAACATATTTCTAAGAAAGAAAAGACTGGGACATAGTATTCCGAAATTAATAGTTTCTTAGAAAGTGGATTAACAAACTACTTAAGTAATGATGAGCGTACTTCTTATGATTAAATATGAGAGTTGACTGTATATTTAGGAAGTTAAAGTCGTGTATGTATTTAGTAATTCAGAACTTACCTTAGACCAATTAATAAAACTAGAACTATTGGACAATTCTAAATTTTCATTTCTCTGTCCCCTAACATAGATACTGAGCGGTAAATCTTGCGATTGTGTATTTTTTTTTATTAAAAAGGAGAGACCAATCTCCTTCCTAACCTTACTCTGCCAATTCCTCATAGACTACTAATCTGTGTGAGGAACTTATTCAGACAGAGTAAGGGGACGAACTGGTACAGTAGATGGTGAATATTACTGATACATCTTCCAGTCTAGGCCGGGTTGAAACCAGTGCTATCTCCAACCCAAGCTCAAAGTCCTGACGCCTTAGACCACTCGGCGATTGGCTTGACTGAATCCCATGCACTTCACATAACTATCTCTCGATTGATAAAGATTTGGCTTTTGTTACTTCAGATGACTAACAAACTACGCAAATAAATTGATATGAATGTAGGCTACAGCATGAGAACCAGAATTGAACTCTTATAACCCTGATTTCTCTGCTTCTGGAATCGCAAATTAATCTGTGTTACACAGTCTCTCTTAACCAGCTACCTTTCAACCGGCTGTTACTTTAACCAGACCCTCTTTCCAAAATCGTGACTTCTTTTTAACCGGCCAGTTTTCCATGAGACGTTGCTTTAACCAGTCATGATCAGCTGGAAATGAGCAGTGACAACATCAAGAACATCTATGATTCATGCAGACCTGTCACATCATGGTTATTGTTGCCTGATTCATTTATTTTTAAGAAATATAGTAATTTTTACAAGAATGTTCAGATAACAATGTGGTGTGTTGATCTGTACCGTTCATGCAAATATAGTTGTAGGTCACCTTTGTTTAAACTATGTGTCTGTGTGATTAGTTAAAAGTTTTGTGAATATGGTGCGTACAGCAGATATTTACAATAGTTATTTATTGAACAAATAATAAGGTTAACGTACCTTTGTCGTCTTCAGCTACAAAAATATTTTATTGGACTACCAAAAAAATTTATTTATTTTTTTATTTATAAAAAAACATCAAAGTTTACATTTTATTTAACACCCTAAAAATATCCAGGTTATAAAAATATCTTATAAATAAACAAATTCAGCGTTAGATAAACTCTAACATATGTAGAGAGTTTTTGAGCAATTTGGTTTAACCGGTCAAATTGTGATCAGGTTAGGCCCTTGCTCCTGAGTTGGCCGTTTAAGAGAAATTCTACTGTACTATCGTTTTTTGCTGGTCTGTACAATAGAAGAGCAAACTACTTAATGATTAACTGCTAACCCCTTAATAACTGATTTATATTTACAACATAAGGAATAGAAGTATTTTTCAATTAACTGAAAGTAGCTGGAAATTAAGCCAAACTACGCTTATACATATTAAAACCCCTTTATAGAGTTTTGTTAAATAGTTGAATCCAATTATTACATTTTTAAATGTTGAGACACTACCAATTAAAGTTCAGTAGATGTCCAGGTGTCACACAAAAAATACTCTATATATATATATATATATATATATATATATATATATATATATATATATATATAGAGTTCACCGACCCTTCAATGAGGTTATTTTGAGGCATTTACGCTCAGGAATAACACAAGTGTACAAGAGCTTGTTTAGTGGGAGCCTGTCATACATAATTATAGATCTACTATTTTAGGGGGTTCTAGACGATGCAAATTCATTCCCAACTTGTTTGCTTCATAACTCTCAAAACTAATTCAAATTTAATAAAACACAAACGTTTAAAAAATTAAAATATATTTAAATTGTTAACATAGAGGCGTCATAGAGTTTAAAATTTTACAATTAATTTGAACCTACCCCTACAATACAAGGAAACATGAATTTAGATCTTTGGGTTAGAGACATCTCATTTTTATGTTTGAATATTTTATTATTATTATTATTATTCATCACTAATATTTCAATTATAGACTTATAGTTGAATATCAGAGGAAAATGAGTGTCATGAGTGTAGATAAACAAGTGCAGTCATTTTTACTAACGTAGGTCAACTGTTCCTAGGAAAGGGTAATTTATTAATAGCCCAATAGCCACCTACAGCTTTACGTGGAATTCAAACCACATTGGATTGGTCTGATTTTCAGCTGACACGTCTGATACTCATTTCTCTTCCCCACACAACATCCGGACCCTGACTAACATCGAACAAGGACAACTCAGATTCTCCAGTAGTGTCCACATAGATGGCGACCATTAAGCAGACACAGTGTCGGTATTTAGGACTGAGCACAGAACTATCACCTACAATCTCCACAACGCTTAATCAATAAGTAGCTGGATTACTACACTGCGCCACTGAATTATAAGTAATTTAAATTTATATTAAATCCGTTCTAAAATGCACAAATCAGGCAAATGTCTGGAATTCGGAGTTAAAAGAAAATTTTATTAAATTATAAAAAATGCAGGCCCATTTAATAATTTTAAATACAAGCCATGTTACGTCGTTAGATTGATTCATATGTTATTTTTATACATAGATCATTGAAAAAAATAAAATCATTTAGCCACATCCTTTCACACGAACTGTTTTGAACTCAAGCATTACTGAGTTAAGGTTGTGGTTAACCATACACTCTAAAATTGTTTCAGTTTACTTCCACAAGTAATCAAACTTTTGCTGTTTATTCAATTAACATGTTAACACGTTCGCTATGAAAAATAACTGGCGTTACTGTGAAAGTACTGCATCAGGATGTTTTAACCAAGGTCCATCTCTTTAATTCTACATTTAAGCTGTGCTGAGGTCGTTTTCTCCCATATTTCTTGTATATTCATGTCGTTAGTTTGTAAGTGTAGCCTTTTTATTGTTTTACTTACAGCTTTATAGAAGATTTTTCAGTTAATTCTTCTTTTTCAAATGATAACTATTCAAGAGGGAATAATACGCTACTAAAGGGCTTCCTTAATCTATATCCATAAAAGGCAAAGCCCTGACTGACTCACTCATCAATAGTTCTTCAACTTCCCCAAGTAGAGAGCTGAAATTTTGAAAAGAGTGTCTTTAGGTATTTAATAAGACAACAAAAGTGTTTTCATCTTGATAAAATACTCTTAAGGGGTAGAAACCACCCCTAAAAGATGGTTCCATAATGATAACATTGGGTTGATTTTAGTACATTAATAACAGCTGTTATGTAAATAACAAACAGCTGTACTTTGTATGTTTGATATTATATTATTGATGCATTAGGAGTTAAATCTTCAACTGTTAAAAAAAAAATAATACATGAAATGAACATGTTTGAAATGGCTAAGTAATGCAATTAATTGGGAATTGGGTATTTATACTGATAAATAGTACAGTAACACAAGTAGTGTGAGTGAGATACGTAAATAAATTTATATTGTGAATTTACGTTATAATTATTTGCAGTCAACAGTCACATGCAGAGGCGTATCAAGCACAGTGAACATCGGGGTCGTCCTCTAGTTAATTATAATTGCAAGTAAGCCAATGAAAAAAGTAACCAGCAGCAATAAAATTATGTTTATCAGGTTTCAGTATGTTTTAGTTGGTAATATCTTGTTCAAAATAAGCTACTGGTTGGTATACAGAGTGTCTTTTTTAAATGGGCTACCATTATGATCTTGGAAACCATGCCTGGCAAAAAACTTCAAAAAATGAGGAACCTTCCCTTGATTTTAGAGACAATAAAAAATACATGTTTAAAATGTTGAAAAATAGCCACTATTTCCAATATGGCGCGGTCAACTTTGTTTTTTCTTAAAGAACACCCTATATTTTATGATAGTTTTAGATAAAATTATATTAAACTTTTTTTTCTTGGTAGTTTTTTGATATGTTGCTTAATAACGTAGATATGAAAACTCAAATTGTTCAGATTCCTTAAGGAACTTACCACTGAAATAAATTTGTTTAAAAATGTACATTAAAAAATGATTTAATATACAAACATTACATGAAACATTTGGAAAATGTATTCCTAGCTATTCTTTTTTCATGATTTAACAGTATTAAATTATAATACATGGAAATTTAAAGAAACTTGTTATCATTTTGTTAAAGATAAATTGATGTTGGCAGCACTGTTTCCATTATCAGCTGTTTAAGGCAGCTTCCAATACAGATCGACAGCTGTATTAGAAGTTGTGTTAAACAGCTGATAATGGTACAGTGCTACCAACATCAATTTATCTTTGACAAAATAGTAACATTTATTTAAATTTCTGTGTATTATAATTTAATACACTACTCTGTCAAATCATGAGAAAAGAATAGCTAGGCATAAATTTCCCAAATGTTTGCAGGTTAAATCATTTTTTTAATTGTATATTGAAAAAAAATATATATATTTCAATGGTAAGCTCCATAAGGAATCTGAATATTTTGAGTTCTCATATCTATGTTTGTTATTAAGCAAAATATCGAATAACTACCAAGAATAAAAGTCTTAACATTAAAATTTCTATCTACAACAATCATAAAATATAGGATGTTCTTTAACAAAAACTAAGTTGACCGCCATATTGGAAAATGGCGGCCATTTTTCAAAATTTGAAATATGTATTTTTAATTCTCTAAAAACAAGATAAGGTTCCCCATTTAAAGATTTTTGCCTGACGTATGGTTTCCAAGATCACAATGGTGGCCCACTTAAAAAAGACACCCTTTATATGACGTGCCTTAAAAATATATACAACATAGAAAAAACCTCGGAGCTAAGAAATGTGTAATCATTTTTATTTAATGGGTAGTAAAGGCTGTATTGATGGAGGCCTACAGTTGGGCTCATGACCTTGACATGTTAGTCAAGGTTAAATCAAAACATTCCTAAAAATATTAATAGTACAGCTGAGTTGATTTGATTGGTAGAAAATAACAGCTGAATTATGAACTGAATAAAAAGAAACGTTAAACAAAACAGTTTGGCAATTTATTTTTTTAATTAATATATATTTTATTATATTAATATAATAAAACATTGGTATTCAGTATTATTTTACTCCGTGGAACAGACTTAGTTTTAGAACTTTGTTAGTACAATTGTGAACGAAGAAAGGTAACAACGCACAGTATTCATTTAAACATAAAGTGGTTGGGGTTGACACAACGCTTGGGACAGACAGTTATAACTGTATTTGGAGAGTGAGAAGACTGCATGAAGTTTAGCAAATGTTTATCCAACTAACTCTTCCGTGATTAATCTTAATTCCTCTACTAAAAAACTGATTTTCATAGTTCACTTTTGTTAAAATAGTTTCCTGTATCTAAACCAAATAACAAAATGTGACTAAAACCAACACCTTAATCAAACTGTAAACTTGAAAAGAGGGACAAGAATAGGACTAAAGGTAGCTAATGAAATATTTTAAACTTGCTTCAGGCCGGCCTTTTATCTCATGTGGTGAATGGTGGTGAGGTGAAAGGCAAGTTAGTCAACACGATTAAATATCTAACAAACAGCTTCCAATGCACAGTTGCTATGGGGGTAGATGATTTTCTTACATAAGTAATGTAAGTTATATCTGGAATTCACTTTACAGAATACACTAAAAAACCTGCAATGCATGATAAATTTTGAAAACCACGGCAATCAAAGTGGAGCCTTTTCAAAAAATTTGAAACCAACATCAAAGAGGTTTTGAAACCGAATAAAGAGGTCATAGATTATTTATATTTGCTGATTAAGTCAGGTGCACTTTTTATTGTACGTATGTAGGGCACTAGTGGTGTAGTGCTGTATTCCCAGCTACTTGGGGATAAGTGTTGTGGAGATTGTAGGCGATATGTACATTGCTCGGTCCTCTTAAAACTGACATGGGTCCGATCAATGGTTACCACCTATGTGAAAATCTACTAGAGAAGTCTGGGGTGTCTGTGTTGGGTGGTAGTCAAGTTTCTGGATGTAATGTGGGGAAGAGAACTGAGTATCCGACTTGTTGTTGAAATCACTACATGGTTCGGATTCCACAAAAAGCTGTAGGTCCTAGCTATTAGGCTATTAATAAATGGCTCTTTCTGAGGAACAGTCAACCTAAATTAGTAACAATGACTACATTCTTTCACCTACATTCTTCACACTCATTTTCCTCTCATATTTGCCAATATCTCTATGATCAGTGTCTTAATAATGAATAATAATTATAAGCAGTCAAGTTGCATATATTTACCAATTAAAGTGACTTAATGTAAACAACTTATCACGTTTAATGTGTTGAGGGTACACTAATTCTGGATTCAAAGGTAGGCCAAACAGAACAAAGGGCAATAGACTACTACTAGAGTGGTAAAGATAGTAGAGACAAACACAAGAGACAAAGTCCATTCATAATTTTAGACAGTTGACACAAGACTCTTCAAGGTAGCTTTGTTAAGTCCAAACTCCAAATCTATTACTAACAGTGGTTGACCATATGAATTTTGACAATTTAGAGCCCCGCTAAATTTTACAACAACTTCTGTAGGGGAAACAGAGGCTTTTATGACATTACGTCAGCAGATCCCGAAATGAGTAAACGTCTAAACAATTCAGTTTTTAACAGCCACATTTGTGGAGATATGTCTTTTCCAGATATAACCTACTCACTTTTACTACTTTGTATATATATATGAATACCTTTTATTATTTATAAAAGGAGAGATTATTTCAATTTCAATTGTAAAATTTACAACTTTAGAAATATGGATAGAACAATCATACAACATAACACCTCATTCCTTTGAGAGGCAACACAATTTTCTGTAGTCAAATAAACGTCCTAAAATATCAAAACAGAAAATAATATCAGTAAATTCAAACCTAAATTAACAAAATGTTTAATTAGGGAATATAACAGTGTCCATGAATAATTATATGATAAGAGCATTGTTTAGTTAGGAGTGTTATCAATTATTGTTCTAAAGGTGTTTTGTTTGTTTTACATTGCTTATGAAACGATTATCAATGCTGCATAGGCATAAATAGTTTTTTATCACTACAATAGAATAAAGAATTATATTCTATACTCAGTGTTTATATATACAATAGATATCTCATTTAATAAGAATATTTGTGCCTGT
Source organism: Stictocephala bisonia (assembly GCA_035578905.1). Classification (NCBI taxonomy): domain Eukaryota; kingdom Metazoa; phylum Arthropoda; class Insecta; order Hemiptera; family Membracidae; genus Stictocephala; species Stictocephala bisonia. Next base: position 251,780 of record JAQJVL010000092.1, on the reverse strand, counting down.
AATTTGATTAGTTAGTGAGCTTCTACTACAACTAGTTAAAACACATTATATTTACATGGAACTACACTAGCTAAACACAACTGCACCTCAAAACAGCTGATAATTTGAGACAAATAATTGACCATTGATAAGATATCTCTGTGTGTGTAAAAATAATGAAACTACCTAGCTGCTGATATTTATTAACTGTAAAACATTACTTCCAAGGAAGTTTTCATATTTATGTAACATACCACTATACTATATCCAGTTTTTTTTTTAGGATTTCTATCAATCTTATTCTATTATATTCTTTATTTCACACATGAACTTAAAAATACATTCTATACTTTATCATCCAATTTTCTATGGCTGACATTAAACTTCTTGGATAAAAAATGTATTGATTCAAAAGCTAACATGTGTAGTTGTATATCACGTCATTTTATTTATGAATAGTATCTTTTAATATATTAACCTTTATTTAAAAAGACAACAAAACACTACTGATAATATCCATTTTCAGTATTCAGTTCTGGAGCTTGAAACCATCTGTTTGTAGCTACGTGATTTTTCTTTTTAAATAAGGAGAGGTTAATATACTTTTTAAACTTACTCTGTCTATTCCCCATAAACTATCTGTGATCAGACATAGTAAGGAGGGAAACCAGTACAGTAGAATGTGAATATTACTCATATACACAAACAGTCAAGACCAGGATTACAACCTGCGCTATCTGTAACTCAGGTGCTAAGTCGTGACCGCTCGGCCACCGGCACTCCCAAATACAAAAATAGTGAGTCATAGTACAAAAATCCTCCCTAATGAAATACACTGTATGCGATTAGTAATAGAAAAATTAATAATTGCTTCACCATTTAATGGTCAAAGTTATATGAAAAAGAAGTTGTGTCGATTTGAAATCTTATGTTTTTATAAAATGACTAGGTTAGCGAGTTAAAGGCTACATCAAGACAATAAAAAAAAATCAAGCCTAAATCATGTTTTCTTCAGGGCTCCAATAATTCAAGTCTAAATCCTGCTTTTCAAGGAATTCAAGGTTGGTGGATACCCTGGCTCCTTTGGCTGCAGATTTTCTGGGTTGTCTGTTTTTTCTCTCTATGTTTTATTCATCTAGTGTTTGTATTAAGCGGATTTATCTCCTTTGGTAATCTTAGTTTATCTTACTGTCTAATTAGGCTTCAAAATTAAACTAATCGATAGCTGATAGTGATTGTAATATTTCTTAAAGGAATTTGTTGAAGCGATCGTACCTAAGAGACTTAGGCGATGGCTTGCTCAGCAGCTTTTTCGGGTTCGATTCCCGGTGTGACCATAAAATATTTTACCCCAGCGGCGTTTCCGTAGTTCGGAAATCACGTTAAGCCGGTGGTCAAAATTGGCTACAAAACAAAAATGGACATGTCTAAGCAAGCATCGGAAATTTGCCTAAATTAGGCATCTCTCCCCGCTAAAATCCTACGAAATTTATTATTACTTATTCCAGATAAAGCACAATATGGAAAACTTGACTTTGCTTTCTGAGGGGTGATAACATTACTGTAGTGATTTTCAGCTCATCCAGAATGCATGAATAAATTTGAATGTTCCTCTTGATTCTTATGTTTATTAACTATCTTGAGGGTAAATAATAACATTTAAGAGTTTTTAAAAATCATACTGACACAGCCTAATTTCGGAATAACTTTAAACAACAAATTCTTAAAAAAAAAAAAAACTACCAAAAGAATTTTTTGAAAACTTCAAAATAACTTTTTGAGTTAAAGTTATTTGAAAACTTTAAATGTTATGATTACTGTTAAAATCAGTGAGTGATGGTTGCAATTTAATTACACTCTGAATAAACTAAGGAAACTTTCCATCATATTTTTTTTCATATGAACTAACAAATATTTAGTATCTAAATATTAAGAGCCCAATCTTGGCTCATAAATGCTAACCAAACTATACTTGAGGACAAAGTGTTGTGTTCAAATATATATGTTGAAAAATGTAAGCGGAAAATGTTTTCAAGTGAATTAGTATTAAACTGCAAACTGCAGGCGTCAGTTACTGATAAACACACCGCCGGGAAGTCAAGCAGGAAAGGAGAGTTAACTGAATATATTATTTAATTCCAACAGCACTAAACAATAAAAAAGACAACTAACAAACTTGGAAATTGACTGACCACATAACCAGTAGTGTGGCCAGTTTATATATAAATACAACTAAAAATACATTATTATTATTTAGAGTCCAGCACAGATATAAAAAAGATGCTCTCTGCAATGCTTGTTTTTTATCAAAACATATATAGAATATATTCATATTTATAAAAATAATATATATTTGCAAAGTACTAGAAAAGTTTAAGTTTATGAGAAGTAAAATGAAACATAATACAATTGGACATGCGATTATTTAATGCGCAAGCTTAAACAAATAACACGAGAAATATTAACTTAGTACCTGAATTAAATATTCTATATTATGTTCAGTCGGCAGCCAAATCTTGTAAAAATTTACAAAATTTATTAAAACTGTTTACTTGTTTTATTGGTTAAATTCCTTTAGCTCCCCGCCAAACCCAAATTTTTTTTCTATTACCGCATATCCATAAAGGAGATATGAAAGATGTTGCAGGACATATTAAACACTCACTATACAACATGTCCTAGACACTTTCTCCAGATAAACTCACAAAGATATTGTGTAGGTTAGGTTAGGTTAGAGGTAAGTCATTTCATTACAAATGAAGCTAATAACAAAATGTTCTTGTAAATATATAAGTAGTTTAGGTAGTTATTGGCATGGAAACAAAGTTTGCGTTTGGCGGGCAGCTAAAGGAATTTGACCTGTTTTATTTGTAAGAGAGCTGATTAAAATATTTAGGTGCAAGCTATAGGAATGTCTAAAAATGGATTTGTTTACTTTCAGTGCAGAACAGCTCCTTGTGTTATGATGATATATGAAATTATTTTCTGTATTGCCACTTTGTTTATAAAACAAACTTAAAACTTTGAAAACATAAAGATGTTGGAAAGGCAGTACTTTTAAAGATTGGTATAGTGGAAAGGAGCTCTCCCTTTTCCACTTTTTTTAAAAATAATACACAACAAATAATTTTGAACTGCCACAACTGCTCAAATCACACAATGGTCTGGGGTGGACGGACAGATGACATCCAGTCATCTCGATAGTCGACCGAGTTAGAGTAATTCCAAAGTCAACATCAGGGGTTAGAGGCTTGATTGTGAGAAAATGTAAAGGCTTATTGTAGAGAAGACTATTGATTAAGACGAGCCGGAATAGAAATGTAATGTAATTAATTAAACACATTTACTGTATATCACATTTTTTTTAAAGAAGTGGATCAAAATGGCATTGTCTCATTTTTAAAAGCTCGATAAACCTATTGTTTAATGCTGAGTGTTAATGATTAACAAGCAAAGCATTGATAGCCTTGTTACTGAGTTCAACTGTTCCTCAAAAAGGGCAACTAAGGGACCCACAGCTTTACGTGGAATCCGAACCACGTACTGTTGGTCTGGTTTCAACTAACTGATAAGTCTATAAGATATAACTATAAGATGATATATTCTATTAATGTTACACAGTGATACAAATTCACCACATACATGAGTAAAAATGTACACAATATAACTTTAAAAATATTAACACTTTAATATTAATTAGAGAATCTATAATTTTTTTGTCTTCTTCACTTCTTTTACAGTTAGTTTAAAATAGCTTTAAGAAATAAGCAACTTATCAAGACATCGTTGTAAAACTCAACGTAAAAAACCAAACACAAATCTTCACAACATTTCCTTAATTTGCTAATTTTGATCACTCCTGTTGAAATAGGATTTTACAGCTGACTTCATTACTTACGATTATTCTTTACCATTATACATGTTATATTAATATCAATATTTTGAATAAAATCCGTTACTCAACCAAAACTTTCAGCCCCAAATTAGTTAGAATAAAAATAAATGTTAACAACTATAGTTATCAAGATTTTGTAATTTTCAAGAAGTCAGAAAAAATTTCAAAAGTTGAACGTAAAACATCATTTTACTGTATTTCAGATGATTCAACAGATATACAAAATAGGACTACTAATGAAAATAAAAATTTTTTAATGTACAATTCAGTCCTTGATAGCTGAAAATTCTAAATAAGAACAAGTTTTTCAAATTCCCTTGCGCTCCTCCTAGCAGCCAAGTTAATTTATATCTCTTCAACTTGAATATTGAATATGAACATCCTTATAAGTCGACTTCATCTTTGTCTGAAACTGTAGATACCTCTATAATTAAAAAGTTTGAGGTATGTGAACCTCTATGAGACAATGTTTTAAAATCAATTTGTGTCTAAAATATTAAGATTGGGCATGTCAATCACTTGCAGTTCAGCAGCTGCACTAGAAAACAGGCCAAAAATTGAAATGAAAACGTTTATCTTCTAAAAAAAATCATCCCTACCTCTTGCTACTATTTACTGCAGTGTTCTGTGCTACTTTCAACTGTTGTAGAGCCAAGAGTTTGGATGGTTAGCAAATAAAATGTGAAGTTTGAATAGTTTGTTGATGATTATGAAGTGACCGTACGATTATGGCTCCATTGGGGTCCCTAAAAATATATCTATATTAAAAAAAAAAAAAACAAAAAAAAACAAACATGTGCTGCCATGGATCTGCTTCATCGGTATTTTGTTAAACCCCCTATTATAAGTTGACAGCATTGCAGTGCATTTGCAATTTAGATACAGGTTTGCTCTATGACGAATTTCATAGTAAGTAAATTAAAAAGTATACGAGTTTAAGAACTGATGATATTAATTAGGACTGATTGTATTTACTATACAGCTCCTAGTTGACAGCCATTTGCATTCTGTGTAGTCAAGTGTGATTAGACTGAATTGAGTGGTGTGACCTTGAGATAACTATCTGCGGCCAACTCAGCACATGACTGCTTCAGCAAACACAAACTGTGCATTACTCACCTGAGCACGTACGCATCCACCTTGTCGTTGCTGGAGAAACTGATCACTTCACAGTGAACTATCTTCAATAGAGACTCCAGCTGCTGCCTGAAACACAAACACATATATTCTTAACTGATCTTCTCTATCAATGGGATTAGATTGTTTTGAAAAACATTAAAGTTACAGTTTATTAAAGTAGTATTAAACTAAGAATAAAGTAAAATTAACACAAAAGGCATTTAAAACATGTTAACTTGCCAACATTTTATATTTTCTTATAAATAGGCTTAAATAAGTCAGAAGCCCTTCAAATTGTATACCCTTTCATCTAAAGCTATTATTTCTAATGAACTAAACTAAATTATAAATGGCAAGTTAATTTTATACATTGCCAAATTATCTGCAATAATTTAATAATCATCGGAAGTTTCTTACTGAATTTACTTACCATCAATCACATAGATAAATAAATTTAAAATCTTTATTAAATTTATGAATTTGAACCTTCGATTATACTTTGTGCAAAATAAAGAAGAAAAACAATATCCTTCTGAGAACAAATCTAACGCTGAACATGGTAATTTTACAACAATTGTTAACTGAAACTAACTACCTTCCTTATATATTAATACTTGCCAAACAATGAACGTAAAATCTATAAATCAATCCAGAAACAATATTCAAGCACATAAATTTGCAGACAAATAATGTCCTTTCTACAGTTAACCCTTTGGGTTTTGATGTTGTGCAGTATTTTATTACAACCCTAGATTCGCTAGTTAAATCCTTGAACCTGATTTGCATTTGAAACAGAATTTAACATAAATTTACATAAAATTTATGTTAATGCTGACAAGACATTATACTAACTGTCCTACATCACAAGGCTTAAAAATGAAGATTTTTTCAATAACAACTATAGAAGGTTTCTGAAAGCAGCATATAATTCTTGACTGTGTGACTACTCACACTCAACCAGTTTATCCCCATTTCTCAATTGTTGAATGTTCGGGCCTCAAGGTTGTTAGAGAGTTCAACAGGCGGGTGGATCGGCCCGTGGGACAATCACACACTTTGTCATATACATACCATTTATAAGATCCACAATGGGGATAAAAAAAAAAACTCTTTCTTTTAACTAGTAGAAGACATATAAACATATTTAGAAGACAGCCAATCCCGTGAGACTAGCATGATTAAATTAAGACAAAAAAAAGCCCTTATTTCCTAGCTTTATTATAATGTGGATAGGAGATTTATTCATTCTTTAACAGTTGGATTAGAGCAACAAAGAGATTAGAAATATATCTAACAAACATTTTTTAAGTTCATATTTGTCATAAATTGAGGGAGTTTAATGCTCCAGTTTTGATAGCAACAAGTAACTTAGGCCTATTATAATTATAACTGTATGATTTTGTATCACTTACTTTGATAACAACCAATTGAAATACCCAATGTTCAATTAATTTAGTCTTCAGAAAAAGATTTTCATGATTCATTAATAAGAAAAAAATGCCAATTAAGTAACCGATTTAATACTTATTACCTGAAAAATGACGATTTGGGCATTAAAACTAACATATCTTTATTGATTTAAGAGAAGAATTCATAGACCAATGAAAAAGATCTAAAACTAACCAAAACGTGTTTTACTCTAAAATATTCAATTTAAAGAGTCTTATACTTATTCTGTTTTATACTTCATAAAACAGAACTAGAGTCTGAAGACTGATTCGTTTAACATTCTATCCTGGGATGTGGTGTGTAGACAGCCTTGCATGCGAAGTGGGTAAGGCTTTGAACTGCATAGGGTTAGGTTTAATATATAGCTTATGAACAGGATACATCTTAGAAAAAAACTGTATGATAACAACGCTTAAAATAAAATACGGACCATTCATGGAGAAGACGGTGCTCATCGAATTAAAATGGTTACTATGACTTAAAAATGCTAAGATAATGGGAAAACTTAATCTTTTCCAGTGACAAAGTTTGTCGAAATAAATCCTCCGACTCTGTCACTTTGGAGCTACTTATAACTCGGTTGACTATCGGAAGACCAGTTGTCGTATTTTCGTCTCTCCCCAAACGATTGAACAGTTAACCATCTTTTCCCACTTGGCTACCAGGCAGCGTGTTTATCAGTAGCTGACGCCTGCATTTTGCAGTTGAACATAACATTCGAAAATGTTTCCCGCTTAAAATTTGTTGCATATGTATTTCAAAATTTGACTTGCTTTATAGCATAAGTATAACTAGTGTCCCCTGAGATGTATATTTAAAACTGGTTTTTAATTATACAAAAAACATATTGAATTGAAACAATTTGCTATTTGTATTTAAAAAATACTGTAGGCCTGTTTCAAGGGATAAAATTAAAATATGATCTCTAGACAATTGTGTTCTCCTTCAAAAAAGGTAGTTTAAAATGGTAAGTACATAAATAAAACTATAATTAAAAAAAATTTGCCATATGGGCCATCAATTTTAATATGGCGGACAATGTAGCAGACTCTTTATTGTCATGAGCGATTTACTAAGAGCACTTTTGTATATTGGAGAGATAGGACATCAGCAAACTTACCTTGAAAGACAAGTTCATTAACATCAGAGTAGTAGTAACAAACACAAAATAAACACAATCTCTCAAATTTTCAACACCACTGGCATTTTTCTTCAGGTGAGTGAGTGAGTGAGTGAGTGAGTGAGTGAGTGAGTGAGGGAGGGAGGGAGGGAGGGAGGGTCCTTTACCTTGCTTAGAAGACTCTTGATAACTTTGAAATAATTGCATTTTCTCTCCAATTTAAGTTTCTTATCTATAGTAACACCAAACTTGACTGGATTAACTTTTGTCCTGTATACCTAACAAATTTTAACCCGTCATCGGTCGCATCTGTCATTTTGCCAGTCACTCTGTCATTTTTGTTTAATACTGGCTTTTTGTGTAAGATACAAGGCCGTATAAGCTTGACTTTGTGAATAGTGTTGTAAGAAATAAGAGGAGGGTTAAACAGCTGCTCAGTAGCGATCTAATCCTCATAGTGAGTGTATGTGTGACGCTGCTGACTTTTAGACTGTGTGCGACTGATGCCGTGACTGTTTTGTCCGGTCATTTTGACCATGTGTGACCTATTCTGCTGCTATATTATGATAATTAATGTGTAGTTGTCAATAAGAATAAACAACTCCAGTTGAGTCTCTCTCACACTCTCTCTCCCTCCCTTTCCCTCCTCCCTCTCTACCTCCTGTAGTGTATGTTACTACTACGCTGGTGTTAGTGAACTTGTCTTTTAAGGTAAGTTTGCTGATGTCCTATCTCTCCAATATACTAATTCTTGGCCTAGTGCCCTTTAACCTAATCTAAGAGCACTTTTGGTATTTTTAACCTCTTGTTTCATTGTCAGATGATTGGAAAGTGATGTTTTAAAAAATTGTTCTGAAATTATAAGGAATCAGCTGTATAGCTTTTTTCTACTATCATTTGAAAATGAATTCATTTAAAAATGAATAAACCTTTAATGAATCAGGTGAGAACGTTTGGTAAACAGAACCCTTTGATCACATTTTAACTCATATTTCCAGTCAATTGTTAAATAATGTTGTGTACCATGTCAATATTAATCGCAAATACTATACTATGTGTACGTCAAATATAATCACACTGAATTTAAATGATGTTCTTTGAATTAATTTTATTACTATTTGAGTCTAATGCACCTGCACTATTAACAAGATATGTATGACCTGTCTACACAAATTCTTCAAATAGTGTTGGTCACTTACAAAACTTACTTATTAGAATCATACCAAAACAAATTTTATTAATATTTAAATATATACTGTAACTGATTTATAGGGAACATGGAATTTTAATTGCACCTTTAAATAGTATGATTAGTAGAAATGAAAGTTTGGAAAGGCTTGCAAATTACGTAATGTTGAGTTGAGTCTGCCTCTGGCCAGACAGCAAGTTTCCCATGACCTCCTTAATCACAAATCTTTGATTCTGTACAATCTCATTGTTTTTATCAGGTCAAAACCCAACCTTTGGTCTTAATTTTATTTTTAAAATTATATTAAAGTGATAGAAAATATTGATTTTGATGGTCTGCCAAACTCAAATTTGCAATACATTTTCGGTTACTGCTGGCCGGTACAATGTAGCCTTATGATAAGTAAGTATTTATTGTGAAGTTGAACATTTCATTTAAGTGACATTTTTAGATTTAGTACAAATATTTCCTGCCATGTGCCAAATGTAAATGTATTATAAATGAAATATTTGTTTAAATTGTATACACTATATTAAAATATTTGGCATTTGCTGATAAGTTTTTGTAACTTATCAGGGCCATATATTTAAGTATTTTTTTGAAATAAATAAATAAAAAAATAACTCAAGAGTAAATAACACATTATTATTTTGCATTAAAAATCCAAAGAAACATCGTTTCTTGGACATATTGAAAGCTGCATTCCCTGCCTTTAGTGCTATTGCAGAAATTCAAAAAAGTCATGAACTATCATGCACCTCCCCCCCCACTTTTAACCCATCATCAGACGCATGAGGTTTTGTACCGGAGTCGCACATGGTCAAAACGACTGTATAATAGAAAATGAAGTACCGTATAAACTCAAGAAAACACATCTCAATCTTACTGTAGAACTGAAAACGTTTATTTGCCCTAATGCAATATATTTTACAGATAAATAGGTACCAAAAAGAAATGTAGGAAAACTTCTGTATTTTTGTAATTTTTAGGATGGTAGACTTGCTAAAACAAAAATGACAGTGAATTTATCATATTGTTACTACATTAAGCTTACAATAACCATTAAAATGCTATATATATATAATTTATAAAAAGATTACATACATTTCATAAAGTTAAAGAATAAAACGTTAGCAATAAAAATAATCTTCCAACCAAATGTATATTAATACATAATATTACTTCTTCAGTGTCGCTATTGTGATTACTATTTAAGTAATACTGTCCACTTCGTTATATTCTCCTTCAAATAATAAATCTTCTTTTATCAAATAACTCTCTAAGGACAGCACTTACGTATCTTTGCAAGGTATCATTTTGCTCTCGTTCCTCCCTCTCAACACAACCTTGCAACCCTTTCTTCTCCATTTAAATTCATTTTATAAAAGAATTTATCTATTCTTATTATTTTAGGTTAGGTTAAAGGGCGTTAGGACATCAGCAAACTTACCTTAAAAGACAAGTTCACTAAAACCAGAGTAGTAGTAACATACACAACAGGAGGCAGGGAGGAAGGAGGGAAAGGGTGGGAGGGAGAGAGGAGGGAGGGAGAGTGTGAGAGAGACTCAACTGGAGTTGTTTATTCTTATTAACAACTACACAATAATTACCATAATATAGCAGCGCAATAGGTCACACATGGTTAAAATGACCGGAAAAAACAGTCACGGCATCAGTAGTCGCACACAGTCAAAAAGTCAGCAGCGTCACACATACACTCACTACGACGATTAGATCGCTACTGAGTAGCTGTTTACTCCTCCACTTATTTCTTACAACACTATTCACAAAGTCAAGCTTATACGGCCTTGTATCTTACACAAAAAGCCAGTATTAAACAAAAATGACAGTGACTGGCAAAATGACAGATGCGACCGATGACGGGTTAAAATTTGTTAGATATACAGGACAAAAGTTAATACAGACAAGCTTGGTGTTACTATAGACAAGAAACTTAAATTGGAGAAAATGCAATTATTTCAAAGTTATCAAGAGTCTGTTTCTTCTAAGCCATGTAATGGACTGTGCGAATGAAGATTTGACGAGAGACTTACTTATTCTAGCTCTTTTTCACCCATACATGCTAATATGTTAAGGGGTAGCGTTTTCCTGTGGTAGAAGAGAGCCATACAAATTTTTTTATTTAAGGACACTTGCTGCACTAACGCACTTCCAGCATAAAGGAAACTCAAGCATAGACTGACTGGAGAAATGTCATTGACCAGACAAACTTTTTCTGTGAGATATACTTTGAAGAAGCGCAAGGCTGAACATGTCTACAAAACTTACAATTGGCATCCTGTACTTAATATCAAATTAAGAATCCCGCGTATTAAGTCGAGATAAATAAGGTAAAAAAAATAGAAGAATATGAAGTGAGCAAACCGTGATGCAAGACGCAGATGCTCTTAATATATACACAACTAAATAAAAAATGCATAATGATTTGAGTACAAAGTACAGTTTAAATATGTGAAATTAAGTAGAGAACAATTTTTGTGATTAAAAATTGTAAGATTTTAATTTGCCAGTTCACAGAATGCAGGCCTTTGTACAGATTTTATTCAATGAGTATGGTGGGTTGGCTCAATTTGGGATTAGAACCTGGACAAAGGACATGGAAAATCTGAATATCTAACCACTGAGCGGCCACGCCAGAAAAGTTTTGTAGGGATAAAATTATAAACTTGAATAAACTATAAAATACAAAATAAAAATAAAAAATAAATAAAATTGCTGGTATATTTATCATTAAACTTCTATGTACATGTTGTGATCTATGAAAATAATAAAAATGGTATATTACTCATATGTAAAAACCCTTGAACTTATAAAATTTTTATTGGAAAGATTGCAAACCTGTTTTTCTCTTCAATAATTATTTACCAAGAAAACACGGAAAAAGTAATTTTGAGGAAATCATGTACCGCTGTCAATATTATGTGATGATTTACAACCAGCAAAAAATCTACCACCAAATAGGCTACAACTTTGTTTAAAATTTTGCCAGAGATGGCTGGCAGGCTTAACACCCGACTACACAAATCTCTTGTAGGATATGGGGAAATCCATATGTAGTGGTCCAGCAGTGGTTGCTGCAACATTTTTATTATTTGTCATATTTGTTATACCTAAAAGTACCACTCATCAGAAGTACAAAAAAGTATGTAATTTAATTTTTAACAATTTTATTTTACCGATGGCGGCCATTTTGGCTTCGGCAAAACGCCTCTTTTAAGTGAATTACGAACTTTGCAGAGAAGCACATATCTCCTCTTATATTCATCCTAGAACATTCAAACAAAAACCAATCTCTTCAGAAGAGTCTGAACTTTAAGTCATCACAGGTATGTCCTTAAACTTAAGTATGGGCTCAAATATATCTCCAAAGTTTATCATGGATTTTTTTCAAAAATCAATTTTCACACATTTATTTTTTCAAGAAGGCAACAGTTAATTTATTTGTTATTTTTTTATGTGATAGGTATATTGAGGTACTTTAAACTCACAAAGTTTCAAATTTTTCAAATCTTAAGGATTAATATCTTTTTTGGGCATAAAAATAAAAATTTGAAATTTATCCCAGTTTTAGTAATAGAACAGAGGAACAACCTGCAAAAATTTGGTTTTGTGGACTTTATTATTTACCAAGATATACAATGTAGAAAATTGCCAAAATAAAAAATAAAAAAAAAACAAAAACAATATCACTCCAGCTACTTACAATGCTAAACATGGCTAAATATTATCCTTTGATATGCCTGAAAATATATAAAACAATGACACACATATAGTTATACCATTTATGATTATACAAACTTTTATTTTCATAACTGATGAGCATTAAGTAGATACGAGATTTCATCACACATCCACTGCATTGTGTGATGTTGAAGTTGCACCAGTTGCTGAAGGGGTGTGGTCTTCCTCGAGATATTATTCAAAGTGACCCATGTTTCATAATTTTTGCTGTATTTGAAGGAAGTTCTAGGACCAGCAACAGTCATTATGCTCTCGACAGATGGAATTTTCCGAGCCATCACTGTTAATCATACACATAGGCAATGGCATCACATTCCTCCAAAGTTAACATCACTCTCTTTGATAATTTAAACTATTTGATATCCACAGATTTAGACGCTTTGAAGCATTTACCTTAGTTGTTTGCCAAAAGCACATGTCAATGAAAAGATTGTGTTCCAGGAATTTTGAGGCATTCTTTGAATCAAACTTCAAGTTCTGTTTCATTCTTTGTTATTTTAAAAGTAAACCTGTCATTAAAAGCATATAACTTTTTTAACGACCAATACAATGTTTTTTATATCTTCAATGAGATATTTTTAGAAGGCATGAACTAAGTACTGCAGTTTTTGTGCTCTCGATGGTTGCTTATTATACAAAGGCTGTGATTTTTAACCAGTCCTGAGTCCTCATCAAAACAAGAGTAAACAAAAGGATAAACTGTAGCCTGCTTATTGACCCAATGCTAATAATAATAATATATGTTTATTTTTTGCTCTGAAAACTCTAAAGGGACTGTGTACGTATACGTTGACAGTAGGGAAATGAAATAAAGGATGAAACAGAACTTGAAGTTCAATTTAAAGAATGCCCAAGAACATTCCTGGAACCAGATCTTTTTATCGACTTCTGCTTGTAGCAGACAACAAAGTTAAGTGCTTCAAAATGTCTAAATCTGTGGACTTCAAACAGTTTATATAACATCAACATTGGAGGAACATGGTACCATTGCCTCTTTGTGACAAACAGCGGTGGCTCGTTAAATTCCATCTGTCAATCAAGAGCATAATGACGGTTTTGTTCACTTTTATGAACCTGCTGTTCCAAGAACTTCCTACAAACACAGCAAAAATTATGAAACATGGGTCCCATTGTTAAAAATTAAAATAACAAACGTTATTAAAATAAAAATTAAATAACATATGTTTTGTACTTCTGATGAGTGGTACTTTTAGACATCAAAATATGAAAAATAATAAATGTTGCAGCAACCAATAAAATTATTTCTGGACCACTTCATACGGATTGACTCCCATACATTAAGTTAGGCCTACGTCTTTATCTAAACAACAAATATCTATTTAGTGAATAACTTACACATAAATTTTACAGTATCTAAAATTATTAAGTTAATGTAGCTTTATATATATATATATATATATATATATATATATATATATATTATTGGTTAGCCAATACATTTTTTGTAGCCTTATCATGCATTTACTAAATGTATTTGAAGAAACTGACATTTAAAAAATAGTGATAAAAAAGGGTCAGTCTGTTATGTTTATAACTTAGTGGACTTTTTTTTCAAACCACAGTATTTATAAAATTCATTAAAATAATTTATTTAATGATTGTCAACCTACTTAAATATTTTGAATCAATATGTCCACAAATATATAGGCTATATCATATTTATACACTACTAAACACAACAGAAAAATGTTTTATTTTTCGTGTTAAATGTAACATCTATAAGCATACTAAATCGTAAAAAGGGGGGTCCCTGTGGATATAATGTTCTGATGGTAAAATAAAAATGTAAGATAGCCAAAATATTCAAAATTGTACTTAGTTTCATGAAATGTTTGGCGTTGATGAACTTTTAAAAGTGATAGTTGTCTTGATTTTGATAAATGTATATGTTGCATAATGGTACAAATGTATGGAGTTATGTAAAATAAGGTCTATTAAGATTTAAAATTAAAAAATTGGTTCAATTAAGAATAAATATATTATATAAATAAATAACTAAGGAAAAATGTAGTCAATGTAACTTTCTGGCTTCATATGGAAATGTACTTGTTTGGCCTCGCTGTGTCAAAACGAACAATAATTAATTAGTTATGCTTATCATCTAACGTAGAATTATAGATAGGCCTATCCAAAATGTCAAGCTTATTATTTGGCTTATTAGATGTGAAATATAATAAGTTTTTGTGGAAGTGCTTGGGCCGCAACTGATTGACACATATTCACCGACTGCTATTACAGAAACACATCTATTGACGGATATATGTCACCCGCCAACACAAGAGTTAATCTTATTGATTGGTTGGTTACTATCCCACAGTTAGATCAAAATTTGGTTCCTCCAACCAAATTAGCAAGCGGAGCTAAACATTAGATTTAAAAAAAATTAATTTCTTAAATTATAATTGCCTACATAGTTATTTATACTTTGATGCATATAGCATAATGTTGAAAAAAATTATTTCTGTAAGGGCAAGGCCTATTCTAGATATCTCTTTCTGCACCAGTGGAATGTTTTCTTTATATTTCAACTTGTTACAGTCCTACTGTTCAAAACCGTCTAGCTAAATTTAGTTGTACCTTCCAGGATTTGGACAGTCACCTCTTGCATTGAAATAAGAAGAGCTAACCACTAAGCTCGCCCATGTATAAAGTATGAATAAAAACACCTGTGCTTACTTTATGAACACAAGTATGAACCAATATGCTTCTCAGAAAAATTTAAATATGAGAGTACCACATAAGTGTTATCGGAAAACGTTTCTAATAACAAAGTTAATTACCTTTTTTAAAGATAATTTTGAAATAAAATTATAACACACCCCCATTTAAATTTTGATAATCATTTTAATTCGACTAAATTAGGACGGATTTATGACATTTTTGGTTAATCTTGTGACATAAACAAAGAAACCTATTGTCTATGTATCATTAAAATTTACAACAGCTGAAAGCGAGTTCAAAGAATAACCTTGAGAGGACAATCAACCCACCCAAGGTGCTCCTTAAACCGGCATGTCTGTTGCTATGTCAAATTTATATTCAGAAAATTAGTATTTTAAATAATATAGGGAACATTTAATGAACACCTATTAGCTCAAACAAACAGCGATTAAATTTGTCTTGAAACTTTCTAGACGGCCATTTTACATTGACTGTAAAATATCAATAACACAACAACGAACATCACCTTGGTATTTTGCGAAGATCGCATAGCTTATCGTTTCCATCTGTCTTGGTAAACCAAATTTCTAATAATTTTTCAACACCTTCAAAATATTGAACACTATCATTCACTTCGGAGTCAGCCATCCTCCTCCTGTTCCGCAGACAGCTACGTAAGAACTACTCTACGACTATCTAGCCGGTTCAAAATTGCAACTAAAATATTGCACTTTCCACTTCCAGAAAATTTTGACGGTTCTATGTGTCTACTGCACATGCGTGAAAATCAGCTGATAGGACTGTGCATTTAAAACATATGACCTTACACCAAAGGCTGACAAGGAGTATAATATTTTCAAACGACTTTATTTTCGTAGCCTCTATTATGAATAATAAGTAGTCAAGTATTCTTTTCAAAGCAGCAATTTTTTCAGATTAGAAATCTTTGGACGTGTCAAAGTGCCCAAGAATAAACTTTAATATAATAATCACTCCGATAGTTTTCCATTAGCGCCTTCAGGGACATAAATCTTCAATTTCTGTTCGAGAAATGTATCAATGTATGTATCAACGGAAGTGCACTTTTACAAGAAACTTTACATAGATGGCTTAGTTAGTAACTTACACTCATAAATACTGCAATGACCCAAGTACAAAATTACAACGTAAAAATCATACATGACCTAAGTACAAAAGTACAACGTAAAAATCATACATACAACCGGTTCTTATAACTATATTCAAAAAACAACTTAGGCCTAATTTAACAATCAGATTGCAAATGGTAACTAATTAAAAACATTTTATGAAAAAGTGTTAACCAACGAATGAATTACTAAAAGAAGTGTCTACTGCTCTATATGCAATTAGAAGACTTGGATCCATTACAAATTAAGAAACAACTAAAATTGCTTATCATGCTTTGTTTGCATCACATCTACGGTTTGGAATTGTCGCTTGGGGCTCTGCGGATGAAAAAAATCACCACTTCAAAACATCTTAATTTTACAGAAAAAGGCCATCCGACTAATCGAACAGCTGTCACCTCAAGAACATTGCAATCCTTTCATTATTTTAAACCACATCCTCACTTTAACTTCCACTTACATTTTAGAAACTATATATTTCATGAAAACAAACCCACCCAGTGCCGGACTGGCCAGGTCGGCAAGTCGGCAAATGCCGAGGGCCCAAGGGGCCCTCGGGCCTCAAGTGAAAAAAAACCATGTGTATATCGAAATAAAATAATACTTTGCAAATTAGCTATATGTAATTATAAGAACTAGTTGTTGGTATGAAATTATCTGCTAGAACACGAATAGTACACTATCACTTTATTATGCGTAGCAGATTGTATTGTTGTCATATAAAAATATGTTGGTACCGTACCATCGGACTATTTTACTATCCGTCCATCGAGCTACAGGTGTCCGCCGCGCCATTCATATCAGCTGTGAGCAGCTCATGTCGCGACATGTCCTGTGGCTGGCGTCTGTTCGTCTGCATTCTGCAACTGTGTGGTTAGTCTATTCATACGCTCACTGTGAAGTGCACGTTCGCAACTCTGTATTTTTTCTTTTTTAATAATTTTGATATTGCAGCGTAGTGCGTAGTTTAGTGATGTAGTTATAGTGTATTATTTATTAAAATATTTAAAAAATGAATAGACCGCCTAGGCCAAGTGGGGCTTTCAAGCGAAAACTTAAGAAGGAACGAGAGCTCAATTTAAAGAAATCAAATAAAGTTTTAGATTCGTACTTTTCTATCGCTGGTTCAAGTTCACAGCCTCAACAACTTGCAGATAAGCACAATGCATCAGGTACGATAATTTTAATTGTTATCAGGGTCGTCTAGAAAAATGTTGGGCCCCTGTAAATATTTAGAACCTTCACGCACCTTTTTTCAAGTAGTTTCGACCTTAAATGACGCTCTAAAGCAACTTCAAAAAGTAGGCCTAATTGTTGTCGGAAAGTTGAAAAAAATAAAAAAGGGGATTTTCATATGCTGTATATTAATTTAGGTTTAACTTTTTCTAATACTAGGTCTATTAATCTTGTAATTTGTGATTTTTTTTAAATTGTAAGTTTCCATTCCATAGTGAAAATACAACTACTACTTTTAGTGTAGTAAGTTAACTTACACACTAAAAGTCATTCGTGACTTTAAAGCGAGTAATTTTTATTATCAATTTAAATCTTACAATTAACTAACTACTAGACTCATTAGTCATAATAATATTATCTTGTAGTTTATTAAGGGATTAATGGCCAGTGACACTGACACCCGGGCACGGTCTTTTTACAGTCCCCCCTCCAAATAAAACAGCTTTCGAATTTGGAAACACTTGTGTAAAATATCAGATTTCGAGTCACCGTCGTGTTTGTTGGGGGTGAGGGTGTAAAACATATTAACCCTTTATAGAACAGCCATTATTTGAACAGTCATAGGTAGCGCACGGTGGTTAAACATTTAACCACCCAAAAAATCTCTCTGTGCACACTGTCTAAATTTTAAGTTACAACAAAACTGTTTGGTTATATAGTATGTAGAAACCTAGAAAAGTAAAAAAAAACCACATTTTTTAGGTTCTTTTTTCTCGTATGCCCTGTAGGGTCTGGTTAAATATTTAACCGCTGTGCACTTGAGCACATTGCAACTTCTTAGTGTTCAGTGGTTATATATTTAACCACCAAGGAAAAGTGAAAATAAACACATTAAAATTGTATAGTTTATTAAGAATAATTAATTAGTACAAACTTATAAAAAGACTATACATTGGTATTCTAAATATGTACATAATGTTTTCCATCTAGATCAAAAGAAATAACAAAATAAACCTTGAAATGATTGTTGAAAATTAGGTAGTCTGGAGTGATCTAGAATATCGTCTGCTTCAAAGTCACCTCCGTATTCCGAGTCACTTGCCATCTCATCATCATAGACGAATCTCTCTTGTTCACTGCTTCTGAGGGTGTCAAAATCTTGAACTGATAAGACATCCTTTTTCCTTTTTTTATTGGGGATATCATCAGAGTCTATTCTGAAACAATACAAATATCGTCATATAAAGTGTAATAAGTTGCGAGCGCAATCATATTTAGCTACAAACATATTTTTTCCTAATAGATTATATCATACTGGAGCCATCGGTATTAAAATTCTTTGGTAAAACAAAAAATTAATATTTTATTACAAATAATATTAGTACCATGTTTTTGAGGTACAAAATTACTGTCACAAAAACTAATATGTTACGAAAACCTTATAAACAATTCTTACAGTTTGAATAGTACAAAATGCTACTAATACAATCCTCATATAAGTACATTAAGTTAATTTGATAAAACTCTTACCTGTAAAGATTAAAAATGAGTTTTAGTGGGAAATGTTCAACAGGTAGTGCGATGCTAGTGTTTTAGAAGCACGGTGGTCAGTATCTTAGCCACTTGAACGATGTATTCTTTCTGGAAGACAGAGAGACACTGCCAGAGTGAGCAAACATATTTCCCATAATTCCTCAAGACATCAGGATTGGCTGATGACGATAAAGGTCATTTTAGCTCGACCGATCACGCAATAATGGCCCTTACTGACGGTGGTTAAAATATTAACCACCGTGCGCTACCTATGACTGTTATGAAAAACAGGTGTGCACAGAGAGTTTTAAAGGGTGGCTAAAATATTAGCCACTGTCCTATAAAGGGTTGCACGCCTGATACTTGTGTAATTCTTTAACTTTTAACTGGTGTTGTCTTTGATGTATCCCTTAATAAGTTTTCTTAACAAATCCTTTTTACGTTAAATCATTTTTCCCCGGGTTGGCTATTTTGTCATCTTTTAAACGTTGCTTTAAACAATGCAACAACGGACATCAACAACTTTTTGAACACTGCCTTTTTGATGGTTTGTTAGTTTTTCTAATTTTTTAAATTCCTTAAAACATTTTATTTTAACGTTTCTAATAGTTTCTATTATTAAAAATGTTGCTCTCAGGTGAAAACCAAGAAGAAAAAACACAGCTTCTGTCACACTCAGACTCCGTACAACCCAGTAAGGATACAAGTTCAATTAATTTGGATTCCGAAGATAAACCAGCTAGTACCGATGCAACTTTTATTGCTGAAGAGAACAATAGTTCATCAGAATCAGATGGAGAAAGCGGTGGTGATGAAGATAAATCTGTTGGAAACCTAGCCCATTTTATAAGCCTGAATGTAAATGATCCTATTACGCTTAAAAGAGCATTCTTGAAACAGCATCCTATCCAAGCGCATCATGTACAAGGGAAAAAACTTCCGTTCGATCCCAGTAATCTTTACTACAGGACTTTACCTAGTGGGGAGAAAGTCCAAAGAAAATGGCTTTCATACTCTTTTGACATAAATAAAGTGTTTTGTTCAACATGCATGGCCTGTGGTGGAAAAGACAACAGGGAATCCTCATTCATTTCTGGACATGAAGTGACATACAAACATATATACAAGGCTGTGGAAATTCACGAAAATTCGCGATACCATCAAAGTTCTGTCACAGCAGCTCTTCAGCTGTGCAAAGAACAAGATATTGAATCTTATCTGAACATAAATCAAGCAAAATATCGAGAAAAGCAAATTGAAATGAGGAGGCAAGTTCTTCAACGCCTTATAGACATAACTCTTTTTATTGGAAGACAAGGGTTGGCTTACAGGGGGAATGAAGAGGCAAGTCATTCTCTTGGCCAAACAGGAAATCATGGAAACTTGTTTGAGCTGGTGTTACTTATTTCAGAATACGATGTGATATTAAAGACCCACGTTGAACAGTGCATAGAAGAAAGTAAGAAGAAAAGAATCAAGAAACTACAAAAGAGTGAACAATCGAGGAGTGGGAAGGCGCATTCTGGGAGAGGATCATTGGTAACTTTCTTATCAAAAACGTTTATTAACAAATTAATAAAAACAATCGGCACGATTGGAAGGCAAATGATTTTAAAAGATTTATCGGATATCATAATCTGCAGTTTAATGATTGATTCTACACAAGATATAGCAGTCATGGACCAGCTAGCGATTTGCGTTAGATATGTTGTTCAAGGAAAGGTTTATGAACGTCTCCTTGACTTATGTGACATAAAAGATTCTAGTGGACAGGAACTATTCCAGAAAATTAAAACAGATTTGACTAAATATGGAATTCCCATCACAAATGTAGTTGCATGTTCCTTCGATGGGGCTGCGAACATGAAAGGGTGCTATAATGGATTACAAGCCCATTCGAAGAAAGAAAACCCCAATATAATATACACTCACTGCATGGCACATGTATTGAATTTGGTTGTGGCGGACTCTACAGTAAATTGTCTTCAGACAGAAAATCTGTTTGGTTTGGTGGAAGAAACAGCTTGTTTCCTTAGTCAGTCTTACAAAAGAATGACAGTTTGGACGGAGAACACAAGAGCACGTTTTAAAGGCCAAAAAAGCTATATAGGCTAAAAAAAATCGGCGCAACTAGATGGTGGAGCAAGCACAAAGCACTAAATTCTATAGTTGACTTTGAATCTCTCTTGGACATAAAAGATTTTGACTTCAATGAATCTTGGAAGTTGATAAATCTGTTTCATGTACTAATAGACATTTCTAAAGGAAACTTTGACTGTAAAACGAAGTTTACAGCTCGAACACTCATTAGCCAGTGGACCAAATTTGAAAATATATTCACTTCTTCGGTCATCTTAGATTTATTCAAAGCAACTTCCCCAGTGTCTGTCTATTTACAGAGAAAAAATATGGATTATTCTGTAGCATGGAGTTTAGTAGAAAGTTTGTTACAACAAATCCGAAAAATGAGAGACGAGGCTAATTTTGATAGACTACTATCAATGTGTAAAAAGTACACTACTTGTATCAACGAACACTTTGAAGACACCAGTGAGTTACAAATGGAAGTGGATTTCCCAGAAAAAAGAATTGGGAAGAAAAAGAAAATGCCAGGAGAACTTACTCAGGATGAATCAAATTTCATTTCTCCAACACAAAAGTTTAAAGCTCTATACTTTAATATTTTGGATTGTGCTGTGAACAGTATTGAGGAACGCTTTGTAGTGAATGAGGATTTATTACGAGACTGTGCTGTTTTGGATCCCAAAAACTTTAAAAAGATGCTGAATAACTTCAGTCTTGATATGTCTACAACTTCATTAACAAAGTTAGCAGATGTAACCAAAAGTAGTAGATCCGAACTTATCACGGAACTCAAACAGTTTGCTACCAACTATGTCGTATTTAAGTTATCTTTGGTAAAAGATCGTGATGCAAATTTGTCTTGTGAAGAACAATGGTTGGCTGGTAATGATGGTTCTCTATGTCAAATTGAAACAAACGTTAAGTGTTCACAATGTTTATCATGTGCATTCACAGTATTATATGATCTGTCCTCTCAATCAGGTCTTTTCAATAATTTATCTTCAGCATATAAATACTTACTATCTATCCCATGTACTCAAGTTTCTTGTGAAAGAGTGTTTTCAAAACTAAAAATCATAAAAACAAAGCTGAGAAATTCTTTAGGCCAAGAGCTTTTGAGTAATTTAATCCTAATGAATTGTGAAAGGGGTTTGTTTAAAATCATTAATAAGAATCAGGTTATAGACGAAATCGCTTGCTCAAGTGAAGAACTAAAAACAAAATTAATGTTTTAATCGTTCTCTTTGAAGTTGGAATCAATTGGAGTTTTTAATTAAGTTGTTAATATAATAAAGTTATTTGAAAATATATATGCGTTGTACCCTTGATTATATACGCACCTAGATGAGCAAGCCAATGCATTTCTGAGTGATTGAAAACCATATCGAATGCCGACGTAGTATATTAACGCGCCGCTAGGAGCTCTGGTTGGCTGCACTCGTGAGAAGTACTATGCGTCGCCCCTAGATGGCTGCACGGTCGCGCGCCGTGTTCCTTCAGTAGACATTCGTATTTCAGTAAATCAAATTAATTGTTACGTCGTCAGTAGTTTTCGTGGTTTTAGTATCAAAGCCCATTGCCACGCCTGTCA
This sequence comes from Stictocephala bisonia, assembly GCA_035578905.1. Lineage (NCBI taxonomy): Eukaryota > Metazoa > Arthropoda > Insecta > Hemiptera > Membracidae > Stictocephala > Stictocephala bisonia. Next base: position 229,052 of record JAQJVL010000092.1, on the reverse strand, counting down.
CATTATACATTTCCTCTCAAACTCCCTGTCGTCACCCGAAGTGTAAAGTTGACACTGATAATTATTATAAATTTAAGTAATAAAGTCAGTTTCTAGACTTTGTATAAGTAATGTGCAAATCATCTTATTAGACCCTATTACATAAAACTATTAATTTTATACTCGATTTTTTATTTTTTATTTATTCATAAGACGCCGATCGTCAAGATATGGGCGAATATGGATTTCGAATGAGTGTGATGAGTGTAGATGAGCGAATGTAGTCATTGTTACAAACTAAGGCCGACTATTCCCTAGAAAGTGTCATCAATTAATAGCCCAATGACAAATGAACAGACGGTGGTTATCAGCTGATCCTTCTCAAAATGTATTATGAGCATGATTGGGATCGAACTAAGATACTTTAGCACATGAAGCTGGGATTGAAACAACTACGCTACCAATTACGATGATTGCATATTAAAATTTATTTTTCTCCACTTTGTAAACCTAATTATTTGTCACATTAAATTAAATATCTAAGGGCCTCAGTATGTACAATTTGTGCACCCATTATGTATTTCGAATGAATATAAATTACTTGTTTAGTAATTTAATTTGCCTTAACTCCAATAATGTTCAATTTAAATTGATAGATTTTAAACTTAACCTTCTAAACCTCTAAGATAGAAAATTTTAATAAATCATCACAAAATTCGTAAAAAATTATCTTTTATATCACTAAATAGGTTTATCACTAACATTTATTTCACTTTAAAAAGTGCACAAAATATAAAAACTAGTAAATAAAAGTAAGCTGAAATGTTTGTTAGTAGTACTAAAAAGTCAGCTGTGTTCAAAAGTAATTGTTATGTGTACTGGATAAAATCGTTGTCATAACATGGTATAAATAAGTTAGTTTGTAAATGTACGTTGTAATGAAGACTACTAATTTTATAAGAGATTATGAAATATACGAACAAGATTGTAGCTTTGATTATATTATGGTGAATGTATGTGAAGAAAGTAGTTACAACAAACATAAGGCTAGTAATATATGTATTTTATTTGTCAGTAAATAATTTATCTCATTGCTTATTGCCTGTGACTTCGTAACATTTCCATCGAGTAAGTCTTACACACTGTGTCTTGGTTTAAACACTATACAATTGTGAAAGTAAACAATACATTTATTAGTTAAAAAATGGAAAACATAATTTTTGTTCCAAATTTAATTAACAAAAAAGTTTAATTTTACAAAAAATACGTAAGTGCATAAACATTTTTAGGGGTTTTAGGTAATAATGTGAATTTAACTGGTCATCCTTAAAATGAATCGGGTGGAAAATTTAAGTATGGTAGGCTTATCTCGACATTTTTTAAAACTACTATTACAACTTTACAGTATTGTCCTAAGTTTTTAATGTTTGCTTGAAAACCAAAGAAACCCGTAGTAGATATATTACAAATAAATGAAAGAAAAATAGGAATACAATACTTTTTCCACACACTACGTGTACGGGGTCAAATTCTAATGATACTGTAAACATAAATTACAAAATTAACTAGAAAGAATAATGTAAACCTAACAAGAAGAAGATCAATTAAATGAACCATTTATAATTTGGTTGAAATTAAAATATTTTAAAAAAATATCGAATTGATGCTTACAACTAGCGCCAAGTACAGCGGTTTGCCAAGTACCCCGCAACGTACCTAAAAAAAAAAAACTCATAAGTTTCACAAATACATACAAACGTAAAAAATCTTTATAAGTTGTACAAATGTGTCGAGCAAACTGTACCGGGTCTTTAGACCGGTACATTTCGTTTTTTCATCGTAGTCTGCCGGGCTGCCTGAGATTCACTTTTGCCCGGCGATTCGCGTAATTTGGTGGCCGTTGGCCCGGTTTCGTTCGTTCCGTGTTCCGGCCTTCGTCTGTCAGGTTGGCCATCAGTCTAGATTGTTCTAATAGAGTTCTACTCGGCCGAACCTCCTTACCATGCGAGGCTAATTCACCTAAAACTCCAGGGTCCTTGAGTGGGACGTTCAGCCCTCGGCCTGCCGTCCGGGGATTGTCTACCATCTGCACTGCTAGCCTGGCCTGAGGACCATGTTGGAGCCTGGAGTTGCCCGCTACCCGCCCTACATCTTTGGTGGTAGAAGTCTTCTGTCCTCAGGTCAGTGCGTTCTATGTCGTTTTTCCCGGCGGCTGAGCTGGGAGTTTTGATGTTTAGTATTTACAAGAGAAAAAAAGTGAAATATAAAGAAAAAGAAAAAAAGGTGCCGAACTATTCATTGAGGCCTAGGCCTAAAGACTGAAAAGTTTATGAAACAGCCATGGGGACTTTTACAGGTTTTTAATTAAAAAAAAAAAAAAGAAAGAAGAACTTTTAGAATACACAGAAGAACTTTTCGGGATGTTAATATTTATTTATATTTATATTTCTTGTTATTAATTAATTAGTTTTATTTGTTGTTATATTTTTTTTAGATTTTATAGTTGTTAGGTCCCTATGGTTAAGTTATGTTATTTATTTATATGTTTAGGCCTAGTTATTGTTATTTATTCTTTGTTAAGTGAATTCCAAACACCCCTTTAATTATTAATTAAAGGGGTGTTTGGAAGTGAATTTTTACTCGGACGGTACCGTGTTATATTTTCTGTTAAATTATTTAATTTTTAAACTTTCACCAAAAGGGGATTATTGTGCTTTGATTTAACGTCTAATTCGGAGCTGCCCAGGGATTCCGGCTTACTCCCTGGCCCGGTGGAATTATGGGATTTGGGCTAAATTGCCGGTTTAATTGTTGTTTGCCAGACGTTTTCTAAATTTTCAATTTTATGTGGGCATTAAATTTATCTTACGTTTTGGGGGTCTCCGGCTAAACTGCAGATAGGCCATGTAGTTGTTAATTGGTAATTTTGGTATTTGTTGCGTTTGTTGTTTTTGTAGCTTTTGTGTCTTATCTTGTTAATTTTAGTGTTTATTGTTATTTATTTAAGTGCGAATTTGGTTGTGGCCTTCTGCCGTTTTTTGATTAATTAATTTATTGCTTTCTTGATAATAAAAAGTAGTTTTGCTCAGCTGCCGAGTTTTATTTTGGACCCTTCAACTGCCACCCACGATCCCATCGCTCGACTTGTTTTGAGCCATCCCCCGGTTGGCACGCTTACCAGCTTTGGTGGGGGGATGGGTCTCAATTGGTAGCAGAGCGTGGTTGCCTAAAAAAAAAAAAAAAAAAAAAAAAAAAAAAATCTCTCTTGGTTGTTGACGGTGGGGGTTTGCCAGTTAGTAGGCCATGGTTGGCCGTCCTACCGTCAAGGTGTTTTGGTAATACGTAAAAAAAAAAAAAAAAAAAAAAAATAGAACAAATAAACAATTATTTAAAAACAATAAAAAAAACCAAATAAATAATTCAACTTATAAAAAAAAAAAAAACCTAGGCAATCCGCTTGGTTACTGTTTTGAATGGGTTTCATGGGTGGATTGGAGTGGTCGGCGGTGGCTCGGTAGGCTGAGGGTTTAGTTCGTCTTGGACCCTGGAGTTGTCGTTTTTTTGTGTATATTGTTGAGAATTGTTGCGTTAGAGATGGCCTATCTGCAGAATGTTGCGCTCCTAGTCAAGGAGGAGTTGATATTTGAGTTGAGGTCGCGGGGTGTGACTCCGGAGGGTGATGTTCTGAATCTCCGGAGGTTGCTGCGGGAGCAGTTGTCCGCGGGTACGGCGGTGGATTGGTCTGATCTACTGGAGGTTGGGGATGAGTTGTCTGTTTGTAAACGTAAGGTGGAAGATTGGGAAGGGGTTTTGGAAGATCTGCAGTTTGAACCTCCAGTAGGTCGTGACCGGGCCTGCCGCCTTGCACGTTTGGGGCATCTGCTTGCCCGTTTAAGGCTGGTCAACCGGGCACCGGGGTTGGAACCGTCGGATAGGGCGTGGATCTTGGAGAGTGTGGCTAGGCTGGATGAGATTTTTCAGGCACTCTCCGGTTCCACGACTCCTACGGGTCTGGGTCAGCGGCCTACTTTCGCGCTTTCGCCTAACGTGTCGAGGCCGCAGGCTGAGACAACGGCTCTCACTGTGCCTGAGGTTCCTTCTGAGCCTGCAGGCGTTTCTGTTGAGGTCGCTTGTGGTTCGGCTCCAGCTGCCGTTCCTACTGCTTCTTTGTGTTCGCCTGCTCTTCTGCAGCTGAGCTACCACAAGCTACCTAACCCTCTCACGCCCATGATCCAGAATCTCCCTGTGATCGATGGGATGGATCCTGAGGAGCTTCTTAAGTTCCTAGTGGCCTTTCTCAGACTTAGTGAGATGCCCGGCATGCAGGCTGGGGACTTGCTTCGTCTGATTTTCCCTTATTGCAGAGGTCCCGTTGGGGAGTTGCTGAGTTCTGTCTTGGCCAGTGATGCCTCGGTGGACTCGTTCCACCGAGAGTTACTTTCGTAGTTTCTTCCCATTCGACTCAGGGAGAGGATGGTCATGGACAGATTTTATCGGTCGCAGGGTAGGGGCGAGTCTCTGGCAGTCTATGTCTCTTCAGTCAAGGAAGCTCGGCAAGCGTTGCGCCTCACACTTTCTGAAGCTGACACCGTTCGTGTCATCCTGGATGGCATTTCTCCCGAAGAACGGTGCAGATTGGTTTTTGCTGGTGTTCCTTCGACTTTTCGGGAGCTGCATCAGCTGTGCATTGTTTCGCGCAGCGTGCAGTTCTCAGACCAGCAAGGGAGGGATTCTGAGAGTCATCGTGCTCTCCCCACCCGTCGACCGGCTATGTCTGTAGGTGTGAGTCAGCCAGTGGAGGGTCGTGGTTCTCGGCCTCCTGTTGTGTGTTTTGCTTGTGGCCAACCTGGTCACATTCGACGTGACTGTCCACGTGCTCGAGGCCGTGGGGCGGGAAGCGCTCAGCGCGGGGGGTTGCCTCCACAGTAGCTCCCCGCGTTGATGCGAGTGACCGTGGCCATTTGCCTCTGACACGTGCCCATAGCAGGAGTGTCGGGGATTTTTCGGGCCTTGCTGGCATGGCTTCCCTGGGACTTAGTGCGGTCACCTCGGTGTGTCCTGGCGTTTTTGTTTCTTTTGGTGGTACGGTGTGTCGAGCCCTTCTTGATTCTGGTTCGGCATGCAGTATCATCAGCCTTTCTCTTTTTGAGTCCTTTGACGCCTTAGGACTTGTCAGGCACACCGAGCCTTCTTCTATTACGTGCTGGACGGCATCCCAAACTCCTCTACCCATACTTCTTAAGGCGTCATTACATTTTAAAATTGAAGGATTTTCCTGGAGGTGGGGTTTTCTTGTTGCCAAGGACCTGGCGGTTTCTTGTATCCTAGGGGCAGACCTTATCTCTAAAAGTGGTATGGTGCTTGACCTCCAGAAGCGCCAGATGTTTTTCAAGTTCAATCGGCGAGTTTTGGTGCCTCTAGTAGGTGATTCTGACTGCCCTCCTGCAGTCAGAGAGGTGGGTTGTGAGCCCGAACAACCCAAGGTGGATCCGGTTGGTCATCTCCCCCCTGAGCAGGCGGAGGCCATTAGGAGGCTGTGTTTGCGGTTTCCTGATGTGCTTACGCCGGAGCTTGGGGTCACTTCTCTTCTGGAGTATGAGATCCACCTCACCGATTCTCAGCCAGTTAGAAGTCATCCGTACAAACTTGCTCCCCCAAAGATGGAGGTTATGAGGGCTATGATTGAAGATCTTCTGAGCAAGGGTGTGATTGAACCGTCTCGTTCTGCTTATGCCAGTCCAGCTTTTCTTGTGCCCAAGCCTAATGGTAAGTCTAGGCTTGTGATGGATTATCGGAGGCTCAACGCTAAGGTCGCTATTGACTCGGTACCTCTGCCTAATTTGCATTCTGCGTTTGATTGGTTCGGTAAGGCTAAGTTTTTCAGTGTGTTTGATTTGAACCAGGCCTACCATCAGATTCCATTGAAGAAGGAATCACGGCCTATGACTAGCTTCTGTGTTCCCTGGAATCGTTACCAGTTCACTAGGGTTCCTATGGGTCTTGCTGTGGGTGCCCAGACTCTTACTCGTCTGCTTGATTCCATCTTCCATGATGTGAAGTTCAAGTTTGTCTTCAATTACCTGGACGACCTTCTTGTCTACAGTGAGACTTTCGGGGAACACATGCAACATCTGGAGGAAGTTCTTAGTCGCCTTAAATCAGCTGGCCTTACCGTCAATCCAGAGAAAGTCACTTTTGCTCGTCCTGAGATTTCTTGTCTGGGTCATCTGATATCTTCTCGAGGCGTCTGCATTGATCCTGCGAGGACCCAGGGCATTCGGGATTTTCCTCCTCCCAGAGATGCCAAGGGGATTGCCCGTTTTGTGGGGATGGTGAATTTTTACCGTCGCTTCATCCCTAACGTGGCCGAGCTTGCTGCCCCGTTGAACGAGTTGCGAAAGAAAGGTGTCCCTTTTGTGTGGGGCCGAGCTCAGCAGACTGCCTTTGATGCTCTCAAGGAGGCTATCATGCAACCTCCTGTCCTGCGTATGCCTGATTTCAGCAGAGAATTTATTCTTCAGACTGATGCCTCCTCCTCCGCCATTGCTGCTGTTCTTTCTCAGGAGTTTGATGGGGTCAGGCAGCCCATCGCTTTTGCTTCGAGGACGTTGTCTCACCAGGAACAGAAAGCTTCTTCCATCTATGAGTTAGAGTGTCTGGCGGTTGTCTTTGGTACGGACAAGTTTCGGCGTTCCTTGGAACACGCTGAGTTCTTGCTGGAGACTGACAATCAGGCACTATCTTGGCTTCTTGCCCATCCCCGACAGCTCGGGAAAATTGGTCACTGGGTGGTCAAAATTTCTGCTTTTAAGTTCCGAGTTCAACATCTTAGGGGTACCCAGAATGTCATCGCGGATGCTCTTTCCCGCATGTACCACGAACCCAGTGATCCACCGACTGAGGCTGTTGCTCAGTGTGGTGCTGTTCTTCTGGATTTTCCTCTGGCTTTTGACGACCTACTGTCCCATCAGCAGAAAGATCCTGAGCTGAGTCATCTTAGGTGAGCTTCAAGAGGGAGGTGCCCACCCTCCCTATTTTCTGTCCAAAGGGGTACTCTGTTGCCGTTCTCGACAGAGGGGTGAACCCTGTGTAGTGCTGCCTAGTCATCTAGTACCGATGGTCTTTCAATATTATCACTCTTCTCTTGTGGGCGGTCATCTTGGCATTCATAAGACCATCGCTAAGATTCGTAGGTACTTCATCTGGAAGGGCATGGACCGGGATGTTGCGGGCAGAGTGCGGGCTTGTCACCTGTGCTCTCTCAGCAAGCCTAGTCAGAATGCAAGGTTAGGGTTGTTATCTTCTGAGGTGGCCGAGCGTCCTTTTGAGAAGGTGTTCATCGACTACGTGGGTCCTTTTCCCCGTAGCAAGTCAGGTAGCTCCTACCTACTTGTTTGTGTGGATGCTTTCTCGAAGTTCGTTTGGCTTTTCCCACTTCGGAGTGCCACGGCTAAGCTCACCATCCGTGCTCTCCAGTCCCAACTCTTCCAGCACTTTGGTGTGCCTTCCACTCTTGTGTCCGACAACGGTAGCCAGTTTACCTCACACGAGTTTCGTAGGTTCTGTTTTGGCAATGGTATCAGGCATGTGACTACCTCTCCTTATTACCCACAGCCTTCTCATGCAGAGCGGTTCAACCGCAATCTTCGGTCTGCCCTTATTACCTTCCATGCTGAGAAGCAGAACACCTGGGATGAGAGTCTCTCTCTTGGCTCCAGCTTGCTTTCAATTCTTCCAAGCATGAGAGTCACAATGCCACTCCCTTCGAGATTCTACATGGCTACCCTCCTAACAACCCTTTGTCCAACTTGTGGAGGTTAGAGGAACTTCTACCTACGCCAGGTGCCACTGACGTAGTGTCCACGTGGCGGGCTGCTCGGCGCAACCTGCTACGTGCTAGAGAGAGAGTAAGGAGGAGGTATGATAAGGGTCGTACTCCTAACCCTTTTCAGGTTGGAGATCTGGTTCTTTGTCAGACTCACCCGGTCAGTTCGGCCGCGGAACGAAGAGCTGCAAAGTTGTGCTATCGGTGGTCTGGTCCCCACCGCATCGACAGGTTTTTGTCACCGGTGACTGCTCTGCTGGTTGATCCCCAGTCAGGCAGGGTGTTTAGGAAAGCCCATGTGTCCCAGCTTAAGGCTTTCCGGGGAACGGTTGGTCCAGGAGTGGGTGTTCCTGGGGGTTTCTTGGGGCAAAGAGATTGATCACCTCTGCGCCCTAGGTGGCTGTTCTGAGAGAGTCTTTTTCTCTCTTTTCTTGTCGGGCCCGACAGTCAGGGTAGTTCGCTCCCTGTTCGAGGGGTTTCCCCTCTTAGTTTCTCTTGGGCGTCCTTGGAACACCACTATTCGGAGGTCTTCTTCGTCTTCTGTTTGGTTCCTTGAGGTACCGAGTTTTCTCCCCTGCCTGGGTGTGTTGAGTTTTGCAGAGGGAGGTTGTACCGGGTCTTTAGACCGGTACATTTCGTTTTTTCGTCGTAGTCTGCCGGGCTGCCTGAGATTCGCTTTTGCCCGGCGATTCGCGTAATTTGGTGGCCGTTGGCCCGGTTTCGTTCGTTCCGTGTTCCGGCCTTCGTCTGTCAGGTTGGCCATCAGTCTAGATTGTTCTAGTAGAGTTCTACTCGGCCGAACCTCCTTACCATGCGAGGCTAATTCACCTAAAACTCCAGGGTCCTTGAGTGGGACGTTCAGCCCTCGGCCTGCCGTCCGGGGATTGTCTACCATCTGCACTGCTAGCCTGGCCTGAGGACCATGTTGGAGCCTGGAGTTGCCCGCTACCCGCCCTACATCTTTGGTGGTAGAAGTCTTCTGTCCTCAGGTCAGTGCGTTCTATGTCGTTTTTCCCGGCGGCTGAGCTGGGGGTTTTGATGTTTAGTATTTACAAGAGAAAAAAGTGAAATATAAAGAAAAAGAAAAAAAAGGTGCCGAACTATTCATTGAGGCCTAGGCCTAAAGACTGAAAAGTTTATGAAACAGCCATGGGGACTTTTACAGGTTTTTAATTAAAAAAAAAAGAAAGAAGAACTTTTAGAATACACAGAAGAACTTTTCGGGATGTTAATATTTATTTATATTTATATTTCTTGTTATTAATTAATTAGTTTTATTTGTTGTTATATTTTTTTAGATTTTATAGTTGTTAGGTCCCTATGGTTAAGTTATGTTATTTATTTATATGTTTAGGCCTAGTTATTGTTATTTATTCTTTGTTAAGTGTATTAGGGGTGTTTGGAAGTGAATTTTTACTCGGACGGTACCGTGTTATATTTTCTGTTAAATTATTTAATTTTTAAACTTTCACCAAAAGGGGATTATTGTGCTTTGATTTAACGTCTAATTCGGAGCTGCCCAGGGATTCCGGCTTACTCCCTGGCCCGGTGGAATTATGGGATTTGGGCTAAATTGCCGGTTTAATTGTTGTTTGCCAGACGTTTTCTAAATTTTCAATTTTATGTGGGCATTAAATTTATCTTACGTTTTGGGGGTCTCCGGCTAAACTGCAGATAGGCCATGTAGTTGTTAATTGGTAATTTTGGTATTTGTTGCGTTTGTTGTTTTTGTAGCTTTTGTGTCTTATCTTGTTAATTTTAGTGTTAATTATTTATTTATTTAAGTGCGAATTTGGTTGTGGCCTTCTGCCTATTAATATTGTGGCCTTCTGCCGTTTTTTGATTAATTAATTTATTGCTTTCTTGATAATAAAAAGTAGTTTTGCTCAGCTGCCGAGTTTTATTTTGGACCCTCCAACTGCCCCCCGTGATCCCATCGCTCGACTTGTTTTGAGCCATCCCCCGGTTGGCACGCTTACCAGCTTTGGTGGGGGGGATGGGTCTCAAAACACCGGTTCAGTATTTTAATTTTGTTACACGTCAGTTAGAATGTTTATATGTTCACAACACGAGGACTAAATAATAATAGCAATTTAGGTATATATTTTTTCAAAATACTATGTAGGTGTTCAGTAGCTCATTCCTGCAGTTACATAAGTTACATAAAACTTTGATCATTTCACAGTGAATATATCGTATGGTTTTGGCAGCAACCAAACAGACTCTATAAATATTGTACCTATTTTAAAATAAAAATGTTTACAGTTAAAATACTACACTGTATGAAATAGTTAAATTTCAAAACCAATTTTATATCTATGATATATATGTCACTATTCATAATACTTGTCTATTCATGTGTATTTTATTGTAACGAGTAATCAAATATCACGGATGAAGCGTAATAAATAAAAACGATTACAACGCGTGACGAAAGTCAACCATTACTTTTCCTTGACTTCAAACAGTCGATCATATTCCACATACATTACGACAGGCGCAGCGCCAGCGCGGTCGGTAATGAGCCCGAGTACAGCCAATTTCAGCTGTTGTCTACTTGAAGCAGCACTGCGCATTGACCAATTCTGCCATAGTCCCAACACGTTCCGCTAGAGATCGCTAGCGCTGGCTGATCACTCAAAGCCGTATCTACTATTCTACTGTCGGGTACTCACGAGTCTGGGAGCGAGGGTTGCAGGCGCCAGGGAAAGTTTTCGGCTAAATTATCGGCTAGTGTTGGGCGGGTTGCGTTCTGGTCGCTCCCAGACTCGTGAGTCCTCGACAGTAGTTGCTCATCTAGGTGCGTATATAATCAAGGCCTTCACTCTCCAAGAGGCTTTAAGTTCAGTGAATAACGTTTATATTACATTACATATCCTGCTAAATCTAAGATCGTCTTTTGCTCGCGGTATGCGATGTCTGCACCGTTAATTTGTGGCAGCACTTGATGTTGTGATTACCTTCACTTACCATGAGGCTTTCAGTTCAGTGAATAACGTCAATTATTACATTACATAATATGCTAAATCTAAGTTAGTTTTGTACTCGCCTTATGCGGTGTCTACACCGTTAATTTGTGGCAGCACTTGATGTAGTGATTACCTTCACTTACCATGAGGCTTTCAGTTCAGTGAATAACGTCAATTATTACATTACATAATATGTTAAATCTAAGTTAGTTTTGTACTGCTATTAGGATGCTTCCACATTCTCTTTTAATGCCACGTTTCTTAAGTTTCACATTTATAGATATGTAAAAATTAAGATGGTAAATATTACATATTATTTATTGTTATACTTAAAATATTAGTCTTATGTCGCCGTAATTTAAATGTTATGAAAAACTAATTATTTTCCCGTTTATAAGCCAAAGTTCCACTTTACTTTTAGGCTAAGGGATTTCAGAAAATGTACAACATAAAATTGTATTTGCTAATAGTTTTAATAATTTCATAAGAAGTAATAGAACTTATAAGGCTTGTTATTTTTTACGTTTATTTGTTGTATATTTTATGTTTGTAATAATTAACCCTATACTGTTCAAATGGGGTAAAGAAAAAACAAAATATTGTTCTTGCTTTCAGTGTAATTTTAATTCATTCGGAAGGTGAGGCTGGGTCCTGTGCAATTCTAGGTCTGAGTGTCAGGTGGTTTTATTGGATAAAAATCCCACTACTCGCTGAAAGTGTCTTTTGAAGATTTCCCACTTACCAAAAATCAAAATTAGCATTGGATAGAACATGAAACTATTCTCCCTGTGTAGTTTAATCATTAGATGAAGCTGATCCCACGCATTCCAATGTGTCCGATTAGAATTAAATGAGCCTTTTGATAATTGAAAATCAAGAAGCTGCTAAAATCAGAGGGTTGGTTCCTCTTGACGAAATATTATTATTAATAAATACTTGTTGGAAGGCAGTAATTATGTATATATTAAAAAAGAAATAATTTATAGCTGTGTTTGTTATGTGTTAAAATATATAAAATAGCATAGTTTACTTGTAAACCTAAATTGTTTGAACCAAAATAAGCTAATGTTATTATTATAAATTTACACACTAAACGTCAGTAGAGTTATAATACAAAGAACTTTATGTACTAATTTCAATACATTTGTTAGAGTATATCTACAGAGGGGAGACAAATTATTAGACTCAAACTGAATTTTCAACAATTTTAGTTGTTAAACTATTTTAAGAGTACTTTTACTTAATGTACATGGATAAATAATTTTGAAAATGATGTTTAGTGTTATATAGTATACATTTCTCACAAATTTTTCCAAAGTCTGTGCGATACAGTCCACACAGTACAGTCATATGTAAAAAAAGCAAAAACAATGGAATCAGCTGTTTTCCTACCACTTGTGTTTTCTTAACCTCAAACCTACTGGTTGTGTTTTAATGTGCTTGGATTTGTTAGTGGTTATCCTGTAGTGCTTTTTAACGATTTTATATCAGTTTTATTAACACAATTCGGCATTTTTGCTTCTTTTTACTCTGTCAGTCATATGCCAGTAAATTGTTTTTGAAATGGGCAAAACTGCAGATTTATGACCCCGTAAAATAGCTATGACAAAGGTTCTTTTGGAAGAAAATAATTATTCACAAAGGGAAATGGCAAGAAGACTCAATATATCACAAAAATCTGTAAGCAGGGTTAAGCAGGCCTCTAATACTAATGCTGTTTACGAATGTTATCGAGTTGGAAAATGTGGCCGCAAACCTAAATTGAATGAAAGATTGAAAAGAAAACTGAAGAACATGGTTATCAAGAACAGAAAAAGCACAAAAAAAAGTTGGTACAGGAACTGAAAGAATATGGGGTGAAATTCTTCCCCCAATCTTCTTCTAACATGAGATGTCTGTTAGATCTTCTAGCTAGTGATGTCTGAGATTTGGAAGATGGACTCATCAGAAAACATTACCTGAAAGCAAAAAGTAGAAGAGGATTGTGTGATGCAAACAGTGAAACATCCGACTTCCGTTATGGTCTGGAGTTGTATGTCGGTACAAGGGCCTGGTAGGCTCTACATTGTTGAGAAAACAATGAGACAGGACCAGTATCTCAATGTATTGCAGCGAAGAATGGTTCCGCAAGCCAAAGACTGGTTTCCGGATGATGAATTTGTGTTCATGCACGACGGAGCGCCATGTCACCAAGCAAAAACAGTTAAAACATTTTTCAGTACAAATGAAATCAGTGTTCTGCCTTGGCCAGGAAATAGCCCGGATATGAATCCGATTGAGAATCTCTGAGCTATAGTGAAGAACAGGATGAAAAAAGAGAAAATTACCACAAAAACTGCTTTAATTGAGTCTTTAATAAAAATTTGGCACCATGACCAAGAAATAAAAGATTCCTGCCAAAAACTGGTGGAAAGTATGCCAAATAGATTGGCATTGCTTATAAAAAATAAGGGAAAACATACTAAGTATTAGATATTTGTAAAACTTGAAAATGATTAAATTTTATTGAAAAACCATGTTGAGTCTAATAATTTGTCTCCCCCTCTGTAACTGCTAGTCCTCGCTAGTGGCAATGTTGTGAACAGCTAGCAAGTAACTCACCTCTCTTTAATCAAATGTTCTCTGGCAGTACCTTAAGTTGTCAAGAGTAGCGCTGCCTCTCACTCGCTAGTGGTTTATGTTATTACCACTAGGTAGCACTGTCTATCAACTATTAAATCTAAATCAGCTAGGATTTGTTGATCAAATTTTATTATAGTAAATTTATACACTCAAAGTCCGTAGAGTTAAAAATAGAAACAGTAAACTTATGTCATTAAAATTCATTTAATTGTTTAAGTATAACAAAATGCTAGTCCTATTTAGTGGCAATGTTGTATAAACAGCTAAATACACCTCTCTTTAGTCAAACGGCCTCAGGTAGTACCTTAAGTTACCACAAGTAGCGCTGCCTCTCACTTGCTGGTGGTTTATATTATCACCACTAGAAAGCACTGTCTATCAAATAACAAAGGGAAATCTGATAAGATTTGTTGATATAAATTTTTGACGATTATCTTATTAGTTTCTTATTAACGATTCATCAATACACAGGAGGGATGAACCTCCCTCTTAGGGAGTGGACTGGACACTCTTGAATACGTTCCGAAATGGCGTTGGCAGATGCAATTAATTACTAGAAGTATAAATGAGAATTGACACTAGATCAGTCATGTGATTGCGGGGATTCATTCATACAATGGATCACATAGTTACAGTGTGTCCAAACAAAATACAGTCACTTTACATATTTTTTATCAGTTAATATACAATCATGACTTTTGGATATTTATCCAAACATATATCGCAGCTTTAAAATTAACGAATTGTAGCTAACAACAAACCATTCTTTGGCAGTACCTTGAATAACCACTAGTAGCGGTACCTGTCACTCTAGCGGTTGCCACTAGGTAGCACTACTGTTGTATGTATTATGGCTTTAGTTCTGATGAATGCTGTTTTCATATACTTGGACACTCCTTACACGATTGTAAATATAATACGTATTATAGGAGATAATTGAAGCAAAACCTTCTTTTTCTAATGTGTAAGATGTTAACTCAAATATAATTCTTAATAGTATTACTTATTGAATATTAAAAATATATAATAGTTTGTTATTATTTATCTCATGTGTCCCATGAAGCTTGATATCTAAACATGAGGACACAGGAAAGGAGATAACCTAAAAATGTAGTTTATTTTCAAGATATTGTTGGAATAGCTACAAATAACGAAATATTCCTTCAACTTAAATCATAACCACACCTACGTTTTTATAAAAAGATTTATATTAACATTCGTTTGGATAAATGTTAAATTAGGGTTCACCCCTACACTATTCTCATGCCAATCCTAATCAATTAGACATTTCAATACAACATTACAAAGAAGAAGTTTTTTCAAAACCTGAACACATTATGAACCTTAACAGCTGTTATATGTGTTAGTGAGAACTCTGTGGTGTTGGTGGTAGGTGAATCGTAATTTATATAATAAAAGAATAAAATAAAATGAATGAAAAGGAATTCATTATTCCTTTAGATAATACTCTTTTAAATTATTAATTCATAAATTAAAATATTAGTAAAGAACCTAGTTATTTTGTATGAAAAAAAAATTAAAATACTAAAACATTTATTAGTAACTTACTAGTCGTTTCTCATTTGTTGAATTGTACATAAATTTGTTGTCTTGTGAATCTGCGTGCTAAAGGTTCAGTATACTAATAAAAACATTGTTTACTTGTAAAATAATAAGGTAATGAATATAATCTAAATAATTTATGATAATCAGTTCCTGTGAATCAGTTGCCCAGATATAAAAGATTTATTTTTCATGAACACCATAAAAATAACATCACAAAACATAAAATCAAGCTGACACATTAACATATAAAGTAGATTAATTAAAACATTAAAAACAAATGAACGTTTTATTACATCTGTGTCTACAAAAATAAACCATACAGACTGCTTAATATTTCTGTTAACTCTATTTTTAAATCATAAATTACACATGCTCACAATAAAGTTGACTGAGGTGTGCTGTAAATGACTTTAAGGATGCTTTAGTGTAACCCGCATAAATTGAAATGGTGCCTCACCCCACCATAACTAGACAATACAAAGACATATTCGTTAACTCATTATTTATAAATAAATTTATAAAAATATGATAAAAAAGTAAGGAAAGTCTGTAGGAATACCATGCAAGACAGTGTCGCGCAGTGTCTATAACAACCGGACTGCGGTGGGGGAACCTTCCCCTTTCTCCTGAGACCGTTCTGCACTTCGTTTCGGAACGATCCAGTTAGAGTAGTATACATCGATGGGTCGAACCCTAGAAAAAACATTTCGTCTCTGGCAAGTACGGCATAAGGTATAATGTGTGCGCTAGCCACTCCAAAATTCGTGGGTATGTGTAGGATTTTATTAGCGAATTATTGGTCCATAATTATAACCTATTTTATTGTGTACATAGATAGACACAGTTTAGATGTATAAATAAGTATGTTTAATAACAATTAACTTGTTATTGTTAAGTAACGGTAACTGATGTAATGAAAACTGTATAGTATCTTAGTAAATTTGGAACAGTTGTGCCAACGCAACTGTTGCACCTTGAAACTAATGCGCCAGGATGGCTGTTGTCTGTTGCACCAATTAAGAAAATACAACTGAATTACAACTCGCAACTGAAACAGGATGTTAAACAGGAAACAGCTGCAATATGTTTCATGTTACGACAGGTCTTGTTCGTATGAATCACTTGCAAGTTGCAAGTCAGTCTCAGTGTGGCACTGGCACGTTGTAAGTTATATCTGTTGCAGTTGTGTCTTATAGTTCTGTGTGAATTATAGTTACATTCTCATTAATTTTTTGTATATATATTTTTTTAAATTTTATTTTATTTGTGTAATTTACGTAGCATTCAAAATTATTTAATTACAATGTGTTCCGTGCGTCGTAAGCATAGCCCATTATGGTCTTATTTCAGTGTTATTGATGAAAATAATAAAAAGTGTAGATGTGATGTGTGTGGTATAATAATGTCTTATCTTGCTACGATTAGCAATTTACAACATCATCTTCACAGGCGACATCCTACAATCGACTTAAAATTAGATACTCGCCCTCAGGTAATTGATAAAAATACTACTGAAAATAAAAATAATGTCTGTGATAGCTTGATATTTAGTCAGCCTTCAACTTCAACACACAATAATAACATAGTTTCAAGCGAATGTAATGCTGAAAGCCAGTTATCAACAAAACAAATAGAACAAACAAAAATCACATCACAATCTAGTATCTCATCATTTCTGCCAAACAAATTAATTTAAAACAAAAAAAGAAACTTGACAAACTATTATTAAAACTAATCACTGATGATTTGCAACCATTTTCTATTGTTAATGATATCCCTTCATTGTCAAATCCCTCATATGATATCCCAAGCAGGAAAACATTATACAACAACTTTTTACCAGCAGCATACGAGGAGTGTAAGTGTATTGTTCAAGATCAATTTAAAAATGTAACACAGATTTGCCTAACCACAGATTGCTGGTCATAAGCTTGCAATGACAGCTATTTGGCTCTAACAGCTCATTACATAACTAACGAATTTAAATTAGAATCAGCGTTGTTAGATTATGTTAAATTTGAAGGCTCGCTTACCAGCATAAATTTAGGTAGTAAGATTAAGAGTATAACAGATAGTTTTGGTATATCTAACAAAATATTACAAGTAGTTACTGATAACGCAGCAAATGTTATAGGAGCCATTTCCGAGCTAAAGTGGAAAGAATTTGGATGTTTTGCCCATACTCTAAATTTCGTTGTAAACTTCACACTTCAATCCGTGCAACCAATTCTAAATCTTATACAAAAGGCCAGAAACATAGTAACATTTTCTAGAATGAATAATCTTGCAACTTCGAAACTTTTAAAATATCAAAAAGATATGGGTGATAATAACCCAAAAAAACTTATCCATGATGTGCTTACACGTTGGAACTCATGTTATTTTATGCTAGAAAGATTAACAAAACTTCAAGATGCAGTTAAAACATCTCTAGCTTTATCCGAGAGAAGCGAATTGAATTTAAATGCTACAGAGTGGGAAATATGTGCAGAGTTGATTAAGGTACTACAGCCTTTTGAGGATGTCACACGAAAAATGAGCGGGGAAGGATTTGTAACAGGTAGCCAGGTTATTGTACTTACCGCAGGCTTGATAAACGTGTGTTCTGTGCTTAAAAACAGAGAACTTAACACCTATGTGACTGAAATTGTATTAGCACTCAATCAAGGGTTAATATCTAGATTTAAAAATATCGAGTTTAGTAAAACTGCACGGATATGTACTTTACTATATCCAAGGTTCAAGCTTTGTGCTTTTACCTCAGAACCAGCAAAAAGTAGCTTAAAGAAGCACGTGCAGGAATTATTGATAAAATGAGAACAACCTGATCAAAATGACTCTCCACCAGAAAAGCAGAGAAAGAAAGATGAGAAAACGGATGAACTCTCGGTATGGACCTTGTTTGATAGTACCATAGATAAGGGGCCAAAAAGGAATACTACTTCTAGAGCAATTATTGAATTAGACAGGTAAGAATAATTATTATTGTTATAAATATTTTAACTTTATTAGTTTAAATTAATTCATATTTAATTAAAACCAAATTTACATTAAAAAAGTGTTTCGCAAAAGAACTTTCTTATGTTTTATATTTTATATCCCTTATATTTCAGCTACCTTAAGGAAAGCATAATACAAAAGAATGACAAACCTGTTCATTGGTGGGTAAACATACCCAAATTTGGCAAATTTATTGCGGATTTACTTTCCAATGGTGGCGACTTCTGTAGCATGTGAAAGGATCTTTTCAAAGACAGGCCAAATTATAAATGACAGAAGGACAAAATTAAAACCAGAAAAAGTCACATAAATAATATTTTTAAATTATAACTATAAATTTGTTAACTATTAAGTTGGTCATTCCATATTAAGAATTAAAAAATACCATAATAATGGATAAAACTGTTTAAATGTAGTCATTTTTACCTTTATTACCTCTATTATACATAATATATACAATCCAATTCCTTTCATTAGCCTAATGCAGTTCCTGTTGTCTTATATGATTGTAGAATTGAATTAGTTAGATAATCCCAGAATTAGTTTATATTTGCATCAGCTGCAACAGGAACAGATTCTCAGACAACATATAGTTTGCATTCAGTTGCAGTTTCAGAGCTTTTCCTACTAATATCAATATGGCAGTATCCTTAACTGTTGCAACCCAACAGTTTAATTAAACTGTTGTGGAGTGGCAACTGTTCCACAGCAAACAACAACTAGTACTAATCACCAATCTCTATGTGCAGATGAATGGTTGAGAGTTATAATTCACTAGACTACTACATTTTAGAGATGGGCGTTATTTAACGTAATAGGAAAAATAATATGATTACTTTCGCACCCTATTACCAAGTAACAGGATTACTGGTTTTACCCTATTAATTTTGTAACGCAGTCGACAGAGCTGCAGCCACCAGCTGTCAATGTAGTGATTGAACACTGTGAACGGAACAAATAATAGGAAGGGTAATATGATTCTGCTCTCGCTCTCGTTTGCTGAAATTGATGCGCTGTTGTAAACAGAATATTGGGAGGGGGAAGCAAGAAGATCCTGTAAAACCATGAAACTACTTGTCGTATTAGCCATAAAACAAAACATATACTTTTAGTATTTAACATATAATTACAGTATATCAAACTTTTATATTTTTACAATGTATTATAATGGTTAATTATTTTTATTTCTTTGTTCTTTATAAATTTGTATTAATGTTTTCATTAATACACAAAATTAAATATTCTGTAAATAGTTAGTGTTACACTTTAATTATGTATGTGACATTAAAGTAGCCTCTTTTTTTATTAGAAACGAAATTTTAATACCACATCATTCAATAGGCTTTCGTATGTGTATGATATTTTTATAATAAAAGTAAGAATTATAAAAATATTCTTACTTCATCATGTCTCTTTTATAGCTTAAAATAAATTTTAATTTAAATGCCTTGTTATTAAACATTATTTGATTAAAATTATGATGATTTAGCAAATTAAAAACATAAAACAAACAAAAAGGTATGTGAAAGTATCTGTGTCATCTGTCAACGGTTTGATACAACACTAATATGATGTGTCTAATATTCACTTAAAACAATTAATAGCGTGTAGTAGATAGAGAACGAAAGAATCAGTCTTATACAGTAATAGTGTCAAATCTATCGTCTCTACTGGAACGATCCGGCCAAGCGGTAATAGGGTGACAAAATATATTCACTTCTGTGTAGCTAAAATAGCTACAATTAATTAATAGCATGCAGTAGAACGAGCAAGAAAGGATCAGTCTTATACAGTACAGTAATAGTGTCAAGTCGATCGTCTCGACTGGAACGATACGGCCAAGCGGTAATAGGGTGACAAAAATAATAGGATGAGTCACCCTATTACCGCAGTCCTCAGCGCTGCGCTGTGGAACGTTGCAGGCAATTACCGGAATGTAACGTAGCTACATTTCTCAACTCTACTTCAATTTCCAATATATATATATATATATATAGCCTCTTGAAATGTGAATGTCATCACACCCAGAGGCTGCAAGAAATTATATATGATTTATTTATGAAAAGATTTCGTTTTAAAGAGTAGATTATATATATATGACTAAAGGTTATAATTTTTAGTTGAGATTTTAAAGTGTTAAAATATAAAAAATAATATAGATTACTTGTAAATCTACATTTTTTGAAGAAAAGTTAGCAGGTTTTTAATATTACAACAATATACTTAAAAATTTTGTACAATAATAATACAAACAGTAAATTTATGTCATTTAATTAAAACTTTCAGTTGTTTGAGTATATCTAACTGCTAGTCCTACCTAGTGGCAATGTTGTGAACAGCCAGCAATTTTATACATCTCTCTTTAATCAAATGTTCTCTAGCAGTACCTTCAGTTACCACTATTAGCGCTGCCTCTCACTAGCTAGTGGTTTAGATTATTACCACTAGGTAGCACTGTCTGATAATATTGTTAGCCCAACATTTTTGACAAGAATTGATGGCAGGCAAAAAAGTGTAATAGTTCTGATGATATGTTGTTTTCGTAGACTTGGACACCCTCTTATCTCAATTATAAAAAATATAAATTTATAGAAACCATAGATGATGATGATAATAATAGCGAACTAATTGTATGATGTTATATGATTTAATGTTCAGGTCTGTCAATATAAAATCGAGGAAATTCTTTTTACGTCATAATACAATTAATTCTAAGTATTATTTGCTGAATTATTTAGCTTTGCTTTGTTTATTTAAGTTACATAAAACTTTGATCATTTCACAGTTGAATATATCGTATGGTTTTGGCAGCAACCAAACAGACTCTATAAATATTGCACCTATTTTAAAATAAAAATGTTTACAGTTAAAATACTACACTGTATAAAATAGGTAAACTTCAAAACCAGTTTTATATCTATGATATATATGTTACTATTCATAATACTTGTCTATTCATGTGTATTTTATTGTAACAAGTAATCAAATATCACGGATGAAGCGTAATAAATAAAAACGATTACAACGCGTGACGTAAGTCAACCATTACTTTTCCTTGACTTCAAACAGTCGATCATATTCCACATACATTACGACAGGCGCAGCGCCATTGCGGTCGGTAATGAGCCCGAGTACAGCCAATTTCAGATGTTGTCTACTCAAAGCATCACTGCGCATTGAACAATTCTGCCATAGTCCCAACACGTTCCGCTAGAGATCGCTAGCGCTGTCTGATCACGCAAAGCCGTACCTCGTTGCTCATCTAGGTGCGTATATAATCAAGGGTTGTACACATTTAAAACCTAATTTTCTGAAATTATAAGGTATTTACAAAATGATATCTTTGTAGGCCTAATGTATTTAAACTAGTGTGAACCACATACATGATTAGGATGGTGTATGTAGGTAGGGGAAATCAGGGCCGGATCTAGAAAATTGTTGAGGGGGGGCAAACTAAAATTTGCCGCCCCTCCCCCCCCCGTCACCCACAACAAAAAATCCCTCACAAATTAAACAAAAATGGAATAGGTAAACAAATAAATTAAGAAAAGTTGACATAGTTTTTATAAAGTATTATAATTTATACAAATATTCACACTATAAATAACAATGGTATGTAGGTAGTAGTAGTATAGACTTTAGATGCGTCACAACTTAATCTCTAATGATTACTTTACGACTCTTTTTGGACGCAAATTCTTTGATCAATTTATCAAAGCTAATGTTTGAGGCTCGCTTGTGTTCGATGGTAATAATGCTAAGATCAGCGAGTCTTTGTTGAGACATAGAACTTCTTAGGTGATTTTTGACCAACTTGAGCTTGCTGAAACTCCTTTCTCCGGTAGCAACTGATACTGGTAGTGTGAGGAATATTTTAAGTCCTGTTGTAATATTCGGGTACATTTCTTCTAGCTTGTTCTTTAAAATGAGTTCTAGTGTAGTGGAAGCACTAGACGTTTTAAAGTTATTATCTATTCCTAATGCAAAGCCTTTAAAACTTTCGATTTCAAATATCAACTCCTTTTTGTTCAAGTCTGCCTTATACGTATCTGCCAACTCACCAGCTTTGAGTTTTAAGTCATCTAAGGTCATTTCATTAATTTGGCCGCCATTCAAAAACCCGAACTTGTCATTGATATTCTCTAACGATTTAAATCTGGTGCTCATTTCCATGATCAACCTATCAGAAATTTGCAGCATGGATGCAATGAACAGCTCTTCAGGGGTGCGGGTTACAGCTTCATCTTCACAAAGTTCGTCATATATTGTTTTCCTTTTCCTCTTCCTTTTTTCTGTGAATTCTGGAGATACATCATTCATTTGTGCAATCAACTTTGCTTCAGAAAGTGCTTCAGACGGTGAATACTCTCGTGAAGTTTTCAGAAACTGACAAAGTCCTAGAATGTTTCTGGAAGCCTGGTCAACTGTTAAGTCTTCTCTTTGTAGAAACTTATTAACACCATCAATCTTTTTCAGTTGTGAATACCAAAAACAACACAAAACAATAAATTCAAAAGTTTTCAACTTGTTAAGCAAAGATTTAGAATCCGATTTTGAGTCAGATGATG
Source organism: Stictocephala bisonia (assembly GCA_035578905.1). Classification (NCBI taxonomy): domain Eukaryota; kingdom Metazoa; phylum Arthropoda; class Insecta; order Hemiptera; family Membracidae; genus Stictocephala; species Stictocephala bisonia. Next base: position 206,523 of record JAQJVL010000092.1, on the reverse strand, counting down.
AGAAAGGGTGATCTAGGATTTCTTCTAGTGCCTCTATGACTTTGCCAAAGTGTTTGTACACAGCTTCAACAGCCTCGATTCTCGCAGACCATCTTGTTTTGCTTTGTGATTTTAGAGTTGTCGGTACATGCTTCATTAGAATTTTCCATCGCGAAGTGGAAGCAACAAAAAAATTGTACAAACTCCCCAAAGTTCCAAAAAAGCTTTGTGCTTCAACTGAAGCGTCTGCTGCATGCACTCCTACCAGATTCAACGAATGGGCTACACAGGGCACGAAATTGGCTAGTTCATTTTTCTCTAGAATTCTAGCCTGTACCCCTTTGTACTTCCCAGCCATGTTGGCTCCATTATCATAGGACTGTCCTCTACAATTTTGTATATCAAGCCCATCTTTGTATGGGGCGGCGGCACGGCAGTGAGGCAGGGCGGCATGGCGCCTTGACTGGGATGGCGATCAGCTGAAATTGTAAACAAACTTTGCTGTGCTGCTAACTATGCTATTAGGGCTCTCAGTGTTTTCTACTCCGTTGCAATTATTATATTGATTGCTATTGTAAAATTATTGTTTGTTTATTACGTTATGCAGTTTTGAAATTACTTAATTGACGTTCCTTTATGACGTTTGGCTCATTAAAAACTTTTACAAACTGTAGTAAACAAATTTTCTGCAACCAGAATTTGCCGCCCCTCAACCCTGCCGCCCGGGGCAACCGCCCCCTCTGCCCCCCCCTTGTTCCGGCCCTGGGGGAAATGGGGGCCCACTAAAACATTTTGCCGAGGGCCCAGAAAGCTGCCAGTCCGGCACTGAACCCACCTATTAGAAGATTAGAATGTCACAAATATAACCTTGTAGAAATAAAACAATTTAATTGAGTTTTTTGAAGAACACACTACAATAGGCCCTGAAGGCTGTCAAATTTAACCAAATCCTTACAACATAAACAACCTATCACCTTACACAACTCTCCTTCCCTAGGGCTGTTTAGAATGAAATTGACGACACCCCCGATCTTTGAGTATTGTTCGCAGACATGGTCACCACACCAGACAACACTAATACGAAAGATTGAGCACGTTCAGCAAAGATTTTTCAGTTTGGTTGTTCTTCAGATGGGTTTAGATTCTAGACAGGTTCCTTTCACTGAGTTGCAAGTTTCCTGAACATGGAATATAGAAGATAAGCAAACGATACAATTGTCTAATTTAGGATTCTGAACAACCACACCAACACTTCTCAGATTTACTGATTAGTATTGCAATTCACTTCACTGGTCAAACAAGGTCTGAAAACATGTTTTTGACCGCCACCATAATCAAGAAGGCATTCAGTACAACACAGACTCAGAGATTGAGAAAAATGTTAATTCTCCTGACGTTCACGTCTTTGAATCAGATATGTCTAGTTTCGAAAATCTGTTCTTTTCGAACTGCTGTAACCAGAGGTGCCCATCCCCCCCAAGGTCAAGAGTGCGAATCCCCCCCATTTAGGCCTGCCATACCGGGGGTCCTCCCCCGGAAAATTTTTAATTTTAGATGCAAAAAAACGTGTTTTAGACTGTATTTTGAGCGTTAGTGTGGGAGCGTCCTGCCTGCACTCCGGACCTTGCAAGGCGAAAATTCGGACAAAACCCTTTGTTAAAATGACTCCTTTCCTCAAGATTTTGTTGAAAAATAGCTGTTTGGCTTGTAGAAATTTATGAAAAACTACCATTTTTATCTTCCCAATTTTTCTAAATTTAGGGGGGGGCTCAAGCACCTTGAGCTCCCCCTTATACACGCCACTGACTTCGCCACCTCTCCCCTTCCAAGATAAATTCAGGAAACATATGACACTATTTTAAACAGAATAGTCTATAATTAAGAGGATAAACATATATTTTCCAATACGAAATCATCTACCAATAATGAATGAAGTTAAAAAATTAATTACAACTCTTACAAGCAAAAAAGATAAACTTTCTACAATGTTGTAGTCTACAACAGTCTACAATGTTGTAGATGAATTTAGTTGGATCTTTTGTACAACAGTAGTTTTCTGCGTTGCGTGGTTGTCTTGGCAAATGCTTTAATTATTTCATTGTTGTATATGTTTTCGAGAATATCGCCATCACAAGATAAAACGAGAAGGTTTGACAACCATGAGTCCCCCATACTGCTCCTAAGGCGGGTTTTTATAATTCTTAGTCTACTCATCGTTCGTTCGGTAGAACAACTAGTTACTGCAAGTGATAGCAATATTCTGTACATCACGGTTAAATTTGGTAAGGACGACAGATGTATCACACACCTGTATGGCTTAACAAAGCCCCTCAAGATCCATCGATCTAGCATCCTTTTATCATCATCATCTTCTTCTCTTTCTTCATCTTCACTGTTGACTTCTTCGGGAACAGGTTCTTTACATATATCTGACACATCTATATTATCTTGAGTTACCTTGTATATTGACGAAAATGTCTCTAGCTCTGAAGCTACAATTACTTCATCTAGCTTGTAATACTCGCAAATATTTTTTATCGATTCGGCAAGGAATTGTGCACCTCCTTCAACCTCTTTGGAAATTTTCAGGACTCCTCCATGAGAAAAATAGGACATCTGTCCCAGTAACTGTGTTGACAGCTCAGGAAAACGGTCGTTGACTTGTCCAATTAACGAATCTAGCACTGTAAAATATGTCTACTTTCATTCGCTTTGCTGGTTCTTCTTGAGGGCTTTCATCGAGTGACAGTTCGTCCATGAATCGTTTTCTTTTACAGTTTCTTGGCATGGGTAAATCTGAAATGTTATGATTTGATAAAAATGTGTCAACTGAGCCCCGCACAATCTCCCATTCCTCTTCACTTCTTAGCTTCTGTAGCTTAGCTTTTGCGTCATTCATGACTGCTGGGACAACTCCATAGTCAATCGATTTGGCTTGCAGACACGTCGTGATTGGGGACAGTATTTTAAAAATAGCTGTTGCTATGTGCATTGCACAGATGTTTGAATAATCCGTCATGCCTTTTACAAGTCCTTTGGCCAACGCCTTTGTTTCTGTGTCGGACTTCTTGTCTTCAATAATATCTTCAAGGGTCTTCTTGATTGCTGTGAAGCAAGAAAACACTGTTTTTAGTGCTTCAGATCTGCTTGACCATCGGGTGGTTTGAACTCGTTTCAGGCTCTTCTTTTTATTTTTCAAACCTTTGGCCAAGTTTTCAAGAAACATATGATGTCGTCGATGTCCTGACATGAAGACATACATTTCCTGAAGAAGAGAAAACATATTTCTCATGTGTGGACTAATATCAATTGACTTTTCTACAACTAAAGCCAGTCTGTGAGAGCAACACCACACGTAGAGAGCTTTTGGACATTCTTTCAGCACCAGTGATTTCAAGCCAGTATACCGGCCTCTCATGTTGCTGGCCCCATCCATACTTTGAACAACCATGCCACTTAGGTCGATCCCCAAGGTTTTAAGTAGCTCTTTAGCAAGATTTTCCCCGGTAGTGTCACCACATGTGACCACTTTAACTAACCGCTCCTGTGGGTTTACTTCATTTTTTTGATTTCCACTTATATCCAAGTGTTCCACATAGCGTACAAGAACTGCAGTACATTCTTTTTTGCTGATGTCCTGTGTGGAATCCAGAATAACAGAATAAGTATTGCTATACTTAATATCACTAACTATTCTCTCTACCACCAGGTCATTCATCACATTTATCAAATCATAAATATTTCGGTAGCTCAGAAAGTTGGAACCTAATTTCCCATGTTCGCTTTTGCTTTTTTCAATTTTATCGTAATAAACTCTCACATCAGGATTATATTTTGCGAGCAGTTTAAACAGTTTGATCAGCTTCCCTTTAGAAAAATCTTTCTTTCGAAATGCTAACATTTCTTCTGCCAAGTAACGACAGCAGTCTATTATTGCTGACAATACTTCTCTGTTGTGATGTACACGATCGTCATGTACTTGAGCAAGGGAATGGTTGATTTTTTTTTGGGGAAATCCACTGGATGCGTGCAATTTGAGAGGAAATGTGGGCTTTTGACTTCTCATGTTGCTCAATGTGTTGTTGTCCATGACGGTTGATCCAGACCTTCCAGCCAGTTGTTGCCCATGCTTGAAATACCACAGTACTTGTATGAGTGGGCGGGTGAGTCAATGCCACTGTACGTGTGTGCTAACGGTTATAAGTGCACGCAGTTAAAGATGTTCTATTAATTTTTTTAGGCTAAGCAATGAAGTAATTACTTTACTTAGTACTTATAAATGAAAATTAATTAAAAGTAGACCATTTCTGTCGCGTGAGAAAACACCATTCATATTAGCCTTAAAATACCAACAACGTTGTGTCGGCGTCTCATATGTAAGAATGTAAGAATCAGAACATTTGGAATACCTAAAACATACTTACCTAGTATGAAACTCTTGAATAATTCCGCTAATGCGCATTTAATGAAAAATGCACTTTGCTTAGGAACTCTAATAATAGTTTTACGTCATTAGGTACAATGACCCATGCTATTGCTTGGTAAAGCTAATAATGTGCAGTGCAAACAAAATACAGAGTCATTCTTAGTGCTATAAACTAGCCAGTCTCTTGACTTGGTAGAGCCGTTTGATAATGTAATAAGCTTCCAAGCAGGGTTAAATTTTCTACCACTGGTTGAAGGGAACACCATAGATGACAGTGGCTGATTTTCTAATTTTAGGCACAAATTTATTTCTTCTGAAATTAACTTGATGTTGGCAAAACCAGCAGGGTCTTCAAAATTCTGAACTCCCAACACAGCTTCCTCCGATTGCGTAATATCTGAGTGCATAGTCTCACGATGATCCTCAGTTTGCATCACATCCAAATCTTCATCCGACAATACTTCTAAATTTTTCAAAGCTGGTGAGATTTCAGAAGCAGAACGGCTGGTAAGGAGTCTTGAATTATTTTCTTTGAGGTCCACATCAATCTCATCAAAATCATTTTCCGTAGTGGTTGTGGCTGGAAGATCCATTGATATGGAAGTCAATGTTGACGTGACGTCCGTGATCTCTTCATTTCGATCCAAACTGAAAAAAATAATTTGGTTTCAAACTCCTATTCACCGAGAAAAATATGTATTTGAACCAAACCAAAATTTGTTGAAACAAATAAATAATCTATTCAAAATAGCGCAAAAAAGGTATTTGGTTGAATTTATTCAAAATATTGATTTGTTTGTATGTTTGATTAAAAAAATTTGTTAAAAAATGTAATATATTTTTATTTAAAAGAACTCAAATATATACTTGGTTTAAACAAAAATTTTATTTGACTGTGTCATTTTATTTTACCCTAACAAAAAATTTTTTAAATCTAAATATAATTTGTTTTACAATAAATAAACCTATTTATTATGATTAAATAAATGAATTTGGTTATTTAAAAAACTAAAATGAACAAACTTTTGAGCAAAAAGTTGCAGTCGTGTGTGGGAAATGCAACCTTAACCTATGGATAACAAAGCCATTACTTTACCACTGCACCACTTGTAAGTGGGGTTTTGGCCCACTTTATTTTTTATTGATTTGCTTAGTATAATAAAGGTATACAGCGTACCTACATAATCAGTAAACTCATTCACAAATAAAAATACCAAAACTATAAAGAACATTTTTTTAACTCTAACTCACTTAGGCCTACAGTAGGCATATGCATACATTTTGCGCCTAATTTCTTCAAAGTCCTGGGATTAATAAATACTTACCATAATTATACTGATGCTGATGCATAATTTAAATATAAATGTATATTGTTTAGGCTATTAATAGTAGGTCATTATTTCTTAAACTTTGTTATTTACAGAAAATGTAAGGTAAGTTTTCGTAGCGTGACACAAATAAGACACTAACTTATCAGCCTCTGGTAATATTACTAAAGATTTTACTTTGAGGTGAAACCAGGTAAATTACTTAGCTACCTTTTATCCAATGATTCGATGTCTTGATCCATTGAACTTGGTGTTGGAGGGTTGGGATGGACATACTTCACCCACGGGCCGTCTTGGGTTTTCACTTCTACTATTTTAAAGTTGATTGGAATGTTGTGATTAAATTCATACAAATGTTTCTTCTTACAATGGTCCAACCACTTGTCCTGTCTATGAACCGTGTTGCACAATATTTCCAAACACTTATATTTATAAAGTTGTTTCAGTTTCTTCAGCATTGCTTTTTCACTGCTAGACAAATAGAGCACTGACAGTGACAGCAGGTTGGTATTGCCAATTGCCCCCCTCCCGCACTCATGGCTAGCAGGCTGCCATCTATGATAATCGCAGAGCAAAATATCCACCACTTCCACCCACTCACGGCTCACTCACTCAAAGTACTGTCGCGTCGTTACGGAACTTGCCTATTAATGTTAATAATGAATAGCCAAAATTCAGTTGTGGTTGTTATTAGTGTATGAATATAACCAAAAACATTTTAGGGCTAGTTTTAAAAATAGTTATAAAATTTCAATATGTTTAATAAAATCCCCCCCCAAAAATCCCAGAAGCGCAAGTGCGCTGCTGTCCCCCCCTCTGGGCACCTCTGGCTGTAACCCACCTCTCAATTATTTATATATTCTTCTAACGGATACACCATTAACAAAGTTTTACATATTTTAGAAATAAAGGCATAATAAATAAATGTAAACAATAGGCCTTTTTTTCTTCTTTGAGTTCTTTATTAGAAATTGTAAATAATTTAAGAAATTCTCAAACATTCCAATAAAATGCTTTATTATGTGAGGCCTTTCGCCTACAATGTAAGCATCGTCAGACATCAACATAATATTCTAATTCTCACATAATAAAGCATTTTATTGGAATGTTTGAGAATTTCTTAAAAAGAAAAATAGGCCTCTTGTTAATTATACTGATCCTGTCAAAAGACTTGAAAATAAGCACAACAAAGCCTTGTTTTAAGACAGATGGAACAATTCCAGAAGACAACATTGCAATGAATAAGATGGCCAGATGAGCAGCAAGAACGGAAGAGCATAGTTTTAACACACTGGGAAGTATGCTATCAGGGCCAGTGCTTTTTGACAGGTCAAGATTCTCTGAGCTTCTTCTGAACATCAGAAGCAGAGACAACAAACAATCCTTCAGCAAAATCAAAGGATGAAACCGGAACATCGCTATCACAAAAAAACCGAGATATGTTCAGCAAACAGATTACACTTGTTGACGGGATCATGAGCCATCCTACCATTCAGGGTCACTGAAGGCGGAAATCCAGTGACACCCTTTATGCTTGAAACATATGTGACTAAATGGAATTTAATGCTGTGAGGAATATTATCTTCAACTCCAATATAAGATTCATAAAATTCAGTAACTAGAACCTTACATCGTCTACGCAGGCTTTGGAACTGATCCAGACCAAGAGGACTTCCAGTAGATTTGAATTTCTTTTGAGCAATTTTCTTCCTAATCACCAGCTTTTTCAAATTTTTATAAAAACACTTACGAAAACTAGAAGTAACAGTTCTTCTCAGTTATGATGAGGAAGAGCCAGTTGCAGAAAAGGCTGCAGACTGTTTAATATTATGGAATTCACTTATAATATTTAACTCAAAGGCTTGTATTTGAATAAATATTGTTCTGATGTTACATTTTCTATGATCATACACTAGCTTGATACAATTTAAGCGTACTGGTTTAGGGATGCCAATGGTGATTTCTAAGGCAGGATGATGTCTGCCTTCTGGAAAAAAAGATTCGAATGCCAAAACAACTTCAGTGTCAGAGATTGATGAGAACATATCCAGAATGAAAAACGGAAGTTATTTTATTTTTTGAAGTTATACTTCTTTGCGCCCGTTAGACACTTTGGGATGGGATGTTGGTCGAGAAACCGCGTCACGCTGAAAAGTAAGAACAAATTTTTAAGAACTATCGATTAATCGATTGTTAATCGAAGAAATTTAATCGAAGAAATTACTGATAATGATAATATAGCTGTATAATATAAAAATGAAGTCACGTATAATATATTGAAGATAAATATATTGAATAATATTGAAAAATGTCTTATATTTCATTTATATATCCTGTCTGTTTGTGTGCGTGAGTGGGTGTATGAGAATGGCCAAAGAAGTATAACTTCCACCGTGTGGTCCGACGCACACCCAATTTGTTATTTTATTTGCATGCTTTAGAACAGTTTACAAAACCAATTACACTAAAGCAGTTCAATTTATTCATGCTGGGGTTTCTTGAGCTCACTTCATGCACATAATATAAACCATAATATTACTCTTATTAATAGATAAGTTAAATAAATAACTAAAGATATTACCAACAGTGACATGCTTTAACCTAAAAGTAATAATAAATACAGTAATATTATAAATAACAAATGAGAAATATAGCCTCCTCTGAAGATTCATAACAGTAACTTAATATTGTATAAATTAGTGACTGATCATTTCTAATAACCAAATGCAAACAGTAATAAATACAATTTAACCTTAACAACATTTAAGCGCACATACATATACACACATATATATACATATAAATACATATGAAAAACAAAAAACAAATAAATAAATAATAATAATAATACAGTAAAAAATGGTGATCAACATACATCAGATAACAAGATTATTTTACAGCAAGGTATAAAAATAAAAATAGTTATACATTTAATAAACTCAACACTGTTAGGCATTTTGATTTAAAAATGTTTGGAGGGTCAAAAAATATATCAATTTCCTGCTCACTAGAGATTAGCTGTGCGGCAGTATGGGAGAGTGAAAAGAAGTTTATTTCTACTTCGGAAGGTAGGAAATGTTGAGGACCCTTCGGTTAAGGACCCTGTTGAATTGCCTGAGGTCATACAGATTAGCCAGATCAATGATGCAGCGTGAAATACGTCAGCAGCTCAAGGAGGTTCAATCTAGTCAGTATTAGACAAATTGAAATCCCCAGTAGTAATATGCCGTCGTTATTATAGGCAAACACTTCTTCAGCTGTTAAACAGGAGTCAGTATACTCTGAGATGGGAATATTCGGAGGTATCCTACACAACCAATTATAGTGTTAACTGTTAATGGTCATGATTCAGTTTTACAAAAAGACTTCCAGTATTCTGACCACCAGGAGAAACATTTCTGCAGGAAATAGAATTATGTACTGCTATCAATGAGCCACCACCACAATATTTATTAATCATCAGAGGTGACCGATCACACCTGAAGACGGTAAAAGTCCTGAAAGTCCAATTCAGAATCAAGAATGTCAGGAGTGAGATGTGTCTCAACCAAGGCTAAACATCATAAGACATGGTAGCTAATACATGCAATAACAGTAAATTTACACCGAAGTCCATTAACATTTTGAAATAAACAATTAGTTTTATGTGGTGTAGGCTACCATTGGAACTTGCTTTTTTGGTGTTTTACAATGGAAGGGATATTTCTTGTATACATGTTTATTTAAATAATTAACATAACAATTACATTTTGAAATGCTATGGAAAAAGTTATACCTCATGCAAAATGTTCTAAATATGCGTCATGTTAAAATTAAAACCATAATTCAGAAAAGGATTCAATACATGGAGTCATGCATAAGATTTTGAAAAACATGCAGTGAAAAATTTTATAAGTATTTATTCATAAGAAATATGATTACAGTAGGTATTAAAACATAAGTGATAGGAAGGGGGCCGACCAGGTATCGACCTTGTTGGAGCTAGAGAACCTGCTTGGTCTTTGAGAATGAAGTCCTCACAGTCCTAGGCTGAGGTAACTGATAGCTCCAAGCCCACAGCAGGACCTTTTAGGGAATTGTACTTTTAGTTATTGTGTTTACAAAGTTAGGAGATTTCCAACTGAGCCAGACTCTGCTTAATTAAGTTAGGCTAAGTGTATAAGTGATAAGAAACCGAGTTGGCAGGAGAGGACATGACAAGAATCCGAAACGTTAGTCCGGTAGTGAGTCGGGTCCCTAGGCTGTCATAGAATAAGCTATCTATTAGTTTCTCTAACCTATCACTGTGTAATCTATAAATAATTTGTATCTGTTAGTTATTAACACAATATTTGAAAGTTGTTTCAGGTACCTCTGTTTCAATTTGTTTACGTTAAAAATTGTTTTTGCAAGAGGAAAACAAGGGTATTGAGGATATTTGGAAGATGTTGGATATTCAAGAAATTGCAGCCATGGCTATAATAACAGATGTAATGGAGATAATCAATTGAAGATTATTCAGGATTGCATTCTTGTAATTTAGCTACATATGTACTACCCTAAAAGCCATTGGGTAGTAATCATGATTACTGTGGTTTTTATAATTTTGCTGGCGGTAACATTATAAATAAAAAAATAAATGTAATAGATATCTAGAAACCTTTGAAAAATAATTAGCACTACTGTGATTCTAGTAATTTTGCAGAACCTACCAACTTCAATAAATTATTCTACAATTTAAAGAATGCCTTTTTACTTTAATATTACGTTAAAAGTAACAGTTTGTTAGTTAATTTTAATTAAATTATTATATTATTTACCATACAAATTGTAATAATTAATAAAAAATCAAAATAACTTACCATTCGTTAGCTATTTGATTTTCATACTTGATTCCCAAATCTTATTAGCATCTTGTTTTTATTGCTAGTAATAGTTTAAATCTGTTTCTTGTCATTGCTTGTTGCATCTAAATTATTATTGCATGTTAATCTTCTTGTCATCAATTAATTTATGGAATGTTTGAATTGATTTTACACCTTGTTGACATTAGTGTAACAGAATTCTTGCTTGCATGTTACTGTTCTATCTTGTTATTAGTTTATTGTTGTTGTTTGAAAGTTATTTACTAGCATTGGATTGTTGATATGTAGATGATATTTGGAGATTTCCAAACACTCGAAGCATAGGAAATATCCAAATATTATATACAAATCAGTTTATTGTTGTTTCCATATTATAATTTAAGAAAATGGTTATAAAATACTAGAATTATCATATCATTATAACTGTTTTTTTTTTTTAAACTTAGTCTTTCCAAGACTGATTGACCACTTTATGACAGAATGGTAACTATTATAAAATTCAAAGCTGCTTGAACCAACTACCCAGTCATAAGTGGTGTTCCAAAAAGACTCCAATATATTGCACTTTACAATGAGCACCAATGTCAATTAGAAGGTTAATAAATCATTATAGCTACACTTAAATGCTTCTATTAGCGTGTGTTTTACATGTGTATATTGTATTTAAGTTTGGATAAAGTTAATTGGCAATTAAAGTTGATATCCACTTTCATTATTGATCGATAATAAAAAAAAACTAGGACATTTCTTCAGTTCAAAAAGGCCTAGCCCCAATGGAGTTCTTCAGTCTGGATCTTTAAGGTCTGCTATATCTGCCACATTTAAAGATTCCAGCTTTATTAACGAACTTACAATTTAATAATTTACCATTTTTGAAAGAGGACACATTACCTAGTGCCACCTGAGATAAGATTTAAATTGTATATCTTAATTTATATTTTATCTTCTCACTTTTTGAATGAAGTGTAATAAAAAAACATTTATCTAGAACTTTCTGGTGGACTACTCCAGACAACAAATAGGGAATCACTGCTCTATCCCACGATTTTCTTGCAGTTTGGTGTACCTTAAGAGTCCTACCTATGTCCTTTGCTATTTAGCATACATATAAATTATATTGTAAGGACTGTATTTTCCGACTGCCTTTAGTTTGCTGATGATGTCAAGCTTTATTATCAGTGTTTTAGATTTTCATCACCTTCACGCTGACATTTACCATGTGGAGGTTTGGTGCAGGACTAATTTTATGAGTCCAAATAAGAAGAAATGCTCAGTCATAACATTTCAAAGGATTATGAAATGTTCAACCAAATATAAATTTTCCTTTGATAGAGTTCTTTCAAAAAGATCTTCCCAACCTCTCTCACCTGGGAATGTCACATTGCTGCGATTTCATCAAGAACTAACCTTTATCTGGAATTGGTTTTAAGAGCCTCAAAGCATCTTTAAAACCAGAAACAATCAAGCTCTTGTTTTCTACCTTTGTGCGACTACTGCTAAAATATTTCAGCGCTGATTAGTCTCTTTATTAGGTCTACCAGAGGTGTTCATTTGAAAGCGCGCAACAAAGAGTTCTTTGCTTAGTTGGATGTTGACTGGGAAATGAGTACAAAACGGCCCCTATTCTATCAATGGCATCTGATTTAAATCCCTGCTTTCAAGACAACTGATGTATTTTGTTCTTTTCTTGTTTAAGTTGATGAATGGTTTGATCCACTGTCTGGAGCTTCTTGATCAATCGACAATCGGTTGCCTTTAGGCAAACATTTGAATTGAACCATTTTCATATGGTAATGCCAGAATAATAACACGCAAGTGTTTATCTACATATTATTTTTATGTATGACAAAATTCCATTTACTTTTAAAAATTAAATACACAAGATAAAAATGGTGCACAATACTATTACATGTTGCTGTTGGAGACTAAATCTTACAAAAATTAATCCAAATTTACTCGTATGTTTTGCTGATGTTGAAGTTACTTCAAACTATTTACTGCAAGCATCTACAAATAATGAGCACTGTTTTGAATTGGAAGGACCTAAAAATCAAGATAAATTGTTTGCTATAAAAGGAATAGTTATCTGTCTGCGTCCAACACAAAATTGATAACCTGTAATTCAATATCATTACCAATAACAAGGGATAAAATGACTGGCCACTTAATATACAATCCAACAAATGCTATCAAATTGATTATTCCCTAATGAACTTTGTGTAATGCTTCTGAAAAAGTTTGTCAAAACACTTTTGGAACTGTCATTCAGTGACTCCATGTTGGTTAGGGCAGTTTGTTCTCTTTGCCTTTAAAAGCAAGCTTTTAAATTAATATTTTTCTTTTCTTAAAACATGAAAGACAACCTAAATTCTTAACTTATTTTAAAATCCTTGTGAATTTGATACACTTTAAAGTGATAAGTATCTCATTATCATACAGACACTGATTGTAAATGCCTGTGTAAATTATATGGACAGTCTTCTCCAGTGAATGATATTGTTGCAGTCAAGCCTCCAACCCTCTACCTGGTGTTGATTTTGGAACTACTTGCAACTTTGTTGACTGTCAGAAGACAGGTTGTCGTCTGTCCGGCTATCCCAAACCATAGTGTGATTTGAACAGTTGTGGGAGTTGGCACTCCTTCCCCGCTTGGCCACCAGGCGACGCCAATTATCAGTAGCTGATGCCCGCATTTTGCAGTTGAACATTAGTTCTCTTCAAAACGTTTCACGCTTATATTTTTGAACATATTAGTATCATATTTTAACAGGTTTTTTGGTACAAGTGTTACTTGAACAGCCTCCTGACATACATTTTTTATTACGGAGTTGGTTTATTTTAAAAATACATATGAAATTAGAACGTTAGTTATTGGTATATAAAAAATAAATCAAGGGATAAAATGAAAATCGGATCGCAGAGGACCATAGAAAATGGTATTCTCTTCCATAAAAGGTAAGTTTAAAATTGTATTTTCATAAGTAAAGATGTAATTTTTTTTAAAACTAACATTATCCTTATGAAGAATCAAATCCAATATGGTGGCAATGTAGCAGACTCTTAAGAGAAGTTACTTTTGTTAGTAATTTACGTTCAAATGGAGCCTAGATAAGTCATCAACATTATGACTGTATTGAGATTTTATCAAAACCATACATTGCATGGCTATAACTAAGGTGTTGGTGGGCAAACCTTCTCTTAATCTGAAATCAAAGTTTTAATAATCAGCTGGTTAAGTGAATTTTAAGCAAGGCTTAGATTATACGTTTAATATAGGAGAAGATTTCTTATCAATCGCTGACTATTTAGGCTAAGTTCTGCAGCATAAAAAACCTAAATTTATATGTTTTTTTTTACACCAATCACATGTACTTATGTTAGGAAAAAGCCTAAAGCATAGCAGGAACTTTGTGTACAGACATAAAAGCAAATTATGATTGAGGTGAGCTGAAATTTGTACAGTAAACCCTCGATTTAACAGACCACTTACAGCTGCATTACAGTATTTAAATGTCTATATATCACGGAATTAAGGAATTTTTATAGAAAAATTGTAATTTATAAAACGTGCAGGTTATCACCTTTATACAATATTTATTTGTATATTTTATCAATCTTAGAGTTAACTATTAGCTGGCAGCATCACAGTTAGTTTTGATTAAGGTGTGGCAATCTCATAACAGCTTGAGGTGAGAACCCTGATTTAACGGACAATCAGCTTTAGCAGACTTGAGCCTATCTCATATAGTCTGATAAATCGAGGGTTTACTGTACAGACTTTAGAGCTTATCTTCAATCAGCTCAGAAGATCACAAAAAATAGATTTATCTTTTCTTAAAAATATTATAAGCTGTGCTCTGAGGAATTTTTATCGTTTTTAAGTTATTTTAATTTATTTTCTGGGCGATTAAAGTAACTTTTCATCGAGTAGTGCTAGATTCGTCCAATAGTCAAAACATTCCAAAGATATTGTTGTCAGTAAAGTTTGCAGTTGAACTAGTCAGAGGGGTAGAAATCAGGTACAAGGATTGCCAACCCCCATCCCTGCTCAACAAAACATCTCTAATTTCTCTGTAATCAGTCTTAGTGCTAGTATGTTTTCTATATTAAGAGTCTGTAATACTTGCCATCATATTGGATTTGATTTTACATAAGGCCAATGTTCCATTCAAATAAAACTTACAGGTTTTTTAATGAACGTACAATTTTAAATTTGACCTTTTTGATAATTGTCTACAGCCTCTGGGATCAGACTTTAATTTTATACCTTGATTTATATATTATATACCAATAACTATTGTAATAATTCCATATATTTTTTTTTAAGTAAACCAAAACAGAAAAAATCTATCGCAGGGTGCACTAGTCACACTTGGCCTAAAAAGCATGTTAAAACTTGATATTCATATGTTAAAAAATGTAAGCATGAAATGTTTTATAGTAAAAATGTTCAACTGCAAAATGCAAGTGTCAGCTACTGGTAACCAAGCAGGAAAGGAGAGTCAACTGCTACAACTGTTCAAATCACACGATGGCTTGGGAACATATGACAGAACAGATGACAACCGGTCTTCTGATAGTTAACAGAGTTGCCAATAGTTCCAGAGGGGAACGTTCAATGACAAAATATGCTCAAATTTGTTTGTCTAAATCTGTAAGCTCTCAAATAATTGATGGTAATGGATAGTACATTGAAGAAGAGGTAAGATTTTGTTTTAGCATGATTCAAATTTGTCCATACTTGTTCAAACTTATCATGATATTGTTGAAGAATTAGGTGCAGATTTAATCTCTCTTCTTATCAAATTTGCTGGATGTTCCAGAAAGGTTTCACTTGTCTTTTAAATTTATAATACTTAAAAATTTAATGCCTACTGAAGTCCAAATAGTTAATTTTTATGTATACTAACAGGATTCGATAAAATATCATCTAATCTAATACGCTAAACCCTTTTCTCTTCTGGATCACTGCCAGTTGGTCCAATTCGGTCTTATCAACTTTGAAAAATACTAACTACAAGCCTCTCTCACTTAACAGTCTTCTCCAGTGAATAATTTTGCCACGCTTGAGCCTACGACCCTCTACCTGGCATTACGACTTTTAAAATATTACCATTTTCGATAGATAGATGGATAGAATGGTAGATAGATAGATAGATAGAATGGTAACCCTTATATAATAAGGGTTATCCAAAGAGCCACTGCCAATGTAAATAAAAAGTATAAACTCACCCTTACATTAAATTAATCTCAAAGACTAAGCATAAGTAATACTCAGTAAAGATTACACAGATCATATAATAATTCATATTCACCATAAAATATGCACAAAATTGTGTCGGCGTCTCATATACGAGAATCTTCAACTTAAAAAGACATTTGTATTAAAAATATCAAATTCAATTTTAATGATAGTTTGTGGAAAGTAAAAAAGTAGTAAAAAATATATTATTCTTTATTTAGCTTTTGCTTTTTCTCTTTGTTGTTTTAACCTTATTCTTCTTCAAGCTGTTTGAAGATAGAGATTCATTTTTGGAGACAAGTTGTGTTTCGTCCATTGGAGCGATGACTGCACCCATCTTGGTAACAACTGGAGGCATTGTAAGTTTGGCGTGAGCAGTCTGAGGCATCCAAGTAGTACCTAGGGGGGCACGGATACTGGCTTCATACTCCTCAACACTGGTGAATGGGAAAGGCACTTCAGATACCTATGACAAGATGGTGACAGCGTAAGTTTACGGCAAAGTAAAAAAAACACAATTCCACAAACGAAAATGAAAAGAAAAAAAAACTGTTCTGAAATGTTTAATACTTATTAGAAGATGTTGCCAATGAATCAATCCTCATAGCATATAACTTCGAATGTAAATAAGCTTATGGTTCTCATGTTGATCCCAATCAGAGTCAAAACAAATCGTGAAAGGGATCAGCTGTTCATTTGTCATTGGGCTGTTAATTAATGAAACTCTTTGGAATAATTAGCCTTAGTTTGTAACAATGACAAAAATTCGCTCATCTATACTCATCACTCTAATTTAAAATCCATATTACAACATTAATAAATAAAAGTGGAAACTAAAGTAGAGGTTGTTGATCTATTAGTTATTGGTGAGTTCAAATTAATTTATTATTAGTAAAACAGTTGGGTTCTGACAAATAATATCTTGTAACAAATCAATAATGTTAAAAAAATTCAGACTGGGGTATGGAATTATTCTTGTTCTCAAAAACAATGATAATTTGTTGGTTGTTTTATTAGCAAAATTATACCAGTAAAATCATATTGAATGATAAATAATTTAACTACAACACACTTCTCAACACGCTCAATACTGTGACCGACCATATGTCAAATTTTACACTTCCAAAGAGTAATAAATAACTCATCAGTTATTTATTACTCTTTGTAATAAACTTGAAAACAAAACAGTTTTTGTTGTCAAGTTGGTTTTGTATACCACTTTTAAAATTTAAGCATTTAAATCATATAAAATATAAGAATAAATTATCTCAATTCAAATGCACGTGTAATTAAACAGGACATGCCCCGGTGGCATTACAATACATTAATGTTCCGTTAAATTAAAGGGCAGATTAACTTTGCACAATCCGCTGTATTGTTTCATAAACAGACAATTAAACAACCTTTATTGCCATAAGATAACATGGTTACAATAGGCACACTCACAATGAAAAGTTTACCATAGCAAATTTAACTAAAATAAATGAATAAATTACATTTCCAGACAAATCACATCATTACAATTTTACAGACAGGCTCACATTGCAGAATCTGATATAATGTTACTAGTCCAATCTTAATTCAACAAAAAGAATTAGTAAATGTGCACAATTTTATAATCCCCGAAAGTCCTTCGTTGCTATACAAAATTTGTACAATGATTTTGTACAAATATAAATATGATACTGTGGATGTCAGGAGTCTTGCACCTTTATGCTATAACTAGAGGTTACTCCTGCATGCTTCACGTGGAAACCCAATCACCCACTAAGCTCGTGGTGGGAGCTCAGCATGCAGCCTCGCCTAGGGGCTCTGTCCTCAGCCCATTCGTTCAACTCAGCCTACGGCTTCGCCCAGTCACTTTACTATAGGCCCTATTGTGGAACTCGGCCTACAACCTTGCCAAGACACTTTATAGGGCCTCATTTGTGGATATCACCCTGCGAGCTCGAAAGGAAGCTCAGCCTACGGATTTGCAAGGTCATATAACCAGTATGACCATGAATTTAGGTTTTTGGGGCAGAGGCCCTATAATATATGACCTTTTCCAAATCCGATGATATATTTGTATTCAGAAGAAAAATTACTTTGATTTGATACCTGATTTCAGTGGATGACATCAATAATTAAATATTTTACATTTTCAAAAATAATGTTTTTGGAGTTTTTATGCTGAACAAATTTTGGATACATTAAATTTTGGAGTTTTTATGCTGAAATTCCAATATAAGGTGTGCATTTGTTCTACGTTCACACCTGACAAGTTTCAAACAAGTTTTTTCTCAAGCCCTTGTTTAGCTAGCTATTTTATTTGCAATTTTCCCATAGGAAATACATTGGAGCCTAAAACTGGCGCCATTTTGTTTATGAGTGAAAAAGTCAACATTTGTGACTTTTCCTGTGACCTGCTTATTTTCCTGGAGGTTTCAGACAGAGAGCTTCAATTTAAGTATACATATGATGAGGGTAGGATGTCGGGAAGTGCCTCAACATTTACAGTCAGTTAATGAGTGAGTCACTACATCCAGCTTTATAAGGCTTTTTCTAAAGACCGTTTTTATCATCAAGTCTGTGTTTTATGTTTTTTCTGTTAAATAGCTAGAGCAGTCATTATCTGAGAAGGATAAACATTTGATAGAATATTTTCTTTGTGATAAAACATTATTATAAATGTTAACAAGACTAAACTGAACGAACGTACCTGATGATCCTTAATAGGCTTGTCTGCATCCTCGTTGATAATGACGTTGCCGCGGTTGGAGTCCTTGCGAGGTATAGCCTTTGGGAATTTAATAACAAACTTTTTCCGCTTGCGCCGAGACACTGACCGCATATTGTGTCCCGCCCAACTGCCCCATCCAGGCAAGGCCAGGTCTACATTTCCAACACGGTTTTTCTTTATTTCCTCTTCTTTTTCTTTTCTGGAACGTGTCCCAAAATTTTATGCAACAAAATTACAAAATATGTTTTGCCAGAAAAATAACAGTATAATAATAATTTCAATTGTAATCCACTTCCTAAAAATGTTAATATTTACAGTACCTATGGAATATCTTGAGCTATCGAAACCGCTACTTTTCAAATGCTTGATGGTTAGCGAAGAGGAAGGATACGGCATACACATGCGTGTCTTTGTACTAGCCTGACATACAGACATTGACTACCGCTGCTGATCAGCTGATTGGAGAGTGGAGTGTCGCTACCTTCTTTTTGTATCGAAAACATATTGTTATCGCAAATATTAGTGCCTATTTTGTTAATAATTATTAGTTTTATTTATTTAATAACATAGACACAATATGCAATATATTCCAATTTAAATATTAATTTAATTAAAACAGCTGTATATCTGTAAAGAGATGTACAGCTATATTGTTCACCAAGTTATTCACGAGTATGTGTTTCTTATTGTAAAATTATATGGACTGCATGCAATCAAAATTTGTACAGTGCTTGTTTACTAACATAACCTATATTCTACAAATTCACTAGTGTATAATTATTTGATATTCGCTTTGATTTTATTTTTCTCATTAAAGTTTAGACAAGGATAATAATGGCCTATAATCATAACATGATAACACATTATAATATCAAGTAATATGACTATAAATAAATACAAGTATCAGTGAGTAATTATATGGAATTGTGTTATGAAAAAGCGAACTTGTGGGCATGGTGAGTTGACATTTACAGCAATGTTAGTAGCACGCTAAACACTGTTTATTGGTGAAGATCCCCCTCCCCCCAACACTCACCGTGACGTAAGCCACAGCTGAAGATATCTGTGGCTATTGTACATTCACTTATTTAAAGCTAGAGGAACCATTTATTCATTGATACCCAGTAGATTTCTATTGTATTAAACTGGGATAGAGGTAAAAATAGGGGAGTGACAATAAATTAGTAAACAATGATAAGTAGAGCAGATAAAATTGTATAATCAGGTGTTTACAATGAACTATACATTACTGATGAAACTAAAAAAATGTTTGACCAGGAAAATGTATGATTCTACAGCAAATTGAGGATGGTGAGAGAGAAAAGAATAATAGAGGAAAATCAGATTAGAAATTCATACCTGAAAAATTGGTTTTATATATAAGGTGTGAAGAAAATGTGTGATAGAAGTTATTGAATTCCTTCATCTGTTACACAATTACAGTACTACGTTCATTTGCATAATTATGTCCACTGTTGGGAAAATTATATAGCAGGTGAAAGATCATTAAGAAAAAAATTAATAAAGTAGATAAGTTTATTAGTTTAAGAACGTATTTTATAACATGTTTGGGTAGATGTAATTTAGTTTTTAGCACTTGAAAAAGGTTTGGGTTTTACCAAATCGAAACGTCGTGATTGGTAATTTTCATGTAATGATGGCAAATGTCCAACTACCTTTGTCTCCCTCATAAGAAAAAAATGTTGGAAAGTTGGAAAGATCGTCATTTCCACTTCTGCTAGCAAACCTGAAGACTTTTTTTATATGAAATTTATTTAACATTTGTTTAGATAGATTGGTTAAGGTCGACAAAATACAGGATATCATCAAAAAGTTGACAAGTGCTGAATAACACGAAAAAACAAACAAAATGAAACAAAAATACTCTGTGGAAGAGTATTTTCCCGACCCTTTGTGTTGGTATCAGCCATTTTACACAACTACTCATATTAAAAAATTAAAAGTTGTTTTCCTGTAAGTCATCATTATGATAATAAGTTTCATCTAAGCTCTTGAAAACCTGTTGTAATGAACTTGCCTATCCACTTACTTTTCTCATCAACAAGTCTTTTAAGGAAGGAAAGTTTCCCTTATGGCTCAAGTTGACTAAAGTTACACCCATACTCAAACAAGATAATGCAGCTGATGTGGATAACTATCACCCGATTTCTCTAATATCAACTTTTTCTAAAGTAATTGGCACTGACTCATGAACCACCTCTCATGACTACTGCTGTTATAAGTGTAGTGTAATTTATAATAATTGATGAACTGGAAACTGGCAACACTACTACTTCTATCCTACTATATTTCAGCAAGGCATTTGATTGTCTTGACCATGCTCAACTATTAATAAAATTAGAGGCAATTGGTATCGGAGAAACTACAGCCACATGGTTTGAGAGTTAACTGTCAGGTAGCCAATAGGTGGTTGAACTGGAACACACAGAAAAAGGATTAAGTCAATATATGAGGTCCAAACCTCTCCCAATTTCAAGAGGTGTACCACAGGGATCTGTGCTAGGCTCTATTCTTTTTATTTTATTTACAAATGACATTCACACTTATTTGGATGAATATGCAATGACCATGATGTATGCAGACGACACAGCTTTACTTCTCAGTGACAGCACACCCAATAACTTGGAAGTTTCTGCTCACATTGCAACATGAATGGCAGTGCAGTACTGCCACAGTAACAAAATCTTGTTAGAAATGAGGCCAAATCAAAGCAGGTAGTCATGGGATGCAAAAAAACAAATGATGGGATTGATGCCATACCTTGAAACTGTAGATGAAGCTAAGTACCTAAGTGTTACAATTGACAACGACCTCAAATGGATCACACACATATTGACCACCTCTGCAAGAAGCTGTTTACAGGAATCTATGTCGTCAAAAGAATTAAGGCCATAAGTGACAGAAATACAGCTACGTTTTTGCCTCTCATCTTAGCTATTGCCTTTTAGTACGGTTCAAGTGTAGCAAACTTGTAGAGACGCTTTTCTGCAGAAAAAGTGTATTCGAATTCTGGCAGATTTACAGCCCAGAGAGATCTGTCAAAAAGCCTTTATTGAGCTCAATATTATCACTGTAGTGTCTCTCTACATACTACAAGTGATAATGTATGCACAATGTAACAACTTGACAAGGGGCAGAAACCTGCATTCATATAACACACACCGGTGTGTAAACTTCAATTTATCAGTACACAGAATGGCACTATACTCAGAAAAGCCATCTTACACGGGAGCTAAGCTATTTAACATTCTGCCTGAAGAAATCAAATTACTGGAAGAGAGCGACACCTTCAAGAGGGAGCTGAAGAAGTGGTTGCTGAAGCACTTGTTTTACACCATTGATGAATACATAAACTGGAGAGTTCAATGGGATTTAGAAACTTGAACATCTTACTTGAATTTGACCATTTTTTTGACTCAATTCTATAACATTTGACGCCATTGGAATTCTCAAACAATGTACACTGTCTTTTGTCTATAAGGCTATGAATACGTATTGAATTAGGTTGCCATTTATTTTTAAATTTGATGATCATTAAGCTATATTATGTATGTATTATCAAAAATAAAGGCAATTTAAATCAACTGAATAATAATACTATACTAATCCAATAGGCTTTCAAGCATTATGGACGATGCAAGTACAAAAAAAGCAACAAGTTATAATTATTAAAAATTAAATTTCCTATGACAGGTCACCATTTTTTATTACCGAGCACATTAATAACAAAATCAAACACAGGAGGATTATTTTGATGCTTTAAAAGAATATGAAAAATATTGACTTTGTTCTCATGTTGAATTTATGAGAAAACCACTTTGACATAGATGGCTGCTACTATGGTTTAGGTCAGTAAAGCCCGTTTCAATTATTACAAATTTGTCTCATAACAAGTTGCATAATATTTGCCAGCACAAGTTCCTGTATGGAAATGGTTTGCAGCATATAGCGGGTCAAAAATATTCCAAAATACTGCGGGTCAAAACATGCATCTGGCATTTAAGTTGTCCATGCGCACTCAACTAATTAATCAATATCTAAAAACCCTGGAAAACATTACTTAATTCACTGTAGAAACTACTGACTTACGCTCGTTAATACCCAAATATTGCTTGAAATGGAAACAGAAGGTAATTTTCAGGGAACATGTTATACAAGTTGTATGATAGAGCAAGGCTTCACACATTTTAACTCGTACCGGCATAGTGCAGTTTACCGCCCTTAAATGCATCGGCGCCGTTAATCACTTATAATAGTATGAGTTTTTACGTTACGCGAATAATTCCAATGCCACTAAATGCTACACGAGTTGCAGATTGCAGTGTGGTATACGACACACTGTTGTAGGAGTAACATATGATCGAATAAGAAGATGTAAAGTTACGACGGCTCATATTCGCTGTTTGTAAACAGGGATGTAGCGTTTTTCTGTTTGTGAGTTCTGCAGTATAATAATTGTGTATATTATCAAAATACATGTTATATGTTGTAATAAGTATCATAGTTAGTGATTATTACATAGTGATGAGTTATTTATATGAAACATAAGTGTTATTTATAATGAAACATAAGTGTAGGCTAACAAAACAGTTTAATGCAAAGGTTATGCTTGGTTCTTATTTATAATTATTAATTAATTATAAGCTCACACCTATGGACACCAAGATAAACACACAAAAAAGTTATTTACTTTGTTAGCATGTTTTTATATAAATCATACTGTATGTTACAACTGTAGTGTTTATACAACATTTCTAGTAATTTTTTATTACAACTGTTTCCGTAGCAACCAATTTTCATTGTTGTGTAGTGTATGCATTTTTTGGAGTGCAGTATTTTTATTTATGTATTTATGATTCGTTATGTATATATTTCCTAAACCTACATAAAATTTTGAATATCTTGGCTATCTTCCATGTTTTATATTATCATTGTTTGTAGGGTATAAGCCCACCCATTTTCATTTTTTGAAGACAATTTTTTTATTCAAGTTATCAGGGAAAAAATATATAGATTTTTGGTACATTTAATGCATATTATACTGTATAATAGCCCATTCTTTTTTTATCACAATGATACCAAACATTAGTAGGTTTACACTGTATAATTATATATTTTTTTTAATTTAAGAAAATAGTCTGCAAATCAACTGAAAATTGCCTGCTGGTTAGGCAAAAAATGCCTGCCAGCTCGAGAGTTAATATCTAATCTGGTAATGTTTATATATATATAGAATATCATGTTTATGTTTTGGTGAGCAATACTTACTGAAATTGGTCCACCACATCATCCTCTGCAAAAGCTTCAGAGATAGTAAGATGTCTGTCTTCAGCTACTTTTTCTTCATCATCCAAAGCGTCATCTCCTTCTGTCATGATCTCTGGAATGTGGGATAGGAGATGTCTCTGAGTTACTTTCAGAAACTTGTTTGGATCAATATTTTCAGCCTGCTTCACTTCTCCCCCGGCAGTTTTCAAGGTTTTTGACAAGTCACTTTCTATTCTTTCCTCACTTTTATCTCCACGTTCTTGTATAAGTTCTTTGTCAATATCTGCTGGAGTGATTTTTTTCTTAAGTTCCAAACTTGGCATAGCTTCCTGTTCTGAATCATTGTCACTCTGACTTTCAATTCTCCTCTTACGATTAATTTTTTCTTTGATATTTTCAATTTTATCTCTTATCCTATCCTGGAGTCTATCTTCAACTTCTTCAAAGAGCTCATCTACTGTTTTAATTTTTCTGTTTAGTAATCTCTCATCGATATTTTCTCCAATATTAAATGCTTGAGTATTACTGTAAATATCTACTTTGTTAGGGGTAGTTTTACTTTCTGTAATTTCAAATGAGTTACTAAACCTACAAATATTCTGTTTCTTTAAACTACTAACTTTTCTCAAAGTTTTATCCTTTTTCCTTGAAATAGTCCATGATCCCACACTGCAATTCATTTCTGAATTGCTACTACTACAGTTGGATGGCTCTTTTTTATTAGAGCAATCAATTTCCGTCGTGTTTTCTTTCTTATTTGGGACACTTTCAATATTAAAATTAGAAAGAAATTTATTTTTTATTCTATCTTGGCCAGGAGTACTATTTCTTGTAACCTCATACACAGTGAAAGAATTGTTGGTTAAAGAGGCATTAAGAGGTTTTGGCCTTTGTTGTTTTTCTTCAAATTCTGCATTGTTTCCACGGTCATTAGTTTTTGGCCTTTGTTGTTTTTCTTCAACTTCTGCATTGTTTCCACGGTCATTAGTTTTTGGCCTTTGTTTTTTTTCTTCAACTTCTTCATTGTTTCCACGGTCATTAGTTTGATTCATTTTCTTCTGTGTCTTTTTCTTTTCTTCAAGTTCTGTGTTTATGTTGTTCACATTCTCATTTGTTTTATTAAACATCTCTGGTGAACTTTGTTTTTCATCAAGTTCTTCATTTGTAGTACTGTCCCCGTTGTCATTTGTTTCATTACACTTTTTATTTTCTTCCCTTGGATTTGTGTTCTCTTTGTCAAGATCATTGTCAATTAGCTTTCCAGTTTCTATTTGATTACTGTTTACTTTGACACTAGTATCTTGCTTATAGAGTTCCTCTCGTTCTTTGCCTTGAGACTCCCAATATTTGCGATAGCCGCTGACAAAGTCTTCCATTTCTTTGCTTCGTTTAACAACCCAAGGATTGTCAGGATCTTCTTCAGGTCTTGATTGATTTTCTTCTTCATCTCCTTCTTCTTCTTTATCAGAGTCACTCTCTTGACTCTTTCCTAATTTTACTGTCAATTCTCTACTCTTTGAGAGTTGTTCTGCCAATGCTATCCGTGCCTGAAATAATAAAGTACTTATTTAGAAAAAATGCAAGTATACAACCTTTATTACTTTACAGTACACTCACTTTAAAAAGTTGTGATATCAAACTCGACCTAGACTTACGTTGAAGATGTTCGTTCAACTCCTCATAGGCTGCTCCTCTGAAAAGATGAAACGTCGCATGCGTGTGTGTGTGTGAAAAGTCAAAAATTTCCTAAAATTTCGAAGAAGTCGAAAAAAGTAAAATTTTTTGAAAATAGTCGAAAATTTTGAAAAAGTCGAAAATTTCCAAAAATTTTGAGAAAAGTAAAACATTTTGAAAATTTTGAGAAAAGTGTGTGTGTGCGCGCGTGTATGTGTGTCTGTACTTTAAAAGACAGCAAAATGTGCTAGATACTTTAGGTAAAGTAGTAATATAATGTGACAACTCTGTTATATAACTTATACATTAGGCGTTAAAGCAGCTATTTCTTTCCAAATACTACTCAAGAATTTGAAGAAGCATTCTGTAGGGTAAAATATAAGATTTATAAACGTGTATTTATGTTTTATATGTATCATCTAAATAGCTGTACTTCTTGTGTAACTCTAAGCAAGCAATCCTCCTGAAAAAAAGAACCCTTAAAAGTGACAATTAGAATTTCTTTATCTTAATTATCTCTAATTTTTTAAAGAAGCTGAAATCACAATGCTTTCCCACATTGCGTATATCATAGAGAAACAACAGCAGTAAAGGATACTTTTACATTTAGTGATATACTCTTTAATCTATCAGAGATTTTGATTTTTTTCTAACAGCTTATTTTGACACCTGATTATATTTTAATTCCCCTTTAAAAATAGAACACTATGAACGGAAGGATTGACAGAGAAATTTTTACTATAGCGCTTACATCTTTATCATACTTGGCTCTCACTGCCAAGTTCTTGGCCCACTGGCCAGTTGAGCGGTGACGCAAGGTCACCCGTTCTTCTGCCCTCGTTCGCTCCAACTCCTCCAGCTTCTTGAGAGCTGCTTCAGGATCCTTTCTCTGTAACTCTTCAAACTCTCGCAGCTGTTCTTTGACCCGAGCTCTTCGCTGAATTTGGTGAAACCTTAAAACACAATTTAATTAAGGTTAATCATCAAGCTCCGCCTACTACGTCATTAACAGCACTGACCATTGGTTGGTTTAACTAAAACACTGATAGATTAAGCTTAGAATGATTAAATGAAATCATTATTTAGTATTAAAATAACAATAACACGATGAATAATAATGTAAACAAAAAATAGCAATGAAACAAACTTGTACAGTTCATTACAGTTATTTGTTTCAACAAAACATTGTTGCAGAAGTTGAACACTTAAATTCAGAAATTAGTCTCGTCTGTAATGGATGGCGATGGAACGTTTAGACCTACCCTCCGCTGCTGTAACCAATATATGTGCAAGTATAACATGCTGGGACTGCTTACTGTCCAGCCCAATTATAGGTAATTTATATGAAGGTGTGTAAGGACAAACAATTTTTTCGAGTTTTAAAAAATCATAATTTTTCTTTACAAATAAAAGAGGGAAAATTCATCTTCGAGGAGAGGTCAGTCATAACCCATATAAATGTGCAGATTCAGGAGTAGAGATTCAGATATTCATTACTATTATCAAGAAATAAATTATAGCAAAATAATTAAATAAATCCTAAGAGCTTACTTTTTACTTTTTATTTTACTGTGCCTAGCGGCTTTTGCTTGTTGATAAGATTGCTGTGCTCTCAGCTTAGCCATCATCTTTCGTTTCTCCATTACTTCCGCCAAAGTCAGTGGGTAATCCTCTTCATGATCCTTACTTCCTTTCTTCTCTTCATTCTGCAAATGAGTTTAGATAAAATGTCGATCAACACGTAATTTCTGTAGTCAGATATGCTTATATTTTTTAGATTTTTAGAATTACCAAAACTTGTTAATATATTAATTACTAGCTGTTTACCCGTGCCTTGCTATGGGATCAGTAACGTTTTAGTTTATTTTAAAGGTTAAATTTCAATAAGCATTACTTAGCCTATTTCAAAAGTCTTCATTTTATTTGTTTTTATTTAACAGCTGATAGTGTCAAATAAAGTAATTCTTACATATAACCTGAAACCCCACTTGGGTGTGTTTCAACAGTTTTCATTGAATTTTTGTTAAATAAAACAAAAAAACATGATTAATTAAATAAATAATTCCTTAAGAATAACATTGAAACTTAAAGGTCAGTGAGGCAGAGCTCTAAAGTCAGAAGTCCTTCATGCCAGAATCCTTCCCGGGAGTGAACTCTACAACTTCCTAAAATTTTATGGTGATCCGATTAGTGGTTTAGTAATTAATAAAGGACAAACATACATTAATTTTTGTATACATATATGTTTGGAGCATATTTTTTTATTTAGGGGGCAGAGCCCTTAAACGCTGTCTCTTCCAAAATACAATGATATAATGTGATTTGAGAGATAAATACCTATAGTTTGATACCCCAGTAGGGCGGTTTATATTACCCTTTTTCTTTGTTTTCGGATTTTTTTTTGTTTTGGTAGTATATGCGCTATATTAATTGCCCTTTTCGAAATCTGACGGTATATTTGGATTCAAGAGAAAAATAGCTTTAATTTGATACCCCACATCAGTAATAAAAAACTGTACATATTTAAAAATTTCAGTTTTTGGGTCCCAGATACCCAAAATTTTAAAGTTTATAAGCTGAAATTCATGTATAAGTTTGTTACATGTGTAAAACTGTGAAGGTTTGAAACTTTTACTCGAGATTTTCCTCAAGTTAGATCAGAAATACTATTTTTTTTTGTGAATTTCCCATAAGTAATACATTGGGGCACTTTCTTCACCTCTCTATTCACCTGAAGAAAGTGCCAGTGGTACTAAAAATTTGTGTGATTATGTGATTCTTCAGTACCACTGAAGATTCGTCCTATCTCTCCATTATACTATTATGGTGATTGCAATGACTATAGTGACGTACTAACAAATTGTTGAAATGAAAACAATCTTTGTTTTACTACAATCAATACTTTGAAATCTTCATTTAGAGATTTAAAAAAAGGCAATCAACAGCAACTAAAACAAATAAATATCATAATTAAATATTTACCTTGTCTTCAAAAGGGTTTGGTTGGTTTAAAACTTTAGCCAACTCGATTTCCAATTCTGTTGGTTTCTGGAAACACATTTTATTCAAATAACATCAATTTTCATAGTATTTACATTCAAATAATGTGAGGATATACGATTGATAAAGAAAACTATTATGACTTATTTTCAACAGGACAAGAGCCACCATACCACCTGATAGTAGATTCTTTCAGTAGGTTCTTTTGTCTTGCAGAGATAAATTCATTTTTACTACCCTAAAATAACACATCCTGTTTAATAGTACTATCTGTCGACCTGTTATGAACTTTTATTGAATTATTCAATTAAAATATGTACAGTAACTAGTTCATATTTCTTTTCATAAATTTTATCTGATTATCAAATAATCCCAGAATTATAATTGATAATTATGTCTAAAAGCACATGGAAGAATATTTTTCCTGTTTTCAACACACTGTGCAAACTGAGATTCCTACACTGTGTTGTCGCGTAAAGTGAGCGGAATGAAGATGAATAAGGAATGAACAAAACATTGTCTCTATAGCTTATCAATATATACAGATATATATATATATATATATCAAAGCTATTGCTATCACACAACAAACCAAGCGAGCGTTAAGATTTGAAAAGTTTGAAGCCAGAGACTGGAGTTAATATGTGGAGAGAAAGATAGCAGAGTGGGGAGCCTTGGAATGCACACGCACACTCATGTGACTCAATCTACGATAGTTTAAGCAACAGTACTACAATCTAGCAGAGTTTAGCTGCCCCTTATACCGGCAGCACCACCTTAATAACACTATTTGGGAGGATATGCTTTAGGGGTGTGCGAGTACTAATTTTTGAGTTCGAGTCGAGTAGTTGGCATTTTTTTCGAGTATCGAGTATTTTCGAGCGAGTATTTACGGAAGGATTTCCTGTTCACCCAAGACAACTATAAAAGGCAACATCCTAAGCCTATGTTAAGTTTTGCCAGATTCGTAAATA
This sequence comes from Stictocephala bisonia, assembly GCA_035578905.1. Classification (NCBI taxonomy): domain Eukaryota; kingdom Metazoa; phylum Arthropoda; class Insecta; order Hemiptera; family Membracidae; genus Stictocephala; species Stictocephala bisonia. The sequence continues at coordinate 177,045 of JAQJVL010000092.1, read as the reverse complement.
TATACAACCAAACTGAACATAATAATTTTGATTTGTTGTTTGTAACTGTAACATTTGATGAATAAAACTTGCTACTTCCTACAATTTTGTATGGTATTGTTTTGTTTAACCTTTTTCCTTTTTTTCAGAACTAATATTATGTAAGAAATTAAGAAAGTATATTATTAATTGAAACAACCTGGATTATAAAGATTTAATCTGTTCACTCATATCACAGATCAGATTTTCTATGCAAGCCAATTATACTGTTTCACAGCCGGCCGATATGTTTATCTGGTGGTTCAGTTCCAAGTGTACTGCGAAAACGTAGTGAAGCTTGTTGGCAAAAGCTGCATCCAACCAAACTGATGCTAAAATTCAGGCATCATCGCCAAATGCGGTCATTTGCTTTGAGAATTGCCTCCGCTCAACAAAAAATTGATTGTGTATACGCCAAGAAGAGTGGATCTGTATTCTTTGGGTATTTAATTTAGTAATAACAAGGTTACAACTAACCTGAAATAAGCTCTGAATTATATAATCAAATTTCAAAATCTGGATGACAAAGACTGTAGTTCAATCAATTGATAATAATAACTAAGCAGGTTTACTAACAATAAATTTTAAAGTCACTTAGGATGAATTAGTTTTTAAATTATGATTGGTAATGAAATATGTGCAACTTGAAACTACTTCGATACATGAGGCTACACTGAACAACAGATAAATATTTATGTCATAACGAGAAATTCATTAAAACCTGGTGTAATCGAATGAAAACCATAGACGTAGTCGGCTAATATAATAGGTCTAGCCGATATTGGCAACAAGATGCAGTCTCAAATATCAGCTAAGTGCCAACTAGTGATACAGTGAAGATTTTGGGCAGCTAAACTATAAACTTATGAATAAAAAACGAGAAGTTTGATAAGGCTTCGATTCAATAAAAATTATTTACCGAATCTCTAAATTCACCGTATTTTGAAAAGAAAGGGTCTTCCAACAGTTTACATCGACATCAATATGAACAGGAAACCGTTCAGTGAAGTTACGATTTAAAATTATCGTACTTTACCACCTTTTACACTCCAACTGTGTTCTTGTCTAACCTAGTCAGAAAACCGTTCAACTATTTGACAGGGAAAAATATCGTATGTGCAAATATTACACACAGTTTTGGCGATCTAAGGCGTTTTCGGAATAATATAATTAATAGATGTTCGCCACAGATATATATATATATATATATCTATTTTTTATTTAACAGAAAATAAATCAATAATGTTGTGTCACACGCTGCTGACTATATAATGATGTTGCTGACAAACCACCTGTTTACTTCAGATTACATCTGTATATTGTAAATGTTATGTGGCAATAAAGAATTTGAATTTGAATTTTGAAATAGACCTCAATCGATTCGCAAGAAATATACGATAATTTCATTTCCGAAAAGGAGCTGAACGGTTCCTTGCACGTACGTATACTACAACCGAGATGAACTTTCACCTAGAAAAGATGGAAAGTTAGGGTAAAGTGACCCGTTCTCAGGACCCTTTGATTGAACAGTATTATTGATATGAATGAAAATATGCATAATTTCCATGGTGCACAGACTATTAGAATTGTATTGGTAACATGTCTTTTTGAGCATCTTGAACTGGATCTCTCGTCCCCTTTCTTGGGTCATAAACCAGCACTTCTGTTTTATTCACGCTATTTTAGGTTAGGTTACAAGTGACTAGTAACTAGTAGACTCGACAACTAGTACTGTAAATAGTTACCGTAGTAGCGATTACTACTACTACACTACTACGGTAACTATTTACAGTAATCGCTAACTTTCCAGCTCTGTTAATCACTTTGAACTGAACTAGTTCAAATCATAATGAACGAACTCTTTCACTATGTGGACTAGTTCATTTGTCTGTCGTCGTGTACTATCTATTCTTAGGCGTACTGTTTAGTTCATAATTACGCATACCGAACTGATAACGTATGATTAAGGGTAAAATAAAACACAACATTTTTTATTGATAGCTTATAAAACTGTTTACTCTTAAAACTAAATTAAGATGTAAATATGATTTCGTAAAATACAACTACTCGATCGAACTTCGAGTAGTTTCGGGAGCTTCGAGCCGAGTTCGAGTAGTAAAATACTAGATCAAATACTCGAAGTTTCGAGTACTCGCACACCTCTAATATGCTTACTCAATTATAGAATGCTATCTCATAGTCGTTGTTTCCTGCTGTCCAAACATCTTTTATCTCCTACACTTGCAATATTGACTGAAACATGTGTAAGTATGGATATATTATAAGTTCACACACATCAACGATTATATTTAACGACTTGTGTGAACTTTGCATTGATTAAGTGTTATATGTATTCAACTTAATAAAGACAAAGACCTGTCAATAGGTCGTCCAGTTTTCACTTGTGGACAGATTGACTGATAAATGTAAGAAATTGTGGATCATCTGTCCGGAGCTAAAATGACTGATTTTAACTTATTAATTATACAATAAAGTGGACTCGAGACTATCTGGATCAACTGGTAGTGAACCGATTCAGATAGCAAATTGAAGCAGATGTAGTCTGTGTGAAGATGATGTGACCACTCAAACTTCAATGAAACCTAGGTTGTGCGTATAAAAGCTGTCTGCATTTTTATGATTAGCTTATGTTATAATAAAAACTTATTCTTCAAATAAAATTCATGAAGTAATGCTAAAATGTAGGCTATGGAACTGCTAACAAACACAGAATAAATAAAGACTTGTGTAAATTTTGTAATTACTTACAGTTCTCGTTTTCACGCCTAATTCTGATGCAATCTTTTAACTAATTTTGCATATTCTCCAGAATCTTAACGTTCAATGATATGCAGTTTTTCCTCCTAAGTTTTTGCGTTATTAATTTTTGTATTCCTTTGTGTTTATATTCTTTTTAGTTTATTTTGTTTATATTCTGTGTCCACACATGTTGTTATATTGTTTTAATAATGACTGAATGTTGTAGTTAAATCTCACTATTCAGCTGACTCTAGATCTCTAGCTTACTATCACTAGATCACTGACTCTGACTACTGGTGACAGCGATACTATCAATAACATTGCACTGGGAAACATGGTGCCTAGCGCAACATTCTATAAATACAGTGAAAGGAATGGGAACTGAATGCAACTTCATTTGCAGCACATGTATATTCTTATGCCATGCATATGGTGGTTGAAAGCTTCCTGATTTTACCACTGAAGAAATAAATTAATTTTACTTTTATCTGATAGGGATAGTCGCAATGCTTAAATTTGCTGAACATGATAAAAACAAAATTAATTTATTTTAAAAACATTCCTTAAAACAATTTTAGATGGATATTAAGGATATAACCTATCATTTAAACAATTAAAATATATTTTAATCATTAACTCATTACTTTCAATGTGTCATTTTTTTTATACGATGAAAATAAATTAAAAAATATATCTATAAATGGACAAACCTGAACATAAATTGTAACCAAAAGGAAATAGGAAAATTGATTAAGATTTATTGCATATTATGAAAACTATAAAAGACAACAAAAAGCTACTAAAAAAACATCTGTTTGGTTAACTTCATATTTGTTCACATTCAAATGATACAAAGTCACGACTACGACTACTTCAGGGTGGCTACTCAATCATGTAAAAAAAATTCAAGCACAATTCAAGGTTTTTTCCAAGGGGTTTCAAACAAAATTCAAGGCACGCTTACAGAGAAAATTTTTCTGAATCAACGTAATCACTCATTATAGTACAATACATAAAAAAGCACATGTTTTATAGCTAGGCATGTCAATAATCTTGTAGGCCATAAAGAAATTGAATTATTGCAAAAGTATCCTAGGTTTAATTAGCAGTTACCTAAAATTTTTTATTTCATTGATAAGTAGGCTCAAAATCTAGTGATATGCCTAGCTTACTTTAATACAATTTTTACTAATAAGCCTACGGCCTATTTGCGATAGGCCCAGCTTTAATTAATTACTGTTGTATCAATAACACGATGAGTTGAAAACAAAACTAGTTTTTTATCTGATAAGTATGTGAAAAAAACCAGCATTTTCATTTTACATGTTTTGGTAACCATGAAATTTCTTGTCACCTCTGAAAATACAATTTCTTGTTGAAATAGTGGTGAAATGTTAGTTTTTTTAGGTTGATTTCATCCGCAGAAAACTCTTTTTTAACGGAAAATTGAAAAAACTAGTTTTTATCTGATAGTGAAAAAAACAAAATTATTTATTTAGCCTGAAAAATGCATTTTATACTTACCTAACCAAACATAACTTAACTTGTCCTAATTGTCTATTTACTCAACAAAAACTCGTAATTTGCGTTAAATTTGGGTGTTTGGCCTCCGTGGCGGCCTGCGGCTGTAACTCACGCGGAAATATAGATGAATTTGGTTTTTATGATTAATAGTTGTTATATATAATGATCACGTAATGGCCGCTAATCGCAATTCGCTGCGCAAGTAGTTTTTCGTTATAACTCAAGATATAATGGTAATAGACCAAATTCGTATTCAGTACAAAAAACACATCAAAATAAAAAAAAACTATGGTTAAAATACTATTTAAACTAACAGAAATATGTCAAAAATACTATGTTGTGATGTTAGTTTTCCGAATTTTTCGATAAAATACGTAATTTCCGCAAAATGTTTTTATGCTGATCACGAATATATAATTGGGTTATCCGGTAACATTATTTTTTCGGCCTGAAAAATACACTTTTTACTGACCTAACCAAACATAACCGAACTTATCATGACTTTTTACTCAACAAATAGACATAATTTGTGTTAAATTATTGTGCCTGGCCTCCGTGACGGCCTATCGTCCGTCATTCCCGCAGGAGTATGCGTGAATTCAGTTTGTTGTGGTTAAAATCTGATGTGTATAATGTCGCTTATCGTGATTCGCCACGAAAGTAGTTTTTCCGTTATATCTCGAGAAATAATTTGTATAGGCCAAAATAGTTTTCAAATTCGTATTTAGCGCAAAAACAACACATCAAAATAAAAAAAATGATTATAATATCATTTAAATTAACGGAAATATATAAAAAATACTAAAATGACATTCGTTTTTTCAAATTGTTCGGTAAAAACGATTTCCGAAGAATGAAAAATTCTCACGAAATTGTAGTCAATTATTTACCCATTTTAGGTAGTTTTCAAATTTTGTTTGGTGGCAAGAAACTACACAATAACCTTGTTGGTTTTAATAAATAATAATTCACACAAAACTAAAACAGTTTGTCAAAAATTACGATTTTAGAGTTAGTAGTTATTGGCTTAAAGGTCTAGGCCTACTAACTCTAAAATCGTAATTTTTGACAAACTGTTTTAGTTTTGTGTGAATTATTATTTATTAAAACCAACTAGGTTATTGTGTAGTTTCTTGCCACCAAACAAAATTTGAAAACTACCTAAAATGGGTAAATAATTGACTACAATTTCGTGAGAATTTTTCATTCTTCGGAAATCGTTTTTACCAAACAATTCGAAAAAACGAATGTCATTTTAGTATTTTTGATATATTTCCGTTAATTTAAATGATATTATAATCATTTTTTTTATTTTGTTTTTATTTTGTTTTTTTATTTTATTTTTTTTATTAACACAAAACGTCCCACACTTCAAACAACACCCAATGAACTTTATACTGTATTAATGTTTTTATCAACGATAAATTGTTTAAGTAATTCTGCATTTTATTTATAATAACTGAATAAATAAACTGGAAGGTTAATTAACAAAACACGCCGTTCACATTATCTCTTCTTGTAGCCCACCTGTTGTTGCCGGTAATGGTAAACGTAAACAAAAGAAATGCATCAGCCCAGCCTGTTGTCGATGTATTTTCGTTATTTAAAAAGAACGTAACAGTTTCATTGAAATAATAATTCGGCACCAAAACGTTTCAAAATTTTGCAAATAGCTGCAGTAGAACAGACAGCAACAGTGAGCGTCATCGGATATCAATAAAACAAAACGATAACTCCAAAAGTTTAGTCGCAACTTTAACCTGCAGGGTGTTGCAACAGAATGTCAACAAATCTAAGAGGCGACGCTTGACATTGGATTGATTTGCGTGTTTCGGCAAAATGCGGTGGGTGAAGCTATCATATTGTCTGCAACAGCTTCATTCAACTGTTTCGACGTCAAAATTGTTTCGGTTGCAACCGTTTTGTCAAACTATTCCATGCGTATTATTTTGAACATATCAATGTGCCTAGTCGACTCGTGTCTTATCATACGAAGATTGACGATGTTTCCCGAACTTATCACTTGAGTTTAACTGGAGCCCTGAAGTCCGAACTTTCCTGACGTCACCGGGTTACTCTCGTCTCGCTCGACGAGAATTCCCGATAGTTACCGAAATTCAAGCATATTTCCAGGTTTTTTCAAGGCACCGTAAAATTCAAGCATAATTCCCGGTTTTCCCGAAATTCCCGGTGAGTAGCCACCCTGTACTTGAATGTCACAGGGGACCCAAAATAAAAATCATAAGACATTTTTGTATAACAAATATTATACCCGAAATAAGGTAGATACATCCGAGGATTCCTGGACCTTGATGGTTTCACTCTTCAGCGGAAAGGACACTTGCTCTGCGACTTTTTGTTTGTAGACTATAGCATCCCAGCGATTCAACTGCTGCTTGGCATGTTCATATCCCGCTTTTCGGTGGATCTGAAAGCAAATAACTGAATGTTCACTTCAACCTTCACAACAATGTCTATTTCAAGTTTGTACAGGAGTAGTTTGCCTACCTAAAATTAATGTTATAAAGTTCACCTACGTTACATAATATTTTCATTACATTTATCAAAGGCGTAAGCTAACTTACTAGAGGAAATAAGTGCAATAACAACATATAAATGTCAAAACAAAAGATACAAATTTTCCGTACCACTAACAAATTTCTCAGTTTTTGAGTCTATGAACTTTTCTCCTACAGAAAGTTTGCTAATATCTTATATATCTTACTATATTATTTTCTGGCCTTGTTCTTTATAACTAACCACAAATTAACAAGAATTACTTAATCTTTACCTGTAGTAGAAATTAAAATAAAATAGTATAAGGACAAAACGTGGATAATAAAATCGACTTTTCATTTCTGAGCTCAGATAATAAGTGTTACTGAAAGAGATTAGCAATACTCAACAAGTCTGATTCCACGGAGCTAGTGATAATTTATAAGCTCACCCACTATCATATGTCAATCATTGAACATTATCGACAGATGAGTAGAAACAGCTATGTTTTAATTTAACACGTTGAGTGCCATGAGGACCACCGGTGGCTCTCAAGGCGTGTGCTACAGCTTCTCATTGAGGACCACCGGTGGTCCTCACAGTTTTGTTTCTATAGTAACAAGGCTAAAATCACGAGGTCAGACATTTTTTCTCCTGAGTTTTTTTTTTTGTTCAGAGGGTTTCAAAACATGTTACCAACCCAAGGAAACCAGATTTCCCTGCTCCCTCTAGTTTTATATGGAGAATATAGCCGAGGACCACCGGTGGTCCTCATGGCACTGAAGATGCATTTTATTTGGTTACACTGTTTACAATTTTAAATGAAATAAAACACTTCAGTAAAATGAACAGCCAAGGATAAATAAAGTATAGCTGAGGTGCTGAGGACCACTGGTGGTCCTCATGGCACTGTAGATGCATTTCTTTTTGATATTCTTTGTAATAATTGAAGAAGAAGGAGAAGAAAACTTCAGTAAACAAACTCACTCAAACATTTTACTGGTGTTGAAGTGTTACTTGTTCATGGTTGTAATTTGAGCTTATGAAATTGTAATTATAGTAAGTAGAAGTGTGTGTCCGTGGTAAAATGAGTGACAGAATTATAAATGACAAAAACTTAGCAGAATTCGTCAATGACATATTAGAAGAACCTGGAAGTAGTGTAAGTGATAGACCTAGGTTAGATGACAAATTGGATGAAGATGATAATATCTCTGATGCAGAATCCGAGGGACTATTTGGGTACGATTCGGATGCCGACCCAGAGTATATACCTTCAGACGACAGTGACTTAGAGGATGATCATGAAATCTCAGGAGACGAAGATGAGGTAGGCCAACCTAACGCTCAAGGTAACCAGGGACAGAATATACCCAATGACATGCTAGGACTATCTTGGGGACCTGTAGATGATAGCAAGCTGTTTTCATTTCAAGTAAACAGTGTACCCGTGTTGTCTGATGAAATTTTGGAAAAGATTCAAGGGGCTTCACCATTTGAAGTATTTCAGCTTTTTGTTGATGATGATCTTTTTGTTGAAATAGCAAACCAAACAAATCTGTATGCTGAGCAGTGCATTTCAGCGGGTGAACCTTCAAATCACTCGAGACTCAAATCTTGGTTGCCCACCAATACAGAGGAAATAAAACGGTTCTTTGGAATTATAATATGGATGGGGCTGGTCCCTTTGCCTAGTATCAGCAGATATTGGAGTAAAAGCAAGCTTTATCAAAATGAGATTGCAAAACTGATGTCACGCAATCGTTTCCAAATCTTGCTAAGTATGTTACATTTCTGTGACAATGAGACAGCCGACCATTCCAACAAGCTATACAAAGTTCAGGGAATACTTGATACTTTACAAGAAAAATTCATGGGAGCACTCAATCCACAGGAAGAAGTGTGTATTGACGAGAGCCTCATTCCCTTCCGAGGCAGAGTTGGCTTCAGACAATATGTACCAAATAAAACACACAGATACGGAATTAAATTATTCAAACTGTGCGTAGAGAAGGGCTACACTTGGAAGTTTTAAGTGTACCAGGGCAAGGTCGAAAATAGAGGCACTTTGAATATTTCACAAGTTGTAGTAATGAAACTGATGGAACCTCTCCTTGATCAAGGAAAAACTTTGTACACAGACAACTGGTACACCAGTTTGTCCCTGGCTCATGCTCTTAACGCTAGGCAAACCCATTTGGTTGGAACTTTGCGAAAGAAACGTAAAGGCAATCCCATTGAAATCGAAAAAGCAAAACTCACGAGAAATGAGGTTGTGGCAAAACAAAGCTCAACAAATGTCGTAGTCTTAAAATGGAAAGACAAGAGAGATGTCATGATGTTGTCCACTAAGCACACTGATTCTACAGTCATGATTCCCCAGAGAGCTGGCCGGGAACCGAAACCAAAACCGACTTTGGTTTTAGATTACAACAATGCGAAGTCATATATTGATTTATCGGACCAGATGGCATCATATTCCAGCCCACTCAGAAGAAATGTGAAGTGGTATATGAAGTTAATTTTTGAACTACTATTCAATACAGCTTTGGTAAACTCTTTAGTTCTGTACAAGAAAGTGAATGGAAATATACAGATAACAGAGTTTAGGGAAAAAATAGCTCTTGCTCTAATCGAAACTGAAGATGTCGACAGTCAAGAGGATGGAGGACAGAGAACCCCTAAGCATTCTTTAGTTGAGGTTCAAGGGCCGAAGAGCAGCAGCCGACGTCGGTGCAATCTGTGCTACTAAACTCTGGCCAAGTCAGATGGACGAGCCCATGCACAGAAGTTTGTAAAAAAAGTTGTTACCAAATGTGATAAGTGTAATTTGTTTTTTTGTTTGGACTGCTTTAACAAAGCACACAAGAGCCCATTTTCTGGATAGTAAATGGAAATAATGTTGTATGACATTATAGACTATTGTATTATTACCCTTTTTTTGAACAATTTGGCATTTATTTTTTAATTTTCATTATGTAGCTACTATAATGTAAAATAAATTAAACTATCTTTACAGTATTAACTCATTATTTAGTAGTTGTCCTACAACCTAACTTATTATTTACCGTTTACAGTTCTCTACTACCAACAAACATCACTTTACAGTTTTCTCAGCTGTAACTCAGTAAAAGGTTCAGAAAAATAGAAACCATGACACAGTATTTTTATTTACCTATTAAAAGTTGATACTAAATCACTAAACTAAAAAAAAGATGTGTCTGGGATTTTTTATTAATTTTTGCAAATTGTTTGTATTGAGGACCACCGGTGGTCCTCACGGCCTTTAGTGGCAGAGTAGGTGAGGACCACTGGTGGTCCTCATGGGTTTTACCGTCAGTTCGTGAAAACAAACTGTGGCACCAGGATACAGAAATAAAAAAAATACTGGTGGCACTCAACGTGTTAAACCCATCTAACAGCGAGTGACGTTTGACTGGAAGTTTGCGATTCCTAAGACAAAACTAGATAATACAAGAAATGGCTCTTTTATTGACTTTCTTAATAGAAAAAATTCTGTACCTCAAAAATATTGCAGAAAATAAATACTAAAAAAATATATTATATTAATTCCAAAAATAGTTTTATACTTGTATAAAAGGCACAAGTGGCACACTAGCAAACAATTATTTGAATACTCTGGTTGGCAACATAAAAAAACTGAAGACGTCTCAGTTTTTCTTACCTTGTCTTGATATATTTTCTCCAGAGGTTTTGGCAGAGTTTTTGCCTGTTTTTGTGCATTTTTAAGTTTTTGGCTAATGTCAGAATGAGTAGTCCGCTTGTTAAGAACCTTAGCGAGTTCAGTCACTTTGATTTGGCCACGCTTCTTATCTGGACGACTTAAATGGAACTCGGACACCTCCAGGCTCGGTTCTTTCCTGGTCGGAGCTTTTACCCTAAAATGATTAAACATATGATGTTGTAAAATTGATAGATTTATGTATATAAATGTTTAAAAGTACTAACTATTCTGGTAATATGACGAACACCCTTCAAAAAAACAACCTGGTGCAGTGAAGGTCAGTGTTTCTGGAATATTAGGCTGATTATAGACTTATGCAGACTAGTGCACAACTCAACGGCCCTCTACTGCTCTCTTGGTTCAAATCGTGCCAAATTTAAAAATAAGGTGTGGTAATTTAGGCCTGTTTCGTACACACAAGTGTTAGCAATAAAATGATAAAAATACGAGAGGTATCCAAAAAGTAAGTTTCCCATCGCCATTACTCGCATCAAGTATAAAACTGACAGCTGTGAGGCACAGGGTACTGTAGCTTGGTTGTAGTGGCACCCCTGAGAACCAGTTTGGCAACTGGGAAGCGCACGCTCGGTCAGTTATGGCTCAGACGCTAAGGAGGTACCACTGATACTACCAGTTCTGAAGTACGTAGTGTAATTTGATTTTTAACTGTGAAAAATAAATCAGCTGTGGATATTCATCGTCAAATATGCACTGTATATTGTGAAGGAATAATGTCCATCCATATGGTTCGCCGTTGGCGAAAATGTTTATTGAAGGGAGGGAAAATGTGCATGACGATGACCGTAGTGGCCGGCTTTAAGTTCAAAGCATATATAAAATATACAAACATTATTGGATTTTTTTATCTATATATGTTATTGTATAACACATTCTCCCGAGTAAGAAGATATATAATGTATTAAGGTTTATTTCAAAATAAATTTTGTAATTGAAAAAAAACTATTGCAAGTTAAACTACTTATACAAAAATTGTATTAATTACTTCTGAGCTTATAACGGTCTAATAATACTATTTTCTTACCAAAATAATAATAACATAGAATGATCCTGTGGTCCATTCCTTTTATTAAGATTAATTTATTTTCCTGATATCTTATACGCGCTCATAAAATGGCGAGTGTTGTCTTGGAAGGCTGGAAATAGAAGAACGGCGCCTCCATCTTTGGCCATCGATTTGCTTGGGTCACCTCTACCAAATCAACACACCAAATTACTCTCATGTTATACCATCAATTCGTCGTACTTCCTTCTTTCTGTGGTATTTTTCATTCAATTACATCAATAAATAAGATTTAAATACTTAATATTTTTAATACACTTTTAGTGTCATGATCCCAGTGAGAAAACTAAATAATGTAAGTGTATGTCGGAAATTAAAAAAAAAAATACCAGTTCAGTCTACAGGGTTGCTAGTTAGACCAATAGAAAGACAATGAAATTCCTTAACAATCTATAGTAGAACGATTCGTTACCGGCAAGATGGCTAAGCTTCAGTCTGGACATAGATGATCACTTTTAGCGTGTGAAAGCTGCCGGCGGCAGGACTTTTGAACTGCGTGCTTGTGTTCTGCGTTCGTTTTTCGCTTGTTGGGTTAATAGAAATAATAAAGTGATCTCCAGTTAAAAACCTAAAACCGATTAATCATGCGATTTAAGACCTGATTCACTGATTCTATTTATGCTAGCTGATCCCTCCCTAAAGGAGGCAGAGGGCACTCTGTACTATGTGATCCATGCTTGGATAGACTCCTCGCAATCACATGGCTGATCTAGTGTCAATCCTCATTTATATTTCTAGTAGTTACATCTGCCCCAGTCAGTTTGCAAGCAATTTAACAATGTCTATTCCCTAAGAGGGACGTTCATACCTTCTACAGGTACAGTGAAAATCCGATTGTCCGTCACCCTATTTTCCGCCAGGTTCTGTTATCCGTCAGTGTCTGGGTTCGTCGCGCCACGATATGACAGTTGCCATATGACTTATCCGTCTGGAAGACGACAATTTCCCCCTCTAGCCGTCTAGACCTCATAAGATTAGTTCCAACGGCCTGTCATCTGTAAGGCCTCGTCTGCTGTCTCCCAGATAACAGGTTGTTGGAACAGCTCGCCTGTGTATGCCTGACGTAGGGACAGGCCATCCGAGGCTGCCTGAACAGATCCCGTATAATATGGGGAAAGAGGAGGCACTACAAAGGCCTGTGGTCGGAGATGAAGTTTTAAGCTGCAACGCCTACACAGGTCACGGGCCATTGGAACGGTCATGTCTGATGATACGCAGGCGACACGCTATCCGTGTACTACCGACATTGGGCAGCCTGATGTCTGCGAAAACAATGGTCTTGGGAACTGGGCTCTGATATATTACACTGTACTGCAGTTTAATTTTAAGAATGTTGTTAATTCATTTTTGTGCTCATTACATAATGTACAAACTTATGTTTCACATTAAAACTAGGCCTACTGTAAAAAGCCTAATTGTGACCTGCAGTATATTCATTCTGTAACATGTCTTTTTTCTAATCTCATTTCGTTAATCAATATGTACAATACAGCATTAAAATTTAACGTTTGTAAGTACTAATAATAAGTTTCCAGCGATATAAGTGTGAGTGGGTGAATTCTCTATAATCCGTCTATTCTCCAATCCGTCACGGCCGCGGTCCCGACCCCTGATGGAAAATAGGGCTTCTACTGTATTGACGGATTGATAATAAGGAGCGGTTGGAGGACAAAAAGTCCAAACCAAAAAATCCAACCCGGAAGGTCCAAATCTATTAGGTCCAAAATTATTTTGAGAAAATCTATTATTTTCTCAAAATAATTTTGAGAATAAACTATTTTGAGAAAATAAAATATACGGTTTATTAAGCTTTGAGAATAAACCGTGATCCACTTGGGTAGCAGCCGTGATCTACTCGGGTAGCATCCGTGATCTACTTGGGTAGCAGCCGTGATCTACTCGGGTAGCATCCGTGATCTACCTGGGTAGCAGCTGTGATCTACCGCAGGTTAGGTTAGGTTAGGTTAGGTCAGTTGCTTACTTCAATAAGCACCATTTTGAAATAAAAATAAGTTCAAAATAAAAATAAGCTCAAAATAACAAGTATTGGACTTTTTGCTTAGACTTTTAGGTATTGGCTGTTACAGCTTTTGGACTTTTTGTCTTGGACTTTTCAGTTTAGACTTCTTGATTTGGACTTTATGTCGCACAATCATAAGGAGCTTATTTCACCCATCAAACTGTTCTACGCTATGGTCCAAGCTAGCATTGGGCAAGAAATTTTACCTGCTCAACTGGAAATCAGTACTTAGAGGTGGGTTTCAAGATTTTAAGTGACCGTTCTGTCGTGGGAGATACGGTGTATTTAGGATCTTATTAATTTAAGTAGAGCCTCCAGATATGTTAGTTTTTGGAGGAGTTATATATTGCACACCACCGGGAATCAAATTTGTGAAGTTGCAATGAGAGTGCTACTTACAGTTCTCATGAGCTTATTAAGGTGAACATCATTTGCCTAAGTATGTACTATATTTAGCCATACAGGAGCACAGTATTCAGCAGCTGAATAAAGCAGTTTTACGCAGGATATGAGCGTTGGCTCCTCAAGTTGTTCCAGTAGTATAATGTAGTACATTTGCTCTGGTTTTGATTTTAGCTGCTGTTTTTTTAAGATGGCTTTTAAACATCAGCGATCGATCTAATGTTACTCCCAGGTACTGTGGATGATCACTGTGATGGAGTTTTACACTATTTAGAAAGTTTTATTAGCTTGGTTATTTAGGTGGAAGCAAACCACTTCGTTTTTTGATGGGTTAGAATTTAGCTTCTAAATCTAATCAATGATATGCTAGTAGTAGACAGGTTCCTTTGGTGATGGTGACGAGTGACGTTGATTAGCCACCACTCCTGACTGCTCAGTTAAGCCACGATGTAGGCCAAATTTATAGATTCAATGCGCCCTGTACACATATACCTTGAAACTGCAAATATATCATGCAACAATTAAAAGCTCAAGGAGAAATAATCATCTGGTGAACAGGAGATGTTTGCTTGTCTGGGCAGTTATTTGATGAAGGTTCAGCTCCTACTTTTTTGTAGTTTTTAAAACACTGCCAAGTTTAGTTTTTAAAACACTGCAAACATCTTATCCATTTTTAAAACTATATTCTCATTAAATAAATAGTTATTTATTTATGCTTAGGTGAGTCTGTGACGATTATCTAACATACCTCTTTTTCTCATACAATTCAGACACAGCCCCAAGTAACTTATTGTGAGCCCCTGGAGTATATGAGTCATCATCCAAATCTTGTAAATTCATTTCAAGTTCTTCTTCCATTCTGATCTGAAAAACAAAATTTCTAAGAAATGTGCTAACTAGAAAAATTTTTTGTATTAACGTTGAAAATGTTTAGATTGTGTCATTTTTCGGTGGAAATATGAGATGTCGGAACACTTGTTAGAGTCATAACATAAAATCCAACATTTAGTCATATAGTCAAGATTTATCAAGTAGTGATGAAATGAGGAAATACAATTGAGGCAAGTGGGTAAAGCGTGGTTGGTATCAAGTAGAGGATTGTGAAGTTGGTCTTAGTGACAGTAAAATAGCAATTATTTTTCTGTGGTTATAATCAATGAAAGGTTTTTAGCCTCACTTATGTCAAACTGCTACATATATAAATACGAAACAAATACATTATCATTATGTCAAGCTGCAATTGATCTCTCATCTGATAAATAAACGTAAACTTATTGTTTTATGAAATCTGAGAGAGAGTTGTGAAATCTCTAACTCTTTCTCAATAAACTTCCTGAAGAATTACGACCATACACTGACGTTTCATAGCCACACGACTTGTGCAATAATTTTTGTTCTTCCAGAAATCATAAAATAAGTCTCGTTTATTAAAAAAAAGAAAAAAAAAGTTTACTGCCCATTTGTTTGATATTTAGCTTATTTTTATTTTTAAAAAGTGTGTGTGTAAATCTAAAAAAAATTCTTCTGCTTAATGTCAGTTATTTCAGTAAAATTATATTGAAAATACAATAACTAGGCCTAATATTGCACAGTAATTTCACAATTAGCTGAATAGGTTGATTAAAAAAGAAACCAAACCCGAATCTTTAAATAAATCGTTAGATCATCTCTAACAACGAAACTTGTACATTTTTTATAGAAGGCATAAAAATAATTTACTAACAAACAATTGTCAGATCATAAAAACCTCTCTTACAACATGTGTTATATTTTGATATCCATTCATTATTTTGATATTTTTAACCCTGCACATTATTCATTATTCATCTCTAAGACGCCGATCATAGAGATATGGGCTAATATGAGGCATGAATGAGTGTAGATGAACAAGTGTAGTCATTGTTACTATCTGAGTTCGACTTAGCTCAGAAAGGGGTATTTATTAATAGCCCAATAGCCAGGGCAATCAATCTAAAAACTATTTTTGACAATGAAATGAAAAGAAAAATATTTTTATTCATTTTAAAAGAGGCGAAGTTAAGGCTGCAAAGCCCTCTCTACCACTTAAAAACAATATTAAATTCGGGTGCCTGGCCTTCGGCACAACCTGCTGGCTGTCCCTCCAGCGGAAATATATGCGATTTTGTTTTTGTTGGCAAGTTATAGCTACTATTAACTTTTTGCATGGCCACCATATGTGATTTTCCACAAAACTAGTTTTTCCGTGATATCTCGAGAAGTAATTGTTGTAGACCAAAATTGATTTCATTCGTGTTCAGCATGAAAAAGTATACATCAGATTAAAAAAAATGTTGTAAAGTTCACAAAAAATAACAAAAAAAATTTGAAAACATTTAAAACAAATTTAGAAATTTTGATTTTTTGTGTGTAAAATGTTATTTCTGCAGAGTAAAACTTTTTTTCTCATAAAATATAGACCTGATTCTACCTGATAAAAAGTCAAGATTGGTGAGGTGTCTAGAAAGTGCATAAACACTGATTTCTTTTCCGTTATGCTATTGCCACCACATGAACTCGCAAAAGTTGAGTCTAATAAGCATGGCTGGTCCTGCTTTATTCCACTAAACTTTACAGATTTTGGGTGTGTGTACCACCTTTATGATTTACCCTATAATGTTCTTAAGATCCAAACATTTTCAAACAAGTGCATCATGTATAGATACTACGGTATCTCATTCGTAGGCTCTTTTATAATCGTTTTCATGACAAGATTTCATATTTTAAAAGGGATTAAAAAAAGTAGGCCCTCCTAACAATTTTTCTAATTTGGCCATGATTAGTGATTAAGACATATTTTGTGGATGTTTTCACAGTTTTGATAAAATAACAGTATTTATGCACTTCCTTGCCACCTCTGAAAATACAATTACTTGTTGAAAAAGTGGTTTACATATCTTGAGGAGGTTGATTTCACCGTGGAAAACTTGTTTTTTACCGAACAATCGAAAAACTAGTTTTTTATCTCATGGTGAAAAAATCAACTTATTAAAAATTGTTATTTTACGTCAAATTTTTTTATTTCACATGTATTTTTATGCTGAGCATGAATATATAATTAGTTTTGCAGTAAAAATATTTATTCAGCCCGAAAAATGCATTTTTTACTGATCTAACTTATCCTAATTGTCTATTTACTAAACAAAAATTCGTAATTTGGGTTAAATTTGGGTGCTTGGCCGAAGTGACGGCCTGCTGGCCAATAGGTGAATTGGGACTATAGGTTAATTGGGTTTTTGTTATTAGTAGTTGTTGTATTTAATGATCACGTAATGACCGCTAACCGCGATTCGCTGCGAAAGTAGTTGTTCCGCTATCTCGATAAATAATTCTAATAGACCAAAATAGTTTTCAAATTTGTATTCAGCGCAAAATAAAAAACAAATCAAAAATAGATAAGATTATTAACCCTTACAGCGCCATTTATACAATGCATATTTTCCATAAAGCGCTAATTTATTGTAAAAAAACCAAAATGAAATTTTTTAGTTGCTAATTTTTTATTGTTCTGTACAGGAAAATAAAAGATATGATAACATTTTGAAACTTTTATTAGCTTACTTACTTTACCTTTTTTCTCATATATGAATATGTAAATAAGCAAACTTTTACTTGAAAGTAAGCCTCAGACATAGATCACTTATACAGTTTGAATCAATACAAAATATTATTACTATCAATGAAATTTGTATAAATGAGTATATTTACTACTATATAAACTGATAAAGACAGGGCCTGCACATAACACATATAATAAAAAAATAAGTAAATACAAATAACACTTGATTACGATGTATTTAGTAGCTTCCACAAAATCAAAATCGGCCGGATTATTTATATTGACACCTAAAACTAATAAATAACTAACATATATTACACTAAAGTAATGCTAAAACAACTAAATACACAGTTTCAAAGCTGTAAGGCAGCGAACAATGAAAACCGCTCAGCTCGACAGTAGCTGCACGTATGTGCGCTTGTGGCGTTGGGCGGCGCAGCAGAAATGTACACTGCCAGACAAAAACCTGTCTCGTAGTGATTGACAGGCCAACAAAAGGTCAGGAGCCGCACGATGTGTCTCTCATGAGTCACCGCCCATAACCCAACCGCACTACTGGATTAAATTAGAAATATTATTTCAAAAATAACATTTTTGTAATTATTACGTGTATATGCGCTTACAGTGTTTAGAGCAAAGTCAGCATATGCGCTTACGGTGTAGTAAGGGTTAAAATACCATATAAATTAATGGAAATATAAAAAATACTACAAGTTGTCATATAGGTTTTTTTCGAATTTTTTGGTAAAATACGTGATTTCCACAGATTAAAAAGCGCATCAGGTGAAAATGCAGCCAATTCTAGGCCCATTTCAAGCAAAATTTTCCAATTTTGTTTGGTGGCAAGAAACTGCATAAATACCAAAATAACTTATGTCTAGTTCATGAAATGGTTTGTTAATTTTCAGTGTAAAAACTTGAACCAAAGAACATTAAATATCCTGTTGAAGCACTCCTTCACGACTTGTTTTCATACATTACCAATTTTTATTAATTATTGCTAGGACTACATCCAATATATTGAAGAACATATAGAGTAATTGCAAATGTGGTAAATGTGATGGTTGGAGCATTCCAATTAAATAAGACTTTCAGTTTCAGTAGTAAAAATATTTAATTATTACCTGTATTATTGTGACCACTTGTTTATTTCATGTAATCATACAAGTTTGAATGTTTCAGGTAATAACTTAACTTAGTGGTTGTCGGTTGTCTCACTTGTCTGCTACGTGCTACAGTAGTGTTTGGTATCGAGCATCGATGTTTTGCAAATATCGATGTTTTGGGTCGATACCCGATATTTTTTACATCGATGGAAATTCACCGATACTTTTTTGACATCGATATTGGCAGTATCGATTTTTTTATTTTAGCCCCAAAAATATAGGCCAACATTATTTTTCAATTTTTAAGCATTCAGTAAGATTATGATAAATTTAAATTTAAGTTTACAAGAAAGTTATTTCAACTAGTCTTTCGAAGTTTGAGTTTTGTTTGTTACTCTTTGTCATCATTGCTGGTGGCCCGAGCGAGACTGACGGACCCACCGACCCACGTGGCACGGAGACACTAGGCAGTGGAGGCAGACGAATAGACTGTTGTTTTCCTGTGTTACTGTATTGCTGAGGACAGAGTGTGAGGTTAGGTGGTCTATGTGAGTTTGATTTCGAGTGAGTGAGTGAATATTGTAGTTTATATGTATTATTTTAGTGTAGTAAATTAAGTTTTATTCGTTTGTCATATATGTGAAAACCTTTTTGCAATAATGCCGCCAAAAAGCACTTTATGGAAACATTTTGAGAAGAAATGCAACAATACGGCTGTCTGCAGGTACTGTGGTAAAACTAGTGGTAATACCTCGAACTTGAAATCACATTTAGAAAGTAAGCACCAGTATGTTTTAGAAGAAACAACAGCTACAGTTGTTAAACCCTCACCGTCAAAGGTTATTGTCTCTGTAGGTTCAAAAGATCAAGCGGTTCCTGTTTCTACTAATGAGGATGTCCTGCCTCAAAATCTTTCACAAAGCACAATATTGAATGCATTCAAAAAAGTTGAAGCATTTAAGGAAGGGGGCAGCCTTAATAGCAAGATAACACAGGCAATAGCCTATATGATATGTAAGGACATGGAACCTATTTATATGGTGGAGCATGAAGGTTTTTTACATTTGATGAAAACCATCGTTCCCCAGTACAAAGTACCAAAAAGGAAATTCATGAAAAAATACATTGAAGAAAAGTACGAGTTTATGAGTACAGTCGTTAAGGAGAAGCTTGAAGGAAAGAAGCTGACTTTGACGTCTGATATTTGGAGTGATAATAATATGCAAAGCTTTTTCAGCCTGACGGTGCATTTTTTCGATGGGAATGAGGGCATTGAGTCCCTAACTATTGGAGTTTTGCCTCTCTCTGAGCGCCATACTGGTGAATATTTAGCCCAGAAATTGACAGAATGGTGCTCAGAGTAGAATATAACTTCTAACAATGTTACAGCAATTGTAACCGACAACGCAGCCAACATTGGAAAAGCTGTTGAGATTGCATTTGGCAGCAAAAAGTTTATTCCGTGCTTTGCACATACTTTAAACTTGATTGTTGAGAGCTGTTTAAACAAATCTGGTTGTACTGCCTTAATAAAAAAGGCCAAGGAAATCGTCACCTGGTTCAAGCAAAGAGTTGTTGCCAGTGATGAGCTACGTAAGGTGACAGATAAAAAAGTCATACAATCGGTTCCAACAAGGTGGAATTCAGTATTTTACATGCTTCAGCGGTTTATTGAACTGAGACCCTTCATCAATGACATAACTAATCGCCACCCTAATGCTCCTCCAATGCTAACGGCCTCTGAGCTTCAAGATGTAAATGAGCTCATTGGTTTATTAGAGCCGTTTGAAGCTGCCACTAAAAAGATGAGTGGTGACGAATACCTAACGACCAGCTTGGCTATCCCAATAGTTACCATCATAAAGAAGGAATTGGACGAAATGATCGTAACGAAGCCATCAGCAATAGATGTTTTATCTGAAGCAAAAAAGGAAATGACTAAAAGATTTGGTCAAATTTAACATTCATTCTTAATGGCTATTGCCACTGTCTTGGACCCAATATTCAAAAGAATGTATTTTTCAGATGCAACAGCTTTGGTAAAAGTTATCAATTTTTTTGAGCTCAATGCTTAAAAGAAAGGCCAAAGAACAAGCTGAATTGGAATTATCATCAGCAGCCTCGTCTTCGGATGAACCTGACGAGCCTGAAAACAAGAAGAAGAAGAAGAAGAAAGATTTGTTTGCTGCCCATAATAAAACTGTAGAAAAAACCTGGCACAAGCATACAAAGGATTTATCTTCCGAACAGAACATGCCTGCAGAACTCTCCCTATATTTAGGTAACTTTTGCACAATAATCATTTTATCTTAATAAATGCTTGTTATATATTTACAATCACAATCAAAAACTAATTTATTTTATAATTATTATTTTCCCATCATACATCACTTACCTAAAATAATCCATCCAAACCTAACATAACTTCATCTAGCCCTTTTAACTATTGTTAGACAGTATATATAGGCTAAGTAAGTTAGGTTAGGTTCGGTAAGGTTGTTACTAAAATACTATAAAACTTCAAAATAGTTTATTATTTTTAGGTGCCCCGCCAGAAAAGATCGAAACAAATCCTTTGGCTTACTGGAGGGACAACACCCCAACCTATCCTCATCTTGCGCCACTTGCAACGGTGTACCTGACAAGTATTGCAACTTCAGTTCCCTCTGAAAGACTGTTTTCCAAGGCTGGTGAATTGAAGAGCAGTAAGCGGAATCGGATTAAAGGAGACTGGCTTTCAAAACTGATTTTCCTACAAAGTGCTAGTGAAGAATTGTGGGGGATTAAAGTAAAATAGTATACTTTTTGTATCTCCGTTATAGTATATCCTTTTTATATGCCCTCTTTATATTACGTATATAAGTAATAAAAGAGAATACGTAATATAATAAATTTATGTATTTCATTGTATATTTTTCTTAAATGACATTTTGTGTTACACTATGTATACCTTAGATTAATAAAAATATCGATAGTTTAAAGTAGATATCTTATTACCTGGTAGTGAAAATTGTTTTCCGTAATTATTACTAGCTAAAATATGATTTAAATTAATATCGGTTATATCGATATTTTTACTGCAAAAATATCGATAGTTTTCCAGCGATATTTTTTTGCCATCGATGTTTAGGGACCGATATTACTATCGATGGGACTATCGATGTCAGGGTTCGATGGCCAAACACTATGCTACAGCTAGTCTACCCCTGCTCATACTACTTTTTTTAGGTTAGAACATATGGGAACCTTGAAAAAGGACTAACGAATGTTATAAACGCTGTGAACGCTAATGAAGTTCACAATTAATTTTTCCCATTACATTTGAATAACTTAGTGTGGTTGCCTCCCTTCTATTATATCATAATTACTGTAATTTTTATTGATAATGTTGGCAGCAATCTTACTGTTATAAAGTGGTTATGATGTTAATGTTTGGTTGTTGGAGTTTATTATTTAAAAGTTTAGCATAGAGCCTAGTGGCTGAATGATACGCTTCTCGCATCTAAGCGTCTTGGTTTACATGATTATTGTAGGAAAGGTTAAAATTGCACCTTAAGTCCCCAAGTGCTGACCCAGCTTCGTTAAGCTATGAGTTATGTAGTCAATCCTGACAACAAGAGCTGAAATCAATGGTGTCATGACCCGATGTGTTAACTACACATCCACAAGCAAAAAAATCGATTAACACGGTCCTTGTGGGCCCACCACGGATTATTACTATTATTAAAGTTTAGTAGTTTAGAATAAAAGCGGATTGATTTTACGGTCTTTTTGCAATGGGCCCTTTAGATATAAACTACCCTGCAAGACATTGTTCAAATTTGTTGTATATATATATGTTTGGTTAATTAATCGTGGAAACGGCCGTTTGCTCACGTTTTGTATTCTTAATTTTCCTACAAGAATTGATTTAAATTTTACTGCTATTTGTAAATTTTTGTTTTGCCAATACTTTATTGTATTAATAACCGAGCCTCGTTTAAAACTTATACTTAGTTACTTACTGTCTTCCAAAGTTCACAGGTCTGGAGGGGAAAGAAAAGTACATATACTTATTACGTTGATTAAAAATGTATTGATTTTGACGATATTAAACGAGGGGTGCTAAGGCTAAGGGTGTAAGACAAAAGAGGAAATAGATTCGTTTAGCAATTACTTTTGCTTTAATCATCTTATTGGTCGTGTGCTGGATCGATATAGATGTCTGGATCGTTTAGAACGAAGTTTACAACACTGACACTGTCTAACAAGTGACACACTTTTTCCTAATATCTTCTCCACAATTTCCGCTTTTGTCGCTCCTCATATTCAACATAACCAAGGGAGCGTAGTGTTTACCCGTTCGTTAAATTTTATTTACATGGTCTACTAAAGTATGCAAAAGTGTTTGTACAACTTCTTGCACTCGATACCCCTCTTATTAATTAAATACGCTACAACAATTACCAAACCTGACGCGGACTCAGTCACTCCTTTGAACGACCACTGAAACCCGGTTTGGAGCGGGCGAAGTGCGGTGGTTCAGAGTAGTGCGTGGTCTCTCATTTGCTAACATGCAAATATAATTTTAAATGAGGACTGAGGTGGAGTGGGCTGTGGTGGTCCACTCGCAATGCGCATCATACTTAAACCGCCACTCATTACATTTCAAAGGAACCCGAAGAAACGGAAAACATTAAAAAGTAAAGATCTAATAATGCTTAGGTGATTCCATAAAAAAAAATAAAACACATGCATATTGATTTCTGATGTCCTAGACGTTCCAGAAGAAGACATTGAGAGCTAGGGGAAGAAGAAGACTGATCACTGGAAATCACTGGAGGGAAGAAGAAGAAGAAAAGAAGAATAAAAAAATACGTAGCTGTAGGGAGTAATATTGGCACAGTTCCAATTAATTTAATTTTTAATTTTAAAGATAAGAAACAGAATACTGACGTTTGGAAAAGATGTAGCTTCACTAACATTCTAAAAAAACATTTAAAAACGAAGAAAAATAAAAAATGTATGATTTAGAGAAACCATATTTTGGGAGTAGAGTATATCTTCTCGAAACGCAATAAATAAGTCAAATTCACGAAAGCGTGCGTGTGAAAGGTAACTGTAAATACTCCAAACACCTCTCTCAAAATATAGTGAGCTTTATTAAAACTGTGCAATAAGTATCAGAGATACTGCGTAAAATGTCTATTTATCATATGTACTTTATAATCACACAGCAAATAATATATTTTAACTGCATCTATAAAACCGAGTGCACAGAGACTATACACTATTTAGTTGGAGACAAATATACTTTAAGTAAATTGACAGTTACATCTATAGACTAAATTATAGATAAATCTCATATTTTTCAGAACGTGCACTCGATGATGAATTATCATTCAGTTTCTTTACAATGGTGAGCATCTATGAGTGGTTTTTTAGTTTAGAGTAGTTCAATAATTTATTTTTCACTACACTACTATGAGTTCAGCTGTTTTCGTTATGTGTTTACAACCTGCGAAACATCATATTTTCAACAGCTGTCTATTGTTTACTACCGAAAGTAACATTGTTTACAACCGAAAATTTTCCACAGTCAACAACACCTGTTTTTAAAACATGTTTCTAATTTAATAAACAGTTAACATTCCAAAAATGAGTTTTTATTCCGTAGTGTAGTGAAAAGTATCGTTCAAAACTCGAGTGAAAGTGTTTTGTATGTTCTCGACCATACCATTTGAAGTGCTCGACAAGTCTCGCACTTCAAACATATGGTCTCGAACATGCAAAACCCCACTTTCCACTCTTGTTATGAAATATACTATTAATGAGCTATTATCAACGTTTATTCACAAAATTAATGCGCAATAAAATAATCGGAACGAACGAGGTTAATGATGCGTACTGGGGGAGAGAAAGGGGAGTGAAACACGTTGAGAGTTTGTTAGTGAGGAAGCTCTTTGCTACTCATAGTTGTGATAAAATCTAGAACTAAATTCCTTGGAGAGCTCAACTTGATGCCTTAATGAACATTCTTAAGCCAAAGGTAAACAGTGTATGGGCTCTCCAGTAATCTTCTGAGAATAAATTAAACAGCCCTGAATGTGTCATTATTCTGATTTACTGTAGTTACATATAAACGTAACAGTAATATCAAGGAGTATTGTAATATAGACATATTTAGTAAATAGTTTTAATAGGGAATTTTACAATAATACAAATATTTTTATAATAATGATGCTGAGATATCAACTCCAAACGAATATTGAGAGTGGTGTCTTTGATCCCTGTCAAGATACATCACAAGGGATAATTTTGAAGCACGCTTTCTCTGCGATTTGATCAGTAGATACCATACACACAAGAAATGCATATATTTTTGCTAATTCTAAAAAAGAATTTTTAAGACCACTCATAAAAATTCTCTTACTGAAGACTTTAGGGTTGCTGTCACTTTTTTCAGTGGCTAACTATCATTCATTTTTAATCATTTTATTTCCTTAATTTAAATTTTGTTATAGATTTTCACAACCAACCAATAAAGCTTTAGGCCGTTTGTAAAAAAATAATTCTCTATGACCAGATT
Organism: Stictocephala bisonia; assembly: GCA_035578905.1. NCBI lineage: Eukaryota > Metazoa > Arthropoda > Insecta > Hemiptera > Membracidae > Stictocephala > Stictocephala bisonia. The sequence goes on along the minus strand of JAQJVL010000092.1, from coordinate 151,748 downwards.
ATTATTTATTATAGTCCATTTATTGAATCTTCTATGAATTAACTTCAGAATGCTCCTACAGCAAGAGCTGGAACGAGGAAGTTCAAAATGCCATTGTCAATGGCGTGGCGATATTAGCCAGTCATGAATACTGAAATATTATATAGTTATTATTACAATTCACTATTCATCATTAGGACTCCGATCGTAGGGATAAGGCTGAATATAAGGGGCGGATACGTGTAGATGAATGAGTGTAGTCATTGTTACTAACCAAGATAAACTGTTCCTTTAATAGAGTCATTTACTAATAGAAAAATAGCAGAGCAACCATGGCACTAACAGCTTTACGTGGAATTCAAACCACGTAATATTGGTCTGATATTTTCAGCTAATTGACAAGCCCGATACTCAGTTATCTCCCTATGCTACATCCAGACCCCGACTACCACCCAACATGGACACCCCAAACTCCACTATTAGTGTCCATGTCGATCACAACCATTAGCGACGCCATGTCAGTATTTTTTTTATATAAGGAGAGGCCGGTCCTTTTTCTTAAGTAGCCCATTCTTCATATACTATTGGGGAATGTTCATCTGTGCGATGAACAGAAGAACATTCATCTGTGCGATGAACAGAAGAACATTCTTCTGTGCGATGAACAGAAGAACATTCATCTGTGCGAGGAACTTATTCAGACAGATTAAGGGGGAGAACCAGTACAGTAGAAGGTGAATATTACTGATAAATCTTCTTTTATTTATTTATTTACGGTATAAACCATTTTAAACAAGTGTCAAAGAATATATAACAGTATATTAGTAGTTATATACATAATATAATTATAACAATATATAATAGTATAGGCCGGATTCGAACCAGTGCTATCTCTAATCCAAGCTCAATGTCCTGACGTCTTAGACCGCTCGCCCAAAAAGTATGAAGAGAACAGAGCTTATAACCGTTCGCCTGCAATCTCCTAAGGCTACTTTGTCCCCAAGTAGCTAGGTTAGATCACTGCGTCCAACAATTGATCAAGTGCCTATTTTCTCGCCAGATCTTCAAACAAATTTACTTATTCGATGTATGATTAACTTACATCGTAAAGAATGAACTAAGACAAAGTAGTAATCAAACTGTGAAAATGCGTTCTATAGTTGATTCAAGTTTTCCATATCGGATAAATCTTGAGTTACAGCCCTTTTACTACCCTGGGAACCGCCCTATCGTAATGCTACTTGATGGCAACTTTTATAACCAGTGCTTAGGTTTCAATAAGCGTTTGTCTGAGGTGGGTAGATCTATCGATTCATGGATAGGGGTGGAGTGGGGAGGGGCTGCAAATGACACCTAATATCTTTTGGCCCGGCTGCGCCGCAGCTGCTTCGAGATACAACATGGTCGGTTCTCCGCCCCTACATTTTCATAAAACATTGCAATTTTTATCAAAGTATATTCTGGCTTTTCTTCATTATCAGGAAACATTTCACATCTTATTTTAGTTTTAATTAAAGTTGTATTATGAAACACCATTACTGATAAGAGTTAACCCTCCGACAGCCACTCGTAACATTGATAAGTATTGTTGATCTTCGCAAAAGTTCAAGCAAAAATTACAAATTTGTATGAATGCTAACTTATTACGTATTAAACACAATAATATAAGCTTACCTTCAAAAAGTCAGGTTCTACGCTCGGTCCTCTTAATACTGATATGACGTCCGCTCAAAGGTTGCCATCGACTTGAGCGGAAGTCTGGGGTGTCTATGTTGGGTGGTAGTCAGGGCCCAGTTGTTGTGTAGGGAAGAAAACTGAGTATCACACTTGTCAATTAGCTGAAAATCAGACCAATACTGAGTGGTTCGGATCCCACGTAAAGTTGAAGGTCCCATGGTTGCCCTAGCTATTGGGCTTTTAATAAATGCTCAATAACTTATAAGGCGCAATTAGTTAGTAACCAGACTACACAGGACATCCACAATCATATAATCCTTCGTATTCGCATTAACAAGTTGACTGCCATGAGTAATATGTTGGTACTCTCTTAAATTTGTTTGTGGAGCCATGAGTACCAACAATTTACTTACTTGAAACTTGATCTTGCGCCCATGGACTCTAAGATGAAGCGCTGCACCAGGTCATAGTGCTTATCTTACATAGGTCACAGGCAAAGTATACACGAATGTGTATCTTAGCATAAAAAAATACAAAATAATTTAAATTATTTAATCAATTAATTTTTAAAACAATCCACTTTATCTATCACTTTTCTTTCCCTACGAAACAGAAACATTTCTCCATATCTTAAAAACAACAAAAGTGGTGCCAATTTTCAAAAAGGATCATCTAAACAAAATAGACAATTCTCGTTCAATTTCAATACTTCCAAGTTTCAGCAAAATAAAAATAAATTTCTGTGATAGGTTGGAACATTTTCTAGAACATTTTAAAATACCACCAATATGGTTTCAGAAAAACAAGTCCACTATTGATGCTGTAAGCAGTTTATTAGATTCAGTTGTCGATGGTCTGGAGAGGAGAGAACAAGTGCTTTTATTAGCATTTTCCTTGACTTGTCCAAAACCTTTTACTGCGTGTACCGTGAGACGTTACTGCACCAATTGGAGTCCTGTAGTGTCTGAGGTCCTCCATTGAGGTAACATTTAGATTCCTTTTTAGGAAATAGGGAACAGCGTGTTGAGATCTCAAACGTTCTTTCATAAAAAAATTTAAAACAAAATAAAAATCAAATGGACTATGGGGTCCTCAGGGATCGATTCTTGGTCCTATTTTGTTTCTAATTTACGTCAACAGATTGAACTCAGCAGTTTAAAAAGGGCACATAGTACAATATGCTGAATATACAACTCTCTGCTTCAAGGCAAAATCAATTGAAGAACTAGAAATAACATCTTTCATAAAATTAGATTCATGCATTCAGATTTTGTCTGATATTAATCTAAACACAAATTATTCTAAATAAAATATTATCAAGTTTAATCTATGACAATGAGATAGTACACAATATTACTGTTATGCTTGAAAATAAGCATACAGAATCCATAAATTTCTGGCAATGTACCTTGATAAAAGGTTGACGTGGGAGGATCGTGTTGATAGCATTTGCTTGAAGGTTAGCTCTGGCAGTTATGCCCTGCGTAATCTAGCAAAATCCTGCACTCCTGAAGTATTAAGAAAAGCGTACTTCGGCCTCACTTACCCACACTTTTCTTATGGTAAGTGACTATGGGACGGATGCTCTAAAAAAAAAAATGCAGTGGGCATTCAGGCTTCAAAAAAGCTGTTAGAATCATCGCTAAGTTAAAAATTCTGAGATTTTAACTTAGCGATGATTCTAACAGCTTTTTTTTGGTGCATGCAGTCAAAGGCTTTGGTCAAAGGAAATGCTAATAAAATTATTTGTTATATCCTCTCCAGACCATATTTATTCCTAATAATTGTTGTCTTTTCAGGTTGAAAAGCAATTTTAATAGTAGTCTCAGTCCTTCCAAGTCATATATGTAATTTTTTGTGCGTGTTGAATGTTATTTTAAATTAATTGTGTTTTTCAGGTACCACATATTTATGATTAGTTAATGTAATCTTATTTCAGTCTGATTTGAATATTAATTTTATTGTGTTTTACATTTTTCGTTGATATCGTGACCTTGACAGCGCCTATTTGGCTATATTAATTTAACCCTGTTATATTTTTTATATTGAGTAGAAGTTCATTTTGTTGTACTCCATTCTAGGATCTAGGTTAAAATGTAGATAATTATTAAAGTAGATAAGTTTATTAGTTTAAGAACGTAGTTTTATAACATGTTTGTGTAGATGTAATTTAGTTTTTAGCACTTGAAAAAGGTTTGGGTTTTACCAAATCGAAACGTCATGATTGTTATTTTTCACGTAATGATGGCAAATGTCCAACTACCTTTGTCTCCCTCACCATATTGGTCTTGGCTCAGTATTTTAAATTTTCTAGAAAATGTTTTAACCTCTCAAACAAAATGTTTAAAAAATTTGCTGAAACTTGGTAGTACTGAAATTGGACGATCTATTTTGTTTGGATGTTCCTTTTAGAAAATTGACACCACTTTTGCTGTTTTTAAAAGATAGGGAAATCTTTCTGTTTTATAGGGGGAAAAACTGATAGTTAAAGTAGATAGCTTTAGAAATTAATTGAATAAATAATTTAAATAAATTTTTATTTTTACTTGTATACACAGGCACAATTTGTGTATTCTTTGCCTGTGACCTATGTAAGATAACCAATATGACCTGACGCAGCGCTTCATCTTAGAGTCCATGGATGTAAGATTCTAGTTTGAAGTAAGAAAATAGGTATGAGAGTAAAGGACGAAAAATAATCATACATTTATTTGGTCGTCTTTTTGCAGCATTCTAATACAACTGCATCTGACCAACTTAATTGGCTAGATTCATCCCGTTGAATTTGTGGGTATTACCAACACTATAGCTAGTTTTGTGTGAATCCCCTCATTGTGTGTTTGTGTGTAATTATTGTAATCAATGACTGAATTAGTTATGGCCTTATGCTTAGTTGTTTTAATATTGACGGTTACGATACAGTGTTTTTGTTATTGCCTATGCAATAAAGGATTTACTATTATTATCATCTGATTTTTTCTGATAATTTGTAATTACGCCTAATTAGTATAAATTTAGTAATTGTTCTTTATTTAACCAAGAAGATTGTTTATGGTGCCCAGTATATTTATTTAGGTGTAAAAAATGTTTTTAGTATTGTTATTTCTAAGAGGTTAATAATATAAGAAAGGGTAATTTCTGTCCTAATTTCACTTCATCAAACTTCTATTCCATTCTACATCAGTTACTGACTCTTAAACATTATCTGAAGCATAAAACGATATTCCAAGGAAGTTATTCGAATGTAATGTCAGTTATGTAAAAGCAATTGTGTTCAAAAGATGTATTTCATTCATAGCAAAGCTCTGTAGTACACAAAGTTGCTTACGTATTCCAATTATCAAAGAGAATTCCAAGAATCAAGGAAAACGGAATACCATAAAGTGACTGGAAGAAGGATTCCATCTAGGATTAATGGGTCACAATGAACGTTTCAAATGACTTTTCGTCAACATCTCTTCTGAATAGAAGACTGGTGATTAATGCGTATAGAGTGGTCCTGGGGGTGGGACTGGGGGGTAGGAACTGCGGGAATTTAAGAACATCGATCCGCAGGTAATGAGCAAGATTCTTGCTGAAAAGGCTGACGTAGTGAGCCGTTGAAGGAGCGCGCGATAATTGATTAGCATGTGTCTGTGTGAAGGGTAGTTTGTGGGGGTGGGAGTGGGGGCAGGTCGGCGTTGAGAGCGGCGCTCGTCGTCAGTGTGGAGCGCGCCCGCCCAGCAGCAAGCGTCGCGTCCTTACTGTTTTCAAAAACACCGGGAAATCTGATTTCCCTTCCGATTTGTTAGCAAAGAAAAAGTAATTTAATTTCGATTTCAACAATAACCGACAAAACTCTGTCTTTTTCCTCTAAAAATGAAACTGTAATGGTTTTAAAAAAACGGAATGAAGTGAGTGTTCGCAGTGACTGACATTTAGTTCAAGATGGAAGTAATTCTTTTCAACACAATTTTATTGGGATTATTCGCACTTTTTACAGGTAAAAAAATAACTGTTCGTACTAAAAATGTTAAATTGTAGTAAATACATAAACATGAAGTAACATTAAGTTTGAAAAGTAAGTTTGAAAAGTTAAATATATTATTTTGCTGGGCAAATTTCACTGCATGAGATTCACTGCAAATTAACTGGAACATATTGCTTAAAAATATTAGAGTAGGTTGATTATTGAGAAATGTTACTTTAGTCACAGAAAGATCAATATAACTTTGATCTAATATAACAAGTTACTGGACTCATTAATGAATTATAAAACGAGTAACTTAGAGATTATTATGATTTCAGAAGTTAGCTAAAGTTTCATAATAGAAACAATCAAAACAGTCTTACTAGATTCAATTAACCAGATTTGCAATTCATGAGCCTTATTAGCAAGTTTTAGACAAACCTCATTGTATTAGAAATGCAAATCAAGATTAAGTTTTAAATTTAAATTTTGAATTTAACTTAATCATCTTGGTTGAAAAATAAATTCAATATTATAATCTATAAATATTTTATCATACAATTTATAAAATAAAGTATTAGATTAATAATTTATCGTTATTTTAGATATTACATTTGACTAATGTGGATTACGAATTATTGTGAAGGTTGCGTATGATGAGTGTACTCCATGTTACTAACTAAGGTCAACTTATTGTTAAAAAGAGCAATTTATTTATAGAAGTAATTGAAATCAACTCAAATTCCTATTGTACTTTTAAAGTTAGTCAATGACGCACGGTTAACTGTAGACAGTTAGACAACGTGCTTCTTCATGTAGGGACTTTTAACATGGGTATTACCACAGAGAAAAAAGAACAGAGGTCACTTACGGCTGCAGGGAACGCCTCAGTGTCAGCTATAAATAGATTACGACTAATGTACATCTCTATACATCTGTAGTAATAATTACTACGTTTATCCTTGTGATTTGTAGCTAATAAAGGGTGTGAGAACATTCAATGCACTATTGGATGCGACTTCTGTCTCTTTCTTCTATGTGGTATCACTGTATTTATCGGTAATATGTAAAGCTTTGATTTGCGAAAAACATTTTATAAATGAAATAAAAAACATATATCAAAATGCGAGTACATAATTTTCAAAATTATTTCTAAAAATATATTTCACACAAGATACCTATATTTAAGTTTTACACATTATTTTAATATTAATTTTCCTTTCATGCGCAACGTGTCAGGTACCTTAAAAAATAGATTTTACTAAAAAGAACATTTCCAGCCAGACTTCGAGCTTAATCTTGAAAAAGTAACAATCTGTCAAAAAAGACGATAGACCACGCTGAAGGGAAGCGTTGAGATTTGCATTATTTTTATATTCTATGACAACTTAAGTGAGTATTGAGTAGAATTCAGATGGATGTTTTCTTAAATGTAAAACTAGGAGTAGGCCTAAAGAAGGGCAACAAGACAAACATTAATAACAGCTGACTGATGAGAGTGAAGCTTGAAACAACTTTTTAAACAATACTTTCAAGGTTAAAACGAACAGTATCGATCGTACTTTCGTAACAAAAATAACTAAAAAGACGAAGTCGTGATAATACTATTCTGCAAACATAAATAATTATTATGAATGAAAATAACTATTCTCTGAACGACTTTCGAATATTATTTTTATGTGATTCTAAACACTAAGGAACTTAGTGTTTAGAATCATTAAGTTAAAATTTTAATTTAACTAGATATTCCCCCCCCCCCCCATATTAACATCTCGACTAATAAATCTACAATATAGATAATACTATATAAGCTCTACCAGGCGTAAAATAGGGGAAGATTTCGTGCTTGTGATTTTTATTTAAAAGGAAATTAAATGTTAACAACTTATATACACTCCGCGTGCACATCCCGTCAGTCGCTACGCTCCTGTAATTTTGTTCTTTTTCTTCTTACGCACGTTTACATTATTAAAAATCTCGTTCGTACATTGCTCTCTCATTCGTACGGTCAATGGTAACAAAGACTCAGGCCGGTATCGGGATGTTTATTATTTACCTTATTCAAACTCTTTTAGAGAAAACATTTAAAAATCCTTACTTAGTAAGTATTTTGAGTGTTTAAAGTAAATTTGTGCTAAATTTCATAGCCCATTGTCTTATAATCATCGAGAGACTGCGTCAGTCAGTAGTGATGTTTGGATTTTATATTTGTTTGATACATACGAGAATGTAGTATAAACTGGCACATCAACTATGAGGTAAGCCTATGATCATAATCAAATTATCTGTTTAGTACAAACATTGCAATTGTGCATATTATCAAATCGGACTTCTAAACCACATGAAAAAGGGAAAGGCTATTTAGCGCCTCAATTATGCATCATTCAACATCGTGGTTGTCGATAGTTGTGATACATTCTTTATGATACTAACCATAAAGTAAGCAATGATTTAAATCAATTTATAACATGTTCAGTGCTCATTTTGGGAATAGTGAAGAAATACCTGCCCCAAACCAATTCCACACTAAACCACCGTCGTCGTCGTCGTCGTCGTCGTCATCATCATCATCATCATCATCATCATCATCATCATCACCACCACCACCACCACCATCATCATCATCGTCGTCGTCGTCGTCGTCGTCGTCGCCATGATAACAATCATCATAATCATCATCGTCATCACAATATTCGTCGTCGTCATAATCAACATCATTACCACCATCACAATCTTCACCATAAAAACGTCGACGTTTCCGTTTTCATGGAACCTCCTACACAGCCTCCATTTTTGTTTATCCTACCAGATTTCTTCTTCCTCCGCTTGTCTTCTATGCATTCCTCTTCTCTACCCATCTTCCATAATTGGCACTTCTTCTTCTCGTTCTTCAACTTTCCTCTTTCTCCAGGGCTTCTCTTCGTGATGGTACTTAACTAGTGGTATAACTAAGGTTGGTATAAAACCTGCTGAAACTCATGTTTAGGGGAGCTCCACTGTTTGTAAAGGGTTTAAAACAATTACTCAACAGTAATAAAAAAATAACAACTAATCCACTAGCTGAACTGTTAATGGAATTATAAGGGTAAACGTTCTCTTCAACGATAAATTTTAATCGATTTCAAAATAGAAATAAATAAAGTAAATGTTTGTTATAAACATAGTAAATATAATTTTTATAAACACTCTAACGTTCCGTGTGTAAACGCAATACACAATTACATCATACGAAAATGTTTATTTCTTAAATTAAAACAATATTTTACGTACAGAAATACATATTTCCTGGAGCTGGAATTTCCCTCGGGTTGTCAGCAGTGAGTTATTACCTGTTTTATGCCTGGGGTTTGTGAGTATTCCAGTAAATAAATTCCGTCATTAATAAATTACATCTTTTAAGAAAGACTTGTACAAATAATTAAATTGACGCAGTTGAGGACAATTATATAAATGCAATTAAGGAAAATTATATACTATCGCTTATTTCCTCCTCTAAAATGGAACAGAATATTGTAATATTCATCCATTAAAATAAACTATAAATTTAACACTTTGGATCTGATAAAGTTATGCTGACTTTTATTGATAAATTTGTTGGATATTTCCAACACTTCAAGTGTTTTAAGAACAAACACAACGTTTCGACAGTCATAACCTTTCGTCCTCTTCAGGTGTCACTTAATATATTAGCCTACATTAGATCATTCAAAGTTGGAGTTTCTCACCGTCCTAACATTTCATTCATCTTCTTCACATATGTAGACTATAACATTTTAATCACTTGAAGTAAAAAACATAAAAAGTAACCTTGAGATTATTTTATTAGGTTTCATAATTATTTTTCTGGCTCACAATTAAGTGTGGCTAAAATAGGTTAGCCAAAACGTATTCTCAACTATCTTGATATGATTATCCCTCTTAGAACGGACGAAAATAGGGGGCTGGAGTGACCGAATCTAGGGGCTGGAAAGTGACCGAAGCTAGGGTCTAGACTGTCTAGAGTACCTAAGCTACGAGCTGGAGTGACCGAAGCTAAGGGCTGGAGTGACTGAAGCTAGGGGATAAAAAAGTTGAAACCAAGGGGATTGTTAAGTACAGTTTGTGTTTTGAAGCATATTTACATTAAATTATCCTGTATATTTTTCCACGAACGCTTACGATGTCCTCTAAGTCTTTGGTTCCAAGTTAAATGTAAGAGAAATGTTGTTAGTCCAAGTTTTCATGCTTGTAAATGTTTTTTTATAATATCTCTTCGATTGCATATGATTATCATAACAATGACACTGATACGCGTACAACATTCTTTATAGGAATAGATGCGTACCAATTAAAAAAAGATTTTCTCTCAAAGAACTAAAAAACAGTAAAAACAAATAGTCTTTGTTAACATTGACCATTAGAATGAGAGAGTTTAGGACAGTGCAAATTATAAAAGGTTATTTTTTTAACAATGTAGGCTTATTTTTAAATTCGAATAGCCATCAAGGAGCGCTGCTATTGTTGTATATATTATTTATAATAATATGCAAATTACATGAGGCACATATAATATACACTTATTTTATTGTACAACGCAGTAAATAAAATGGAGATAACCTTAACCATTTATAAAGGATATGTATATGACCATTGATTTTAGAAACAACAGATATATTTTTCATCCAATTCTGCATTTTGTATCTCCAATTATCAGCTGTTTTGGGGTCCAGTAGATGAGCGGTAGTGCAGTTTCATGTAAATGTAATGCAGTTTAAACCAGCTGTAGTAGCAGACCTCACTAACTAACAAAATTACTGGCACAAATATCCCTCTTACATAAGATATATATATATATATATTTGCTAATAATTTAACTAAGGTATGGATAAATAAATATGATAATGTAATAAATGTGTTAAACTAAATGGTGCAGTTATTATCTGAAACTTAAAGTACAGCTTGAGCAGCTCACTGTTTCGTTCCACGACAGTTTAAAGTTTTAAATTTTCATACTCTAAAATCGTCGATTCATCCGTCCTAAAAAGTGTTACGCATAAAACTTTGACATACAGAAATGTTTTGTTCGTAAAAACACATGTAATGAAGCTTTTGATTTGAAAATTAATGAAATTAAATAAATATTTTCATATTTGAAGTGAAATAAAACTCATTTTGAGGAAAGAAAAACTCTTTGACCAAGATTTGGAAGTGAAATTGAAAGAAAATTGCATTATCAATATCTAAATGAACCTATCTGTAACTAAGAACTATCTGGTGAGAGTTCTTGTAGGGTTTAAAAATGATGTCTTTAGTGACGCATTTAATAACAAATTATGTATTGAAGAACGAATTTAGAAACAAAATAACAACTTTATTAACGCATTTAGTAACAAAATGATGTCTTTAGTGACTCATTCAATAAAAATTATGTCTTTATTGACTCATTCAGTAAAAAAATGATGTCTTTAGTGACGCATTAAAAAACAAATCGATTTATTCAGTGATTATTTACTAACATAATTACGTCTTTAGTGATTCATTTCATTTATTTAGTAAAAAACTGAATAAATTCTAATTGTAAATTAGAATTACAATTGATTCTAATTATAAAAAATAATAGTGATTTAACTAGAATCTACAGTTTCCGGTGACAACCGCGTCAAGGTACTATCTACAATATTTACAAGATGACCAGACGTTTCGCCCATACTGTGATGTGGCATCCTCAGTGGTTTCTCTGAGACTGAAATCGGCAAGTGACCTTCCAGCTTTATAACAAGTGGTAGGGTGAGGACTGGTTGGCAGGTATGCTGGAGAGGGGGGTGGAGGCACGACCTGCCAACCAGTCCCCACCCCACCACCTGTTATAAAGCTGGAAGGTCACTTGCCGATTTCAGTCTCAGAGAAACCACTGAGGGTGCCACATCACAGTATGGGCGAAACGTCTGGTCATCTTGTAAATATTGTAGATAGTACCTTGACGCGGTTGTCACCAGAAACTGTAGATTCTAGTTATGACACCGGCCGCTTAAGCCTAAGTTCTAAGATAATACTGATTTGTTTGATATTATTGTAAATTTATTAAAGAACACTCAATTACTCAAATTCTTTTAAGAACCAAACTGTATTTAACTTATCAATAACCAACCGGAATAATTGAGGTTCTATAGAGCTATCTATAGAAGCTTAGAACATCTATTATAATATAGTCAGGCTGTTAAAGCTGCTGTTTTGAGATCGGGCTGATCCAAGCACTGTTTATTGGGATTGCAGTTTATATGCGGCAGTAAAACGAAATTTTAGATTTATGTAAAAAAAAAAAAAAAACATGTTAAAATACAATATTAATGTAACTTTTGCTAAGGTTCGGGAATCGATCGGATTCTATGATAGCTATTAAATTATGCTGTTTTATGTTCAAATAAATTAATTGAAATACTATCATAAATTTTAGACGCGAGTAAGAAACTTGTTGTGGAATTAACGAAGACAATTGTAATTGTAAAATAATTGAAGAAGTTGATAGTTTTCAATATTTAGGTATATGGCTTGACAGTAAGCTGTCTTGGAAAAAGCATACTGCTAATTTGATTTCTAAAATTAGATCAAGTGTTAGAAAATTTTATTTCCTAAGGAATTTTTGTAGTACTTCTCTGTTACGTACATTATACTATGGCTTGGTTCACTCCAGATTGCAGTATGGTATTGTGTGTTGGGGTGGATCATACAAGACCAATATTGGCAATATTAGGAAAATTCAAAATAAGTTTGTTCGTGTAATTCTGAAGCAAAATTCCCGCCAGTCTTCATTCGCATTATACTCATATTTAAAAGTACTTCCAATCCAACACTTATTCTGTTTTAAAACTTTAAGACTGTTTTATATAAGAAGTGGCAACAAAGGATCTTCACGTCCCAACTATAATATTAGGAGTAACAATCAACGCATCTTTATTAAACCTAAGGTTAATAAAACTATTTTTAAACAATCTTCTAACTATCTTGGGCCAAATTATTTCAATAAATTGCCTCTTGAAATCAAGCAAATCAATAATGTAACAAAGTTTTGTCAAAAATTAAAACAATGGCTTTTCACGTTAGAACTAACAGACTTTATGAGCCAATTCATGGTATGATTTGTATTTGTTTTGAATATAGTTGAATATGTATATAATTTAAGTTGCACTGTAACCACTTGCGCTGCAGATAGCTGTATTACCTTGATAATAAGCTTGCTGAACTGGACTCATTGTTATAATTGTTTATAATCTTGTATTACATTTTTGTTTAACCTAGCCACACTACTGGATAAGTGGCTAGGTACATTCACAATTATGTCATATGGCAATTTGTATGATAATTTTGTGTGTGAATAAATTCATTATTTCATTATTTCAAAATAACGCCCTAGTTAAGCCAGGAACTCCTTGAATTAATTATAATTGCTATATGTTTAATGAAATTTATTACATATAGTTGAAAGAAGGGAATTTCTGTATCAGTGTAGTGTTATTTAAAAATTAGCGATCATTTAAAATGTCACTAGAATTTTTTTATTAATGTTTAACGCTCTATTATCGTTAAAAAAATAGACAATCGCAATGGAGATTTAACCGATTCCTGGATAATTGTGAATTTCCTTGGGATGGCGTGGGAGGGAGGCAGGAAATCATGAGAATGTGCGCAGGATTGAGCAGGATAACTAGGAGATAGTGTCCTGAGTGGCGCACTAGAGGAGGACGTTAGTCGTTATTTTATCTCGGTCCAAGGTTAAATTCACTTGCGAACTCACACTGGCCAGCCTGCTCTCTTCCCAACTAACACTACCTTTATCAGACTTACGATCAACTAAAAAAATCGTACTCGTTATAACATAATTAAAATAAACTCTCGTATTCTTATGTGAATTGTAATGAGAATATTGATAATGAAACCTTCCATTTTGTCAAAACAATTAGGAGCAGTTTACAGCTAAAAACAGTTTAAAGTAAAAAAAAAAAACCAGTTTACAGTAAAAAAGTTTATAGTCAGAAAACAGTTTACATCAAAAGAAGTTTACGATAAAAAAACAGTTTACAGTAAAAAAACAGTTTACAATAAAAAAACAGTTCACAGTAAAAAAACCCGTTTACAGCGTGGAATACGAGTATTTCCCAAAAATATCTAATTCAGTATTAATGCTCTAAATTATATGAACTTCAATGTAATTAATTTTCCAGATAATCATTAACATTTATCTAATTTATATTTTTATATCAATTTGTGTATAAGAATCTATTTTATAATTACTTCACAAAGTAAACAATAGTTTAAAGAGCAAAGCTATAAACATTCAAGGTTCAGATAAATTTCTATGATTACTTATTTGTTTTTTTTTTTTTTTTTTTTTTTTTTAATAAATTCGTGTTATTATTATTTTTTATTTATTTTTTATTATAGTCGTTTTAAACTGGATTCGAGTACTTGTAACTTTGGAAGTTAAATGAAACAGTTTATTGTACGTCCAGAGATTCTTTGAAATTAGGCCTTAATTAAAAACTCGCTTGGAAAGTAGAATAATTATCACGAGAAAATAAAAATAAGGGTTTTATTACGTGGAGAATTGAAGGACGAAATGGTTAACTTTATTGATTAACTAAAATGGACACTGAAACGATTTAACAAGGCAGAAGGAAGTGAGAGTAGAAAGGAAAATGTTGGATGAAAAGTAAATAGATATTAATGATGGTTTGCTTTCAACAACCGAGATTGGACTTATTGTTGCAGTAACTAATTGTGCGAAACAGTGGAAATTCCCAGATTGTTGGCAGCGAAACCTACTCTAAAGGAGTTTTGGATTTCAAACCATTTAAAACTCTATTTTAACTTCCCTCTTTCGTAAGTGAATTGAGTTTTTCATTTCGTAAATGGTTGGAAAAATAAATTAAATCGTTTACTTTTAATTATTCGATGAAGCATTAAAACTAATTTCGCTTTGGTGGAACATATGATTACCATCAACAGCTGTAATATAATTTTGTTATAACACATTGTTTCTCACTGAATTATTTATTTTCTTTAAAATTTAATACTTACGTTTAATAAGATAAAAGTAATCAAAACAGATAATATAATAACAACCATATTTCATGACGGTGTGCTACATTGAATGCTGAAGAACTGATCATGTACAAATTGGAACTTTTCATACAAGTTTTAAAAGTACAAAATAATATTGTCAGGTGATTGTGTAATCAATCAGTCATTTTATACTTTATTTCAAAACGAAATCTTGTTTTATAAGCTATTTCATGAGGATCTATCAAATATTTTTCACTACACTACTATGAGTTTAGCTGTTTTCGTTATGTGTTTACAACCTGCGAAACATCATATTTTCAACAGCTGTCTATTGTTTACTACCGAAAGTAACATTGTTTACAACCGAAAATTTTTCTCGACCATTCGAAGTGCTCGACAAGTCTCGCACTTCAAACATATGGTCTCGAACATGCAAAACCCCACTTTCCACTCTTGTTATGAAATATACTATTCTTTCATTGTGTACAAAGTGAAATAATCTTTCGTCACAGGGAATAAGAACATTACAACTAAGACAGGTAATGCATTATGTTTTAAATGTTGGAAACTATAAAAAGACATGTTTTCAGAAGCTCGACATTTTTATCGAGTTTTCGAACCTAGAAGGATGTTGGGCTGATAATTACTAATTTTGTATCAGAGATTAAAGTAGGTTGTTGGATTTTATTATGTGGTGGTTTCTGACAGAACTTTCTAAAAGAAGATTAATTACAATACATGCAATAATATAAATTTTTTATATTTTAATTTTACATTAAATTTGAACATTGAAATCTGGAAATAAAAAGAGGATTTATCGATGATTAAGATCAGTCCAATCGAGGTTGCTACAGTTTATGAAAATACATTCTTCATTAGTTTTTTTATATAGATAAAACATACTAAATAAATAGTCACTTTGTGAAATTTAATATTTGCTAAAAAGCCCAGTTTCTTCTGAAGGTTACCAATTCCATCCCAATCAAAAAACAACACATTTTGAAAGGAGCAAGGTGATAACCACAGGCTCTTAACTATCAATTAATGACACTTTCTAAGGAGTAGTCGGCCTTAGTTTTTAACAAAGGCTACATTCGCTCATCTACTCATATCACACTCATTCGAAATCCACATTCGCTTATAACTTGACGATCCTAAAGAATGAATAAATATAGATTTTCATGTATTAAAATGAGTTTGTTGAACTTATATTTTTACTATTAAGTTTGCTTGATTGAAATTAACTTGCATCGTCCCTGAATCATCAAAGACGTTCCTTGGAGCATAGTGTGCTATTATAACGGGGGAGGGGGGGTGATTTGTACTTTACAGTTCACTATTGCGTGTTTACCCCGGCTGTTTTAGCAGTTTCTTTCCCATACTATAGAATTGATTTTGCAGCATATTATGAAAAAAAAAAAAAAAAAAAAAAAAAAAAAAAAAAAAAAAAACCAGCTAAGCAGAATAAGTAATGGTAATTGTAATTTAAAGTGAGCACAGAACACGATTAAAATCCTCCTTAATTTGAGTTGCCACTGATAATGGTATAGTAAATACTGACATAATCGTTTTATAGTAAGGCCACTTGATTTGCGACCTACCTAAAGCACCGGTGCGAAAGATATTCACTGAGTGGTGGAAGTGAGATAGAGAACTACTCTTCTCTATTTAATGTCATGGAAGCTAGATACATGATAGGCCGCGTGCTGACAGCACATTATTAAGCCCCGCTCAGTACGGCATCAGGAACAGTGACCATTGGTTGGTATGATTAACACTGACGAGTTAAGCTTAGAACGATTAAATAAAACTATTATTGACTATTATAATATAAATTAAAAACATTAACACAATGATAATAATGTAAACAATAAATAACAGTAAAACAAACATGTACAGTTTATTAAAGTTTTTTTGTACAACTAATCACCGACCGTAGCTTGAAAGTGGAAGTAATCATGCCCGAAATTCGTGGAACGGTGGAACGACTTCCCTCCGCTGCTGAAACCCATATATAACGTAGGTTGTAATAACCGTTTTTCTACTCATTTTCACCATGTTCTACCTCTTACTCTGTCTGATAAGTTCCCCTTCACAGATCAATAGTCAATGGTAAATGGGTAGAGTAGGGTTGGAGAGGAGATGAGCCTCTCCTTATGAAAGGTCACCATTTTGAATTAAAATTTATAATTTTAAGCGTTTTTCTAGTTATAAACACATGGTTGCGAGTATGGACATTTCGACTTGTATTTACAAGTTTTTGATGGAGAGGGAAAATGTACATATAATGAATTCCAAAAAGATACCTATTTCAAAAGTTACGGGGGAGGGATGTAGGACTCAGGAGAGACCCTGTATATTGATTAGGGAGGTGATGGATGGGCTTATATTGAAGGGTGACTGAAAGGCTGAATGAGACATCCTCTCTGCATTGAAGGTAGCTGAGAATAAACGCATTTTCTGGTTTATAGGGTACTTTTGTGAAGGTCGTGTCATAGCAAAGTAGTAACAAAATATAAATACATAAAATATTTAAAAAAATTAAAATTAGATCTAGATACAAAATTGAAAGGATCATAATTTCCGTGTTTCTGTTGCTGTTAGGGGTATTAACCACCTGGGGTGTGAATAAATGCCAATATTGGCCTTGCCTTAATAAAACTATCTAAAATTCCGTTACTTCTTTTGTTACAACTAGGATAAAAATAATAAAATCATAATATAATTTTAAAATTCATAAGTAACAACGTACACAATTGAACGAGGAAAACAATGGTGTGATTACATTTTTCGCAGGGCTCTTAGTTCGTTAGAAAACAATCATCAAACTCTAGTGCACATAATTTCTGCGCCGACAGTAGTCGTATCAGTGCGTATTTATAACCAATCACCGTTAGATAGTAGAAAAGGCCCGCTTCTACAGCAAATGCATCGCCTTAGTCACTTTGTTTCTTTCTATAGTCAACGGTTAGTTAGCCTCTATAAAATTTACTGTAACTTATTTCACTAATAACAATTAAGTGAACTATATAAAACGCGATTAAAGCACTGTAAAAAACAATAAACAAAAGCTTTAAATACAGCAATACCTCGACACGTTACGAAGAAACCAACAACCTGACTTTTCTCAAACCCTCCCCATCGCTGGAAAATCTCATATGGACAGGCTAATTAGTTAAGTCGGTTGGTTTCATTAAACAAAGAGCTTGCAAGGAACGAACTGCGGTGGTAACCACTCAAGAAACGAGTTCTTATGAAATATGCATAGTCCATTAAAGTTCGGATCATAAAAAGTTGAGAACTTACAGCGATAAGAGATTAAGGTCGATTAAGAAGGCGATGAAAAACACCCCAGAGAGTGGAGACACCATTTATCTCAGACGAGCCATTAGGATTGAAAGGGGGAGGGGGAGGTTTTATATTCTTGTTTATTACAATTGATATTTATATTTTGATGGACTATTTCTTCATTTATACTTAAAGCTCATTAAAGCTTTAAATTGCAGTAATCTTATTGAACACTAGTTAAATGTGGTTAATTAAATAATTAGTAAAACTACCCTAAATATATTATCATCATGAAAAATTTTCTAAATACTATGAATGCATTACAGTACTATACTACAATTAAAATATACTAACTCCATATGGTATGTGTAATTATTTAGTATTTCTGATTTTTCTTGTCAATTTTTATAATTTATCCAAAATTTAATTGTAAAACTAAACCATACATTTTTTACTTAAAAATTAGTTAACTTTAATATTAGTGACGTATACTATTGAAACGATTTTTTCAGGATTAACAGAACAGTTTACATTTAGGACAGATAAAGATTAGATAATAATCTGATATACCATTTTCATAGAATTTAATTAAAATTAAAATCAATGTTTTTCTTTTTCATTTAAACTCAGGAACATCACGTGCTTGTAGCACTTCATTTGACTATCTTCAAGACTATGAAGAATGTATACATAGGAACTAAAATTTGTTCTTTCTAGTTTAAAGGCTGTTTTTTATAACAAAACAATTTTAATTGCAACTTTATATTTACATATTTTACAAATTATACTGAAATTTTAATCACTTTTATAATTTAGCACCTTTATGTTGATATATAGCTAGGAGACACCTTTGCACGCTTCGTGTGCCAATCCATTCCAACTCTACACATCAGTGTCGGTCTATGAATACGCTGTAATGGGTAGGTCATGTGTACTGTAGGATTATTAAAAGCTACAGAACCAAAGTTTTAGTGTTGTTAATGTAGTAATAATAAGATAAAAGGTTCTTTTAAATACTATTTCTGATGGAATTCCAAAAAGTACACTATTACGCACCAATTTGACAAAAAAAATCTGCATTCTATAAAAAATTTCAAGTACACGTACTTTAACAGAACAAATAATATTTTGTATTATTTTTGTTAAACGGGGGGATTTTATAAAATGAATTTTGCGGCTTTAAATTCGCACTAAAAGTACCCAATATCAACAAAGGCATAAACATAATCAGCTGTTTTATGTAAAAAAAAATAAATAAATAAAACTATGATATCCACTAGATCTACCTCTAGTTGGAGCCCAGGTATTTTTTTTATCTGACGTTTTCCCTATCGTCCTTGGGCCTTTAATCTTTAAAATTAATCAAATTAAGTTATCCTATGCACTTGAGTAAGTCAATGAACCTTACTCAAGACAATTAGAGGATCGGTTATGTTATGGAAATAAATGGATACATAGTTTATTTATAAATAAAGATACTTTAAAATATAATCTTGATGTTGAAATATAGAGAAGATAACCCACAGTAGACAGACTCTTTGTTTCTTGAAACTTGGAAATTTTTACAATACTAATTGATAAAAAATATACTGTAATTACCAAAATTGATTATAATCATCCGGCTCGAAGGACCAAAATTTTATGTTGGTCGAACTAAATTAGACTTCATATTAGTTAGAAAAGAAATGAAAACTATAAACTTTATTTTCCTCTTAACTTTGTAAATGATTGTCTTTTAAGTTAATAAACAAAATATACTCTTCTTAATTTTTTTCAAAATTGCAATGACACTAAAAATCCAACAATACCATAACATTTTTTGTTATGAAAGTTTTGTTCACATAAAATAGACAAAAAGCTATAAATATTGAAACTACAATAAGCTATTTTCAACCCGTAATTGAAACTAGCCACAATTCTGCCAAACAGCGCTGGTATGGCAAGCGGGGGTGGAAGTTTGACCTCGAACGTGTAATCTAGCTTTTACCACACAATGGGCCAGTAATGAAAGGGTTGGTGTTTAACGTACCCCCCCCCCACAAACCATTTGGGATGGGAACATACTTTATGCACATTAGCAAACAATAACGAACAACTAAAGAAATTAAAAGTAATATTGTAATTAATGAATGATTTTGATGCTCTACTCCAGTCGCAGTTTGTCGAACTGATCAAATTAAACATAAGTCAGGTGTTTATTGAAATCTAAAGAACATATATTTTTAGAAATCACCGAAAATATGTAATTCTTGTTTATTTTTATACTATGAATGATTTTGACAAATTAAATAAATGGTTCCACAGAATTGGTACAAACTTTCCACATATTAAACACTAAAAAATAAAAACTTTGAAAATTACCAGTTTGTTTCCCAAATATGTTTTTTTTTGCCATAACTAAAAAACTAGTCAAGTTAGAGACATGTGGTTTTGACTCAAATATTTTAAATTGTAATTTACATCTTTCTTGAAAATTTAATTAAAATCATTCCAAATCAAACAAATTTAATTTTTGTATATTTTTTGCTCATAAAAATAGAAAAAATAACATTTCAAAAAAGTGAAAAAACTAGTCTGGAGATATTGGTTAAATACACCTACATACAACATTTCATTAACATTGATCCATCCGTTTGGTCTCCAGCGAACTGCACATATACACAGACAGACACACATACGGAACATACATCAAACATTTGTTCGAAAAAGCCACTTTTTTAGGGGTTCAGGGGACCCTAAAATAGATTTTTATACCAAATTGTAAAACATTTTTTTTGGACGATCACAATACTTTCTATATGATTCAAGATTTATTTATTGGCACAATATGAACTGTTACAGTTTGATATGCAAGTCATAGTACAAAAATGACTTGGGATGAAAAAAAAACTCATATGGGAGAAAGTAAAAAATCTATTGTAAAATATATTACTTGATATATGCTTATAGCTGTGTACGTGACCTTGTCATAAAGGTTATGGCGAGACGAGGAACGTGCGTTAAAATAAAACCATTCCTAAAAATATATTAAAGTACAGCTGAGATGATTCAATGAAAGCGTACAACAGCTGATTTAAATGGAGTTAAGAGAAATCTTAAGCAATACATTCTGTCGGGTTTACTTTTGTGAACAGATTCTTACATTTAAGACGTCGATACAACGTTGTGCGTATTTTAAGGCGAATATGTACGATTACATGAGTGTCGAATGAGCGTGGATGAGTGTAATCGGGTTACTAATTGTGTTCGACTGTCTCTCAGAAAGGGCCATTTATTAATAGCCCAATAGCCGGGGTAAATAAGACTCCTACAGCTTTACGTAGAATCCGAACCACGTAGTGTTGTTCTGATTATCAGCTAATTGACGAGCCTGATACTCAGTTCTCTTCCCTGCATATCATCCGGACACTGATAACACCTAACACACTGATAACACCTAATATGGACACCCCAGACTTTTCAAATAGTGTCTATGTCGATGGCAACCATTGAGCGGACGCCATGTCAGTATTAAGAGGACCGAGCACAAAACCTATCGCCTACAATCAGCACAAAGCTTTGTCTCCTTGTAGCTGGGTTACAACACTACGCCACAACTGCCAACAATAACTAATGACAGTTGTGACATAATGTTGACTTAGTATAGCCATAATATGATTAAAATTATACTAGCCCATCACATTGTACTCTTAGTTAAGATAAGCATTGCTCACGAAAATTAGAATTGAATATTTACATTTTTAATATATACAATTTACTATTATTTATATAATTATTTTTGATATAAGAAATAAATGGTCAAATTTATATAAAAATACAAAATAAAAGTTTCCATAATGAACCATGAAATAGATTATTATTAAACTAAAAAGTGGATACGAAATTCAATCATCTTAAATTAAAACGTGAAAAAAATAAAAATAAAAATATAAACCATTTCCTCACAGACTTGACTTTGATATCGCAGCAAAAACGATCCATTAGAAAAATGGGCCTACGCTTGGATAGTGAATGAATAATTTTGTTTAATCAGATTTATGGGATTTAAATATATTTGATCAAATTTTTTAAGATAAAATGGTGTAGCGTATAAATAAAGTGTTCTCTAAAAAGACACCCCTTTTCAGACACAGAAAATAAATAATAACACAAATTGTCAAAATCAATTTGTAACATTTAATTTATACTGACATCAATTCATACAATATCACACGAAGTGATTGCAGGTACAAATAAAATATAAATACTTTTTAAGATTTTTATAAAAAAAATGTAAAATATTAGCAAAGAAATGGTTTAATAAATTTTCTAAAATATAAATATATATTTTGCCATATCGGTATCCAATATATTCTTTGCGTTGTTCATATTGAAATCTGAGCAATTATTTAGAATTTATATCCTTACTCGTGTGAAAAATTTATTCATTCATGCTTGAGGTAGAAGGGTGGAAGGGTGGACCACCCTGAAAGAATACGATAATTCGTTAACAAATATTATAATATAATAGTGGTCACTGGTAACAAACCAACCAATGGTCACTGTTGGCGCTGCTGTACTGGGAGGGGCTTACTACTGTGCTGTCAGCACGCGGCCTTCCATACACCTAGCTTCAATGACATTAAATGGAATGATACAGAGTAGGAAGAGTAGTTCTCTATCTCACCTCCACCACTCAAGAGTAACAAATAGTGGACGTACGAGAGACAGTTTAAAGCAACAAACAAAAGGAAAAATGTATTTGTGGATATGTAATTAAGAGCTGCCAGAACTGAAACAATACCATTCCCAATAATTATCTCTTAACTGTTTTACCAATTCCATTATATATACGAAAATTAGTTTTTAATTTCCAGTAAAAGTTTAATATCAATGCAATTAAAATATTAATTCTCTGAAAATAAATAGGCATTGTAATAGTCTTATAATATTTTTCGGACATTTTAATTTTGAATCTTTTTGGAATTTTTTAGTGAGAGTAACTTGTAACTTTGTTGTTACTCGATATCTATAAATTATGTTTATTTATAATATGAAATATCAAACTTTCTTTTCTTTCTTTCATAGATATAATTAATAACATAACATGAAATAAAATTAAAAAAGGTTAAGCAATAAGGTAGTTATTCTGCAATGTATTGATTATGTTCTTATAAGAACTATTTTGGTGAAGTTAAACTTTTCTACATTTCGAAACTGGTGGGGGTGCACTTAGAGTTGTGTATGGCGGTAATTGTATCACGTTCGATGTTGTAGGCGTCGTAATGTACAGAATGGAAGCATTGGGGACGGGGTGGTCAAAAGGAGTATCAAATAAATAACATGTTTCAATGGTAAACTAATATTTATATATTCTATACTTAATATTCTATTATTTCCTGATAATTATTATACTTAATACTAACATTGTTTATATTTTTATTGTCATCAATAATTCATATTTAGTTAAATAAGATGTTCAACAAAAATGTTCAAAAGTAAAAAAAAAATATTTTGATAATAAAATAAAAAAAATCGGGGAATATAGTCAAAACAACCTGGACAATCATAAATGATGAAGTAGGAAATAAGTGATCTAACTGTAGTAATTAGCTAACAATTAGAGTTGATGGTTCTGTAATTATCGATCCTGATTGCTTGAGCAACGTTCTCAATTAATATTTTATAAGTGTTGCTAGTAATGTACAATTAACCCCTCATAGTCTGCCTAAACAACAATGTACTGAGAATGTATTGAATAGAACTGTATTTCACTGTGAAGCCGTCTGTTGTAAGGAGGTTTTAAATATAATAGATTCATTAAAAAACCAGACCTCTTCCGGTCATGATGAAATTCCTCTCAAAGTTATAAAATTCGTTAAAGATGACCTGTCTGGGATACTTACACATCTAGTCAATTCGTCGTTCATAACAGGAACATTTCCAGACTTTTTAAAAACATTTCAAAAGTTATTCCTATTTTTAAAAAAAGGAACCCGGAAAATATTTCAAATTATCGACCGATCTCTTATTGCCAGTCTTGTCTAAAATCTGTGAGAAAGCGATGTACGGTAGATTATTTTCATATTTAGAAATACATAAAATTCTTTTCGTAGTTACTCGTAGTTTGGTTTTCGGTCAGGAATGTCTACAGTTTGAGACCCATCCCCCCCACCAAAGCTGGAAAGCGTGCCAACTGGGGGAATGGCCCAAACCAGTCGAGCGATGGGATCACGGGTGGCAGTTGGAGGGTCAAAATAACACTCGGCAGCTGAGCAAAACTAATTTTATTACCAAGTAAAAAAAACAAACTGGCAGGCAGAAGGCCACAACAAAAAAGGCAGAAGGCCACAATAAAAATAGGCAGAAGGCCACAATATAAATTTGCAATTAAATAAATAACAATAAACACAAAATTTAACAATATAACGACAAAAGCTACCAAAACACTTAACGCTACAAATACCAAAACTACAATTAACAAACTGTATGGCCTATCTGCAGTTTTGGCCTGAGACACCCAAAACGTAAGACAAATTATTAAAGAAACAAATAAAAGTGAAAAGAAAATTTATAAAAATTTTGATAACCCCAATTAAGCCGGCAATTTGGCCCACATCCCTTGATTCCACCGAGGCCAGGGAGTAAGCCGGATTCCCTGGGCAGCTCCGAATAGAAGTTAACTAAAAGCACAATAATCCCCTTTTGGTGAGTTTAAAAATTAAACAATTTAAAAAAAAATATAACACGGTACCGTTCTATTATCCCCGGACATCAATAATACAATTAACAACGAAAAAATAAATAACGATCACTAGGCCTAAACATAACAATAAATAACAACAAAACTTAACCATAGGGACCTAACAAAATATAAAATCCAAAAAATATAACAATAAAATAAACTAATTAAATAAATAACAATAAATATCAACGTTTTCTTCTTTTTTTTCTTAAATTGTAATGTTTGAAATGTCCCCATGGCTGTTTCTTCACTTTGTCCAAACAGTTTTAGGCCTAGGCACAAATATATCCACAAACTTTTTTTTCTTCTTTTGTTTTTATATATTTTTTTTGTTTTTTTTATAAATCACCCCCAGCTCAGCCGCCGGGAAAAGATGGAAAGAACTGACCTGAGGACTGAAGACTTCTACCACCAAAGATGTAGGGCGGGTAGCGGGCAACTCCAGGCTCCAACATGGTCCTCAGGCCAGGCTAGCAGTGGAGAATATCGAAATTCCCCCGGACGGCAGGCTGAGGGCTGAAAGTCCCACTCAAGGACCCTGGAGTTTTGGGAACCTTTCAGCCGGCAACCATGACTTGACGAACGCTGCAAAGAACAAGTGAACAGACAGGCCAACTTGACCGAAGCTGCTGGAACACGGAACGAAACGGAACTGGGCCAACGGCTACCAAGTACACGAAACGCAGGGCATGAGCGATCTCAGGCAGCCCGGTAGACAACGACGAAAAAACGAAACTGTACCGGTCAAAGACCCGGTACAAGTTGCGGCAGCTATACACTTCATTGAATCTGTAACCAAATCCATAGATAAACACGATAAAGTGATTGGCATGTCAATGGACATTTTAAAAGCATTTGACACAGCTTGTCATGCAATGTTATTAAATAAATTGAAAGATATAACAATAAACGGGCATGAATGGTCATGGTTTCAATCATACCTTACAAAGAGGCGCCAGTATGTAGAAATTTACTATGTCAAATCACACAGGCTCTTATATACTAGATCGAAAATGAAATCCTGCTATTTCGGAGTCCCCCAGGGGTCCATTTTAGGCCCCCTGCTCTGTATATGTTATATCAATGATATTCCGCAAGTTATGTCTCACACACCTGAAGGAAAAGTGTGGTTATATGCTGATGATACAAGTTAAAAAGTTACTGGTAAAACAGTGGATGAAATAGAAGCGAAATCATACCTTTGTAATATAAAATATTTTTTTAATACGCACAACCTAAACCTAAATAAAAAAAACAACAAATTTTATCACCTTTTCTACGAAACAAAACAAAAATAAAATCAAGCCCTGTATCATAATGGATAGCAATAATCTTAACCAATTAGATGAAATAAAATTGTTGGGTTTTACAATAGACCAACACTATTGTGGGGTCTATTGTAATGATCCATATTTGTAAAAAAATAAATGTCGGTCTGTTCACTCTTAAGAAAATGTCGTATTTATGTACCATTCATGCACTTAAGTCTATATACTTCTCTTAATTCAATCACATTTCATATGGAATAATATTATATGGTGCCACATCAACAAAAAATTAAAAAAAGAATTCTTCACCTCCAAAAGAAAGCAATACGCACTATGCTAGGACTAACAAGTAGAGATTCGGTCAAACTAGAATTTAAAAAGTTAGTCATGTTGACAGTTTTCACATTGCATGTCCTTCAAACAGTTGTGTTTGTGAAGGAGCATGTCATAAATTCAACAGGAAGCCATTGAGCATGTGTACAACACAAGGGGAAGGTTCCTGGTAGATACAAGACGACACAACCTAAAATTTTCAAACAAAAAAGCCAGCGTGGCTGGGCTGAAATTTTTAAGCATGTTACTGGGAAATATTACCAAGACGGAGCCAAACAAAAATTTTAAAATAAAATAAAGAAATTACCTAATTCAAATTGCCAGATATTCAATAGACAACGTCTTTTCAAATAGTACAGATTTAATTTAGTTTATAGATAGTATTGTTATTATTACACTATTATCTTTAATTTATAGTATCACAATTTGACACTATTCATTGTAGATTATACATTTTACATTGTACATATTTAATTGAATAAAGATATTATGAATTGAATTGAAGATGTCACTATCCAAACATTATCATTATTTTAAATAACATCTTACGATGTAAGGCAGTTAGTTATTTAATTTAAAACTAGTTTACCTTTGTATGCATTACAATAACTTACAATAAATTCATTAGCTCCCTTTTACATCAAGAGTTAGTTCATAGACGACTTAAGATAATTGATGACGTTATTACAGTATTATTTAGCAAATAAAATAACAAAATCAACATTTTTATCTATTGTTTTATATATTGAGTAAGGTGAGATTACTATTAATTAATTGAACGTAATAATTATATTTACAACCAAATACATTTTTAGCGGTAATTTAAGTCGAAACTTATAATTTATGTAATTTCATAAGTCAATACATTATGAAATTACGAAATTAAATAATGTATGAGCATCGATAAAGTAAACATATCCTATGGAAAAAGCAATTTTAAAAGTGTTCCAAATCAGAGCAAAAGGCGAGAAAGGTTTGTGAATTGAAAACCTCGGATAGTAATTCAACGAATAGCTGCCCTCTAGCACACAATGACGAGTGATTCAATTTAGTGCAATCCACCAGACTACCAAGACATTGCTAAAGTAACATTTCTACATCATGAAGCCAGTAAATAAAGCACGCGATTGGGCGAACGGTGGCCGAGCGGTTTAATGCGGCAGGACATTGGCTAGAGGCAGATGTTCGCGCTGGTTCGATCCTGGCCTGGGCAGGTACATTTTACCAGTAAAATTTACCTTGTACTGTACTGGCTCTCCTCTTACTCTGTCTGAATACAATATTGCAGTAAAGATTAATAGTCTATGGGATTGGCCTGAGTAGGGTTAAAAAGAAGATCAACCTTAAAAAAGTTAATAAATAATTAAAAAAGTTAATAAGTAATAAATATCTTGGTTTATCTTACATAACCTCATAGTGCTAAAAAAAACACATATTACGTATTTCTCAGGTTATAGCTAGAGTAAAAAGAAGATTGTGTTCAGAGTATTGGCAATTTAAATTGTAAAATTGTGTATAGGAACAAAACACTTTTTGGAAATCCTGATTGGTCCTTGTGCAATGTAATATTCAACAAGGCCTAAACTCCATTTCGGGTCACGTACAGGCGCGTGAGTAGGCGATGAAAGAAAATTAGCTTTTTAGTCCTGCAATTCTTATTTACTGTACTTATTTCCATCCATACTTAATTTGCTGTTATCTTTTAAAAAAATGAGTTCACTAAAGGTTTTTAAGATATTCGGAAGAATTGTTATTCTTTGAAATATGATTTGCAAAAAAAAAAAAAAAAAAAACGTTAGTATGTTTTAATGCAATGTACGTTGAAGTACGAAATTAGTAGTTTGTAAATTTAAAAAAATAATAATTGAGGAGTTCCCTGGAAAAAGGGCAATATTTTGCAGACCTAGTTTTGAGAAAAACACGTTTGAAGTTTTCCATTGAGTGTGAAGATTAGTATGAATTGTTTAAAGAGCTGATGGTACTTTAAAACTATTGTGTGTGTTATTAGGTAGCATTATATCTAATTCTACCCAATATTTTATGCTAAACTACTGAGTAATAAGCGAAAAATCAAACTAAGAAAATTGCCCTTTTTCCATAGAATGAGAAAAAATAAAACAACATTGATTTAATTTCACTTTTATTTATTATCAAAACAATGTTTAGTGATTACATTTCACTCAAAAACAGGTATTTAAGATTGTTGGACTTAAAACACATATAATTTGTACAATACTATGTGCCATTATGACTATAAATCTGAAAGTTGAAGACCTACCAATGCTACTTAAATAAAAACATTTTGTTGAAACCACTGTTTCCCACTGGGGCTTAAAAAGTCCATTAGTGATTGGAGATCTTTTACCTTGGTTGCCTTTATGTAAACTTTGTCCATTTCTAAAGAATCCATGTTTTGAAAAGAGGCTCCACGTTTTATGATAACAAATGGAGTGAATATTTTTTGGTATGTTTGGGAAACTAGAACGTTACCACAGTTGCTGTATTGGATAATACAGTATTTCTGGATGGTCCACTTCTCCCTCCTGGTGGTTGGGTATTCATTCATGAAAGGTGCAAGCATGTTCCTCCAATTTTTCAAAAAATTTAAGGCATGAATAACCTCAAAAGGCTGCTTTGATCGGGCTTCTTTCAAAAGTTGTACATACTCTTTTGCTGTTTCAATAGTTTCTACTCGTTTCATTCTCACTGAGTATTGTCCAAAGTTGCGGTCTCACACACACAATAGGAATGGCCTCGAACTGGGTATATATGTTCAATGTCAACACATAAGCTTTTGGCCAGCCAAGAAAGAAATTTTACAATATATACACTTTTGTTTTGACCACCGGCTGCGTCAGAGAACAAAACAACTTTTTTTATCACGTCACCATCAAGTTATGTAATGATACAAAAGAGAACACACGGAGTCTGAATTTTTGTTACCTTCGTTTTCTAAATACCAATACAACGTACTAGAGTCACAGTGTACGTTGTGACAGTGTACGTTGAATATATACATCCATAAGAGCCTTTTGTAGAACTGAGAAGTTACATTGAGTTTAGGAAGGGGCCTATTTTGAGCATAGTCAAACTCTAGTACCAAAACTGATGAGTTTTCTTTCTTAGCTTGTTTTAAATAGCTTTTTTTGATATCTTTGTATCGGTTGAACTTCATTAAGTGCAAGTTATACTTGTTTAAACAGGAATCATTTGGGTTTGCCTTGAGAAGTGATTTACACTTTATACAGAAATCACATACATCTGTACGGGGTTTACGAATTGCGTAAGGAGAATTGGTTCTAAAATATTTGTGATAAGTTTTGTATTTCATTTTTAATTCTGTGTTTGTGTTCATCAAAAAATAGCTTCGAAAAGATTCAAAAAACTTTTGAACTGTCAGATCAGGATTCTCAAAATAAAGGCGTTGGCTTTTATTATGAGCATAGTGGCTAAGATGATGAGGAATTTCAGCCCAGTGTTTGTCAACTAAGGCCCAAACGTTTTCTTTGATCTTATTAGGCCTAACTGAATGCTTACCACGCATATCTTTTACTATGTGCTCTCCATTTATGATCTTATTTTGGATTATCCTTACTCTTTTAGGTGATACTTGTATCATTTTCATAAAAAAACTGCGACAGCAGTCATATCGAAATCCATTAATATTAACCTGGTATTTCCAGCTAGCAATTCTGTCCTTGTACTTTCTTTGGTCCAGGGGTTTAACTTTTTTGGGTGCCATTTGTACCAAAGAACTGACAATAATGTTGTCTTGAATGTTTTTATCACCACATTCATAAAACGATTAAAAAACTCAATTTGTTGAGCTGCAGGTATGTTGTTGTGGCATGACTTAGTGCAGCATTCAGCTACTTGATTGAAAACCTTTTTATCTATGTTGACTCCCTTACCTCCATAAGTTTTGTAATCAAGTCCTTTGTCCTTCTTAGATTTTTCAGCATTCTTCTTCCATAAACTTTCAAATGACTTTTTCTTCCTTCCCATATTGGCCTCTTTCAACCCTTTAACTTTCTCTGAATCACTCAAAACCTCAGAACTATCACTTTCAACGTCTTCCAGTTGTAACATTTCATGGCCTTCCATTATTAAAATAAACTATTTTTTATGTAAAACTAATATTAAATGCTTAAAAACTCACTAAACAGTTTGATGTAATACATAATCTCACTTCTCACTTGAAAAGATTGTTAAAAACTGAATGAAAACAAAACAAGCAAGTCATACTGTCTCTGCAAAAAGGGCAAAAAAGCACACACTAAAAATCAGCTGTATCTCAGCCAGTGAAAGAGGTAAAAAAAAAAAATTACTCCCAGAAAGTAGATGAAATTTGCTGCAAAATGAAGTGTTCTCCGCAAAAAGGGCAATAGTTGCTTTTTGCCCTTTTTCCAGGGAGCTCCTCAATTTCTTTTAAATTAGACGAATTGTTTTTTAAATTAGAATTTAATTTCTTTTAAATTAGAATCATCAAAGTAATGATTTCCCATCAGAATAGAATCTGTAATTTTGTTAGTGATAACGTGAGAGCGATACGGTGAAATAAGATTTTTTAACACATCAGTTTTATGTGATGCAAGACGTATAGTTAAATGGAAATGATTTAACCAAATAATATAAAAAATAAAAGTAATTAAATAAAAGCTCAATTTAGGCTGTTGTCTATGATTAGTACTTTATATTATTAACTAAAAATATATTCAGTTAGTTTACCATATAATCACCTACGATATGAAATAGTAGAGAATACCACAGTGATTATAGTAGGCAAGAATTGTTATTATTTTGTATTGTTATTTAGTGAAAACAGTAAAGGGTAAGGTTTGCTGTAAAGCCTTTTCAAGTGAAAAAATGTTTTGTCTAGTTTTTAGGTAACTTTAACTGTTATTGTTCAAATTGATGATCACGAAAATTTAAATCATGTTATTAACAAACTATAAATTTATTTTCTGGCTAGCCCACAATATCTATAAATGGTGCAACGTTTTCAAAAATGAGTCATAGTTAATAGCTGGGACCATCGGTAACTTGGTGATCTAAAGCATGAGGTCTTTGAGCCTGAGTGAGATATAGTTTCAAATTCTGACATTGACTTACTGTTTCTGAGTAAGGCCCTCGCACAGATTCTTGGGTCAATGGGGAACGGACAGATAAAGATTAAAAATGATATATGCGTCTCTTTTTTTCTAAATAAAAGTTTAAATATATTTATAGTTTGTCAGATTTTTAATTCACGTTTTGTATTCATATACAGTTTGATATAGTACAACAAGAAATAAATGAACTACCACCTGTAACAACTGTTAACATTGGTTTGTTTACTGATTTTATCAATATATTTTACAAATATAAACTACTAAAAAACATGATTCAATAAATTAAAACACATAAAAATTAAAGAGGTCCCAAAATGCAGACACTAAAAGTTTTCAGTTTAACATACAGAAAACGCATTACATTTGTTCCTTTAGTGCAAAAACCACGCTAAATGGAATATTATTGGAACTACGCCATTGGCTATCTCCCAAGTTAAAGGGGAATGAGGTTAACAGCAAATTAATGTAATTGTTATTTTTTATTATATTTACTCGGTATGAACGGTAATTGAAAACGTGAACGTGGACTCAGTAAAACAATTTCAATTGATTACGAGACTTTATGTAATTGATTTTACAGCTTTAGCAAGTAGTTATTTAAAACATTTACATCCATACGTGTAAAAAAACACTAGTTTTTATTTTGTTATGTCTACACCAGTGGCATCTATGCCATTTTATTCAAACGTTGTTGAGGGACAATGGTCCAAACCCCTTTGGCAAATTTGAGTAGCCTCCTGAGATTTGAACCCGCGACTCTCTGCATATGAAGCAGAAGTGCTAACCACTAGACTAGCAAGAGGTTTACAGAAATCTCCTACAAAGTTACACGTCTATTCATATTCATTATTAAAACGCCGTTCGTAGAGATGTGGGCGATTGATTATGAGGGGTGGAAGAGTGTACATAGACGAGAATATGTTACGGTAACTAAGGGAAGGGGAAATTATCTCAAACATTTCACAATAAAAACCACTTAAATGGCTACTTTTTATATCCACATCTAGGGATGCGAAATATTTTCACTATATAGATGTATCGAAGTATCCATATATCGCAAACCAAATATCGATCTAACGATATTATCGAAATACAAATATTGAAATATCGCGTAACCGATATATCGAATTGTAAATGATTTATCTGTATAAAATTATGCACTAACTCTTGTCATGATTAAAAATACCCTCATGTTTTGCTCTCACTATATAGATAGACTACTGAATGTAAAAATTAAATTCATTTATCTAAGAAAAAAGTTGTGGTCTGTTGCGGTTGAATGAAAACATTCAAAAAAAGAATAGTTATACTTTTAATTATTATGTTGATTATAAAAGAATAATGTAATAACATTGTTATAGGATCGCCAACCGTTCCACCTTTAAGTCTATAAACTAAATTTTAGTGCGTTAACCTCAAGTAAAAAATAATAAAGTTCAATTTATTACTTTATTATTTCAATTTATGATTTTTAAGCATAAATGGAATTTTTTTTGAATCGTGATGATTTTGAGGAGAGAGAATAACGTCAACATTCAGTGATATGATATTTCGGACCAAAATATCGATATACCTGATAATATCTAAAGAAAATATCGATACCAATATATCTATATATCGAAACATAGTATCGATATTTCCGATATATCAATACATCGTTGCCATCCCTATCCACATCTAAACCATAGAGGGACATGCGTTCCAAATTTCTGTTTTACAGATTGTATCACTGAAATTAACTACGTGGTTATCATTAGTTAACTACGTGGTTCGGATTCCACGTAAGTTACCTTGGATATTGGGCTATTAATAAATGGTTCTTTCTAAGGGAGAGCCGACCTTAGTTAGTAACAGTGACTACACCCATTCGTCTCTCATATTCTATAACTAATGACGAATAGTAATAATGGATAACGACATCGTTTTTTTCTCTAAGGTAACGAAGTTTTATACTCTCCTTTTATAGCTAACCTTTGTCTACTAAAGAGCACAAAATAGCACAACTGTGTCAGAATCAGTCGGATTTCATGTTTCTTGCCTGGTTTAGCCACGTGCTTTGAGCATAACATGGCTGTCTTGAAATGAGGTATGAAACTACCCAAACGAAATAAGTTTTATTTTAGAAATAAATTGCGTATTTAATTCATGTTCCAATATGCATATGGTGAATAGAATAAATGGTTCCAAAGAATTGGCATAAACTTTCCCCCACATTAAAAAATTAAAAATTACCAGTTTGATTTCCAAATAGGTTTTTTGCAACAAGTAAAAAAACTAGTCAATTTAGAGACAGGTGGGGTTTACTAAAATATTATTAATTGTAACTCACATCAAAAATCGTAGAGCCGTTTTTGAGAAAATGCCAATATTGTATATTTTTTGCCCATAAAAATAAAAAACTAACATTTCAAAAAGTGAAAAATTTGGTCTCAAGCGAACTTCTCATACACGCAAACAGACACACATACGGACAGACATTTTCTTTAGAAAAAACACTTTTTTGGGTTCAGGGGACCCTATAATGGATTTTTAGACCAACTTGTAAATCAAAATACTTTCTCTATACTAACGCATATGAGAGAAAGTAACATGAGTATGACAGTTTTTTATTTAAATGAGTTTGTTCTTCTGGAAATAAATTCTGTACCTTATTCATGTCTCAATATGCATGTGTTTTACATAAAACATCTACGATTAAGATATTTTTCTACGGTCAGCGATCAGCTGTTAAACTGATCTCTACTTCAGACTTAACGTGCCCACACTGTGTTAGCTGAAGCTGGGAAGTAACCGAATACATTAGGTTAACGTTAACAATGGGTAGGGCGGGGTGAGGGGTGGGGGTTGGAAGGAAGATTGCTTGTTTAAAATACATGTCAGCTCACAAACCGCTGAAGGGTGTTCCTGTAACCTGTTAGAGATTCGAAAATACTTCACCGTCTTCTCAACTGGAAGCAATTTCAGACGTCTCCCTGCTTTATTACGGACTCAAGAGGGTTGCGAGTGGGTTTTAGTTCTTCACAATATTCAAGTCACAATATTTGTTTTTTTAATACCCCAACATAAAGTGTTTTCAAAGTTTAACTGTATTTAAATTTATGTTAAGTTGACAAACAACGAAAAATATTATGAAATTGTTTAATACTTTAAAATATAAATTTGAGGATAAAAAATGACGAGGCTTAAGGCTACTTAGTATTATTGTAAAATTAGTTGGATATCTTAGTTTTTATGTTAATTAAAGATAGTATTCTGCATCGATGGGGTGGTGGATCATTGGTTATGGCTTCAGACTATGAAGTCCATTTTCGAAGGTTCGAATCTTCAACTTAACTGACGGTTGGTACTTCACCCGAAGAATAAAGTTTTCGAACAGACCTTCGGTTGTGAATGTTAGTATATGCCTAATATAGTTTACTAGCAACAGAGTGGTTCTCTCGCTTGCTCACCATTCCCTCCGTGGGCCCCTCTCAACCGTCACTACAATATAAGGCTTTCTGGCGTTCTCCGAAATAACACCTTTTTTTAGTCTAGAAAACCCTATGAGTCTTCTTTAGGGAAATTTAAAGTGAATACACGAAAAATGCGTACACCAGGAATCTTGCGAAATATGCGTACAGGATCAAGTTTTGACAGATGACGAGGGTAACCTATGACGTCACAACAATTAGATAGGCGAAAAATGCGTACAACTTTTAGGGCAAATGGATCTTTTACAACAATTGAATTATATAAATGCGTTTACCTCTAAAATAAATATGAATGTCGCTTAGTTTCTTGGGATTGGAGAACCTAACTTAACCTAACCTAACCTAACCTAATTTCGCTGTACGCATCTTTCATGCCACCTTTAAAGTAGTGCAATCATGTCAGAGTTAGAAGAAATCACCTTAAATGTCTCACAATGAAAACCAAATTAGTAAGCTTAGTGTCATGTTTATGTTTCTGAATCAGCTGTTTGAGATAAATTAGTTCAGGATTATCACGGTTATTCTCTTGAATAGAAAAACAGTGCTTAATAAAAGCTTATATGGAATTCAAGCTGAAAAGTATTATTGTTGAGGGGGTTTCTTTTCTTTTTTTAAATTTATTTGTAGTCTGTTTAAGCCAGTGGCAATTTAAACTTATTGTACAAACGTTGTTATGAGACAACGATCTAAATCAATCAAGCAAATTTTTATCGGACCTCCCGGTATTTGAACCCATGACCAATTGTATATGAAGCAGGCGTGATAACCACTAGGCTAGCCAGAGGCCTCATAGTTAGCACCTGATTTGTTTGTTACCTTTACGCACCCTCTCCTCCAAACTACGCTCTCACAATACCTCCTCATATCCCTCCAGCCTCAATAACTCAAGGGTATATGTTCCAGGAGCCGGCGGTCTGAGAGATGTGGTGTTGAGGGTGCCCGTGGCCGTCTCCTCAGGCTCTACAGCCACCCTCCTCTGTCTGTACGACCTGGAGGGTGACCAGCTATATACAGTCAAGTGGTACAAGGGCAGACAAGAGTTCTTCCGTTACGTCCCCAAGGAACTACCCCACACAAGAGTGTTCGCTCTTCCTGGAATCAATGTCGATGTAAGTGACAGTAGGGGTGAGTTACGAACTTATGAAGAAATGATAAGAACATTTATTAAAGGAAAATCATGCGCATACAGCATATATTAAACACAATCAATCAATTTGATTGCTACAGAAAAATATCCAAAAGTGATATCTTGAAAAAATGTACTAAATTAAAATATACAAATAAATTGAAAAAATTAAAAATATTACCGAAATACACGTATTTAACTATTCAAATAAATTAAAAATTTGAGCCTCGCTTCCAAACAAATAATAACAATCAAAAATATTAAATTAATCCTCATAAAAATTATGTTTAAATTTGTTTGTAAACTCGTTGAAAAGTGTCACAAAATTCATCAATGTTTTCACTTTAAATAATATAACCTCAAAATTCTTAAAAAGGAAAAGTTAAAGTGGCCTGTGATATGAAAATAAGGCAGTTGAAAAACACCGAAGACCCTCAAATTATAAGTTGTATTGTTTTTGTAAATAGTATACACAATATAAATGGAAATTAACTATATACAATATTAAATAGTAATAATGGACGGGTGGACTATTATGCTTGTGTTAGAGAGCATAGGTTCAAATATAGGACTGGAAGAATTTATCAGTAATATTCACCTTGTACTGTAATACTGGTTCTCCCCCTTACTCTAAGTTCCCCATACAGATCAATAGTCTATGGGAAATGGGTAGAGTAAGGTTAACGAGATCGGCATCTCCTAAAAAAATATTGTTATTTTAATACAATTTTGTCAATGGATTGCATTCCGATGGACATACATAGAAATATAAAAATGACTCTAATTAATTTTACACTGATTATTCAAGTATTAAAAAAAAAAACAAAAACAAATCTTTAATCCTTTGATGGTTAGTTTTTTTAGCAACTTTTGTAATTGTAATCAATTAATCTCTGTCAATATTAGCTGAAAATACCCTTGGGGTCCTACCCTACAAAATAATTAAATTTACATTAGTATTAAAGGCACCCCCCCCCCATATTTGGATGTGTATGAAAATTCCTTATCAGTGAAACAAGCTGGGAATTACATTTATAGTTGAAATTATATAATAAGGATCTTTAGGATATTTGAATTACCAATAAATTATAATCCGCTCTAACTAAAGAATGGCGTAAACAACTGACGCCAAATAAAACACTTTTACTAACACTAAAAATTGGTTAAATTGAATATAAAATCGTTACGTGACATTTGAAAAAAATGTAGAAAGAAAATAAAATAAATTAACCACGACAGTAAATGAATGAAGTTGAATAGTATCTTAGTTCATAGTATAACAAAAGATTAAACAAACTACACACTGGTTGGCAAATATATATACATAGAGGGATGTTTAAGGTAGAATACCCTTTGTATCTCTACTGGGGTACAATGGATCCAATACCTAACCTATGTCAGCCCAGATCACTAAATCGACAAACACATTATCTTGGGGGGGGGGGGATGGTGTGGGTGGATGAGGGGGCTAAAGAGGGCTGATGGTGACATCACGGCGAGACATGCTATCTATTCTTAACGCAGAACAATGTTACTTTATGTCTGTGGAAATATGTACATCTATCATCAACCTCAAAAAGCCCCCCTCACCCCCGAGGGAATAAGTGGAATATTAGGAAATGAGGGGTTAAGTTGGGGTGTAACCCTATTTCAAAAATACAGTTTAGTGGCAGTTTTTAAATGTTGCGTAACTTGATGGGTTGTCTATATTTTATTCAATACAATTCTGACAGAATGACACTTATATATCAAATATTAATACTGACTAGTTTTGAAACTGTACTTTTGTTTAATGAGCCTAAAAAAGATATTGTACTTTTTAAATTTTCTCCTATTTCTGTAGTAAAATTGTATAACATTAGATATTTAAAAGCAAAAACTATAGACTTGTATAATATTTCATATCATGTTACAATTAAATTCACTGAACATAATGAAATAGTCAATTATATGTTTATTTCCCTTTATGAGCTCACACGAATGAATAAGTAAGAATATTATGTAAATAATATTGCTAATAAAATAAGTAATATTGCTTATTTTAAAATGCAAACGAATTAGTTTTGACCAAAATGCAAGAACATTTTAAGTATGGACAGTCTCACTGAAACGCATAAATAATGAGTTTTATCTATTATTTATTTGTTGAAATTTACATGTTACAATACATATAACAAATACAATTATATTGTAACATATAAAAATAAAAGCCAGTTTACAATGAATCTCTAACAATTAAACTGTTATTATCTAACAATTAAAGCTACTTCTAAGTCTTGGACTTTTATAAAGTAGCTTTCCTTACTACTATCAAACGATAAACCATAAAAATAAATGAAAGTGAGTACTCTATACTGTAAATATAGTTAATAAACAAATAATATACTATAAATATACTGAATTAGCATTTTACAAGTGGGTACCCATAACATCACAGAGGATATTTTTTGTACGATTTTCAAGTAGTAAAAAGTAGAAGTTTGGAGTCACTTTTAGAAATCTGGTTCTCGTTTTTGCTCATCTTTCCCTTACTAATTATATTAATTAATTAATAAGGACAGTCAGTAGATTTTATGCCAACTGACTTGTATAAATTTATAAATCCACACAACGTGTGACAGGAAATCTTTTGTTGCTTTTCCAACATTTGACGTTGGATCAATAACGTCCTTTAACTATAGATCAGTGTCAGGTTTAAATGAATTTAAATGAATATTTCAATAATTAATGTTCATTTTACATACACAATCCTCGGCCTCACTTTTGGGGTTGAAACAGTGAAGTGAAATCTACTACAGAATTACTATGCAGAAACTGCATTGCAGGAATGAATTAATAACATGTAAGAAACTTAGATAAGGAAAAACGTATTTCTGTTCTCCTCTTTCCTTGAACGTTTGAACTAACTTACTTTTAGAAGATACGATATACATAAAAAATCAATATTGGAAAAATTCATTAAATAAGTAAATATAATTTTAATAAATATTTCATGAAGACAGAAAAAAATGTTTTTCTATCCCTCCTGGAGTGGGATGGATAGGTTCTTTTTACGTTCTCCCGTATGCGTTGGCATAGAAAAAGTATTGTGATCACCCAAAAAAATTTTTGTTACAAGTTGGTATAAAAATCCATTTTGGGGTCCCCTGAACCCAAAAAATGGGGTTTTCGAAAAAAAAACATTGTTATCTGTCCGTATGTGTGTCTGTCTGTATGTTTGTGCAGTTCGCTGGAGACAAAACGGATGGATACATTTTTATGAAGTGTAGTATGTAGGTGTATTTAGCCAGTATCTTCAGACCATATTTTCCCTTTTTTGAAATTTTACTTTTTTATATTTATGAACAAAAAACATACAAAAGTGGAAGTTTCTTAAAAATGGCTCTAACAATTTCGATTACTATTTTCAGAAAACAATTACAATTTAAAATATTTTAGTAAAAAACGCATGTGTCTAACTTGAATAGATTTTTAGTTCTGGCAAAGAAAAAAAAAAAAAAAAAAAAAAAAAACATATTTGGGAATCAAACTGTTAATTTTCAAAGTTTCAATTTTTTTAGTGTTTTTAGTGGGGGAAAGTTTGTGCCAATTCTTTGGAACCATTTATTTTAAGTATGCGAGTAGATGGATCAGTGCTATTGTTTGTTGTAGGGTGGGTGGGAGGTGAGGATACCATAAGTAGTATGAACTAGTAGAATAGTAACTACTTAACTGTTCTGTTTCTTAAACGAAACTTATTTTGTGTTCTTAATACAACAACAGTGCGTTTTGATTTATCTTCATAGAAAGTTGTACTGGGAATATCCTAAAGTTTGGTGTAACAGGTGGTGGCTTCAGGGACCGAGGCTGTGGTCCTGAGGGATGTCAAGAGGTCCCTGACAGGGAAATACAAGTGTGAAGTTTCTACAGACGCACCTCACTTTCTCACCGAAGTCGTCATGGGATACATGAATGTTGTTGGTAAGTTTTCTGGGGGAAGTTTTGTAAACTTCACAAATGTAGGTAATACTGTTAAATTACCACTCCTTTAGTCCTGTATAACATAGAAATGCACTCATTCTTAATCATTCATCTGACATTATTATATGGAGAAATATAAAAAGTAAAAGTAGCGAGAGCCAGTGGTCGAGCGGTCTAAGGCGTCAGGACAATGTTCTTGAGTTAGAGATGGCGCAAGTTCGAATCCTGGCCATGACTAAAAGTTTTTATCAGTAATATTCACCCTGTACTGTACTGGTACTCCCCCTTAGTGTGTCTGATAACTTTCCCTAACAGATCAATAGTCAGTAATGGGTAGAGTAAGGTTAAAGAGGAGATGGCCGAGTGGTCTAAGGCGTCAGGACTGAGTGCAGGTTCCATATATAAGGAATGCAGGTTCGAATCCTTGTTTAGACTGGAAGTTTGTATCAGTAACTTCAACTTGATCTGTACTGGTTCCCCCTCTTATAATTCTGAATAAGTTCCCCGTAGGGATCAATAACGTACAGGGAATAGAAAAGGAAAAAAGGAGACAAGAACTTTTTTTAATAAAATATTTTTGGTTTTATATAAGAATTATTTATACAAATTTAAGTATAAGTAATTTTACTAACAATTTGAGACACCGAGAAAAATCTCTGCTTCCACACTTAATATAGCATATTTAAAGAAATACTTAAGAAAACAAACTGTTTATAATAGTCTTGGAGGGAGACATTGGTTGTAGGTGACAAATGTAAGGGGTCATTTGAATTTTGTGATTTTAATCCCAAAATAATCGAGTGCAATCGAGTGTTATCAGTTATCTAGAAATCTTTACTGATAAGGGAATGTTTAGTATTCACAAATAAATAAGTGGCAATTGAAACACTTAAAGGATAAGCCACTTTTAAATTGCCACATTTAAAGTTTTAGTAAATATAAAGAAAAGTGATGTTTACCAAAAACTCGGGCTACTATGTAGTATTAGAATAATTTGAACCTTGGTCTCTACTTTATACATAAGAATATAGATACTCTACTCTAAACATATGAGTGACAAATAATAACAAGCTAAAAACCTCTCGGTATTAATATAAAAGATACGCAAAACCAAATTGTACCAGATTATTAATTTTAAGAAAATATTAAATTCCATCTTCCTAATGGGGGATTGAAAGTTCTGTTTTCCAAATTTATGAGTCAAAGTAAAACACTTCTAGAGAAGTGTGTTCTAGAGAAGAAGTTATCTTAACACTACAAGAGAAAAAGTTCAGGTTTTTTTGTTATTTATCTCCCTCAAATGTTCAATCTTTCACATGCAAAGAAAGGGTACAATTTTTCGTGATACGAAATCTAGATCAGTTTTTTAAAATTGACCTAAATTCATGTCTAAACGATCAAAACTGGTGTATGCCATGAAAAAAGAGTCTCGAACTGAAACAGGGTCTTAGGCCTATGCTAGCTTAGTGTTTAGCACTTCTACTTCACCGGTTTAAATCCAGAGGGGTCCACTTAAAATTTGCTTGGGGGTTTTGTGCAACATCGTATTGTATTGTACAACACTGTATTTATTTGGACTAGTCAGACACAGCAACATTTGAAATTATTATTTACCTAATCACTTTGATTTAGAATCTATTCAGTATTTAAGGTAAATTTAAAATAATTACTCTTTTTAAGCTTAACAATGGATGGAGAGGGATAAAATCAGATCATTTTGAGGTTAAGTGGTAGAGAGGGCTTTCAGCCCAAACTTCACTTCTTGAAAAAATCTCTTGAAGGACGTTATTCTCAAAATATAAAATTCTCAAAAATAAAGTTTGTTCTTACAATGTTGGAAAGTTATTTTCATTTCAACCTCCATATCGTTACATAATGTCACTCCCATTTTGAATTATGTCGGTATTAAGTGACAACTACTTTTCTCCAGATGCACTGGAAGGAGAGCCAGATCTTCGGCTGGAAAAGAACAGCTACTCCGTCGGAGACACGCTGAGAGGCAACTGTACTTCTCCTCCATCCTCGCCCCCAGCCAACGTCACGTGGTACCTTAATGGAGAAAAGGTGAGTTAGTGGACGTTTATGTAGTATATATTGTATAGTAACAGATATAGAATGAACAGAGGTCTCTTTCGTATAGTTGTATCGAACACATCAGTGGAAGTTCTAGTTTATTTATTGACAGAACCGTCTTGACTTCAGAGCACGTTTAAATTTTTTAAAAGTAGTAATAATACAGGCATTGACAAACGTCCCAAGTACGACTTTTCGTCCGAAATACGACGGGGGGTGGGGGTCCAGGTAAGTTTTTTTTAATGGGGTTCTAATGACCTTAACGAGTTTTTTTAACGAGGTTCTAATGACCTTAACGAGGTTCTAATGACCTTAACGAGGTTTTAATTGACCTTAACGAGTTTTCAATGAGGTTCTAATTGACCTTAACGAGTTTTTAATGGGGTTCTAATGACCTTAACGAGTTTTTTAACGAGGTTCTAATGACCTTAACGTGTTTTTAACGACCTTAATTGATTTTTAATTGACCTTAATTGATTTTTAATTGACCCTAATTGATCTTTAATTGACCTTAACGAGTTTTTAATGAGGTTCTAATGACCTTAATGAGTTTTTTTATTGACCTTAACAGTAGTGAGATAGTGAGGGTATGATAGGATTTCTGCGTCAAATCGATTACCAGCCCTTCCCCCTTCCCCCCTCCCCCCTCACCCCTATACCGTTGGAGGTGACCGCCGCAATCAAAATCAATCAAAATCAAATCAAAGTCAATCAAAATCAAATCAAAGTCAATCAAAATCAAATCAAAACCCATTA
The DNA here is from genome assembly GCA_035578905.1 of Stictocephala bisonia. Classification (NCBI taxonomy): domain Eukaryota; kingdom Metazoa; phylum Arthropoda; class Insecta; order Hemiptera; family Membracidae; genus Stictocephala; species Stictocephala bisonia. The sequence continues at coordinate 108,995 of JAQJVL010000092.1, read as the reverse complement.
AAAATCGATTAAGGTCAATCAAAATCAAATCAAAGTAAATCAAAATCAAAAGGGCCTCGACGATTGCCGAAGGTTCCCGACAATCTCCGGAAACCCCCGAAGGTATTCTCCGAAACAATTAATAAATTTCCCGTAAAAAGTGGTTTTTTGCTTATATCTTGAAAACGGTGCGTCCTAAAGCCTTGGAAATTTTTTTCACGGTGAGTATTTAATTCCTCACTACCCTCAAGTAAGCTGAAGGCAAAACTTAAGGGCATTACCCAATTCCCATGGGACGCACCCGATGGAGGACTGGTACCCCTCACGGGTATTTTAGTGTAATGAGCCCCAACCGAAATGCTCATTACGGTGGTAGCCATCCAACAACATGCTACCTCCCAAAATTATTTAGATTTTTTTATACTTTTTTTTGGTTCCTCTGAAAGTAAAGAGGCCACTTTACTTGGAGAAGCCTTTCAATGTGACGTACAAACTTACAAAGGGCTTTTATTTTTTATTATTTTTTTTCTTGTTACTAAAACATCCCTAACTCACACCCTGGACTTATAGAGTTTAAGCCAGCCATAGAGTGTTACACACATCCAGATACACGTACCGTACGAGGGCCCGGACTGCGACTCAAGGTCTTACGGGGCTTAGCCCAGCCCCAAGCTGCAGGACTGCCTCAGGACTTATGCGTTTTACGGCTGCCTTAGAGGACAGTCGGGCGATTTTTTATTTACTTTGGGCCACCCTCACCTCGCTGGTACGGTATTCTATACACAGAGCTGGAGATAACTGTTTTAAAATTTTACTTTACAAATTGTTTTAAAAGGTTGACGATAAAAGAGTTAACACAAAACTAACTTAACATTACTTACCTGACGTAGGAGTTACCATGATAAAGAAGTAGGTTCACCCAGTACGGTGTCTGCACTACGGTTGGGTTGATTTCTGTCAATGCCGTAATTTGGTTTCTACGGGCATGTTAACAACCATGGGTTATAGCAAAGTCCCATTCCATCAACTCTGCGTAGTTGGAAGTATATAATCTTTTTATTATTAACAGTAAAAAGTAAGCTGATCTTTCGTCTTTATTGACACAAGCGATAAGACTGATGTGGTGAGCCACATCCTGTAACATTGTGTAGAAGTATTACTCGTAAGTTTTGCATGTGCATACGTACATTAAGACCACTAAAGGACCCGGTTTTTTAAATTTTAAAATGAACACAAAGTAAAATCCAACCAAACGGTATTACGGATAAGTCTACAGTTTAGTATATACAAAAAACTGACCAATGTTATGAAGCTAGAGAACCGATTGGCGTTTATTGATACAATATATTACGATTTATAATGTTTTTATTGGGATTCCACAGCCCCTCCCCGCTGCGGAAAGTGGTAGCCGGCCTTCTTTTATTTGCTACCTCCTGCACTCTTGTGCTCCCTTCTACTCTGTCAATAAAGCTTCGTCAATAGTTAAATTAAGCATGGTGTCATTAGGGATAGAGTAGTGACCCCAAGGCAGGGTCTTGATACCTCCATCCAATATATATCGTTTATCATCCCTTCCAGAAAGGGAAATCTTATTCAACTCTACGCTATACAGTTCATGACGGTAACTTCTTATCATGTTCATTGAATGGTATACATCAGAGTGATTTTCTTTTGTACAGTTCACGCTCTTAGTGCTGTATTGGCGGGCAAAATTTTCTAAGCAGTACTTATAGTCATCAAAATTAATTTCATTTTTTACTGTGCTCATCTTGACACCTTTGGATTTTTTGATAATTCCATCATCGTTGTCGTCTTTCTTCTCTGATCTGCTTGCATACATCTTGGAGCGCAGTCCCACATATTCATACATTATTCTTCCGTTGAGCTCATCCTTAAACTTTCCTATGACTTTTTTGTTTATTCGAGGAATGTTGTAGCGGTTGGGTTCTGGATAGCCGCTGGTGTCAAACAAATTGATCATCTCTTTCATGTCAGTGTAGAAGTTGTCAGTTTCTATAAGGTAGGTGAGTGAGTCAGTGTCTGTGTATTGAAGCTGAGCTTTGGTGCCGTATCTGTTCTTGATGGTATTGAAATGGAAGTTATACATTAGAGTTTTTGATACGTCCAGAATACTCATACCAACGTATATGGCCTTATTGAAAAGGAGTTTCGTTCGGCTCATGTGGATAGTGGCAAGTTGTTCCGTGAAGATGGTCCGGTGTTTGAAGTTAGGCTTTGCAATCCATTTCTCAACTTGAACATCTTTTGTTGCCAGTCGTATATAAACTCGGTTACGGATGTTCTCCATCGTCTTTCCAAATACGCTATTATTCATGAGCTTATAAAAGTCCTTTTCAAAATCATTGGTGGCCTTGGTACGCATGTTAGTGTTCAATTCGATGTAACACTTGAGCCAGTTGCTTTGGGAAAAGCTAATTACTCGGTGTATTTTCTGTAGTCGCATGCCCAGTGACAGGTATTGCTTCAAGTTTCTATAGTGCAGCACATATTTTTCTTTGTGGAAGAGAGTTAGCAACAGTTTTTTTCTTTGAATCCTGGTGGCGTCCGTTGTTCTGGAGCTAGAGGGAGGTCTGAATGAATGTCATGGAGTTGTTGAGGATATTCTAAATCCACTTCTAAGATATATCCAGTATCTGAGTCATCAGCGATTGTTGTGACATCTATGGAGCTTGGATTGTCTACCCACTTAAAGTCTTTGAATGGCATGTGCTGACTCATCGCCCATCCGTACAAATTATTGGCATCAAGGTACGTGAGATAGGTAGTAGGCTTGTCTGCATCGTACTCTTCCATGTACGGGTTGTTTGCATTTGCATGACGATGAGAGCACTGAGATACTCCCCCGCGTATTCCCTTACCAATCATAAGTGTCATGTTGTAATCAGTGAGAAGCTCAAGTTCAACATTGGTGGTTTTTAACATGGCACTCCAGGCAAGCCCTGGTGCAGTGAAGTACCAAGCTGGATCAAGATGGTATGTCTGCAGGCAGACGTCTCTGAAGTTCTCTATGATGTCAGCCAAAATAAGTACATCGGTCTGGTTGTAGAGTTCAGTGTACTCTTTCATACTCTGAATGTTGAAGGAATTCCAAACTTTGATGGCATGGTCGTAGTCCTCATTTGTAATTTGTTCCTTGTTTAACTTATTATAAAAGTCCTTCTTTTGTGGAAGGGATGTCAGCTGAAACTTGTTCAGTGAGTCCATGAAATCGTATGGGTAGACACCCTTTTTCGTTAGAAGTTGAAGCTGTTCACCAGAGTAATATTTTGAAGTGTGTCTGAATTGTTGAGGGGATAGGTTTTTTGCTAGTTTGTCGAGGGTAGATGGCATAAATCTGCATGAATCGAGAAATCTTAATTTTGTTCCTCCATTAACGTTGATGGTGTAGGAGATGTACCTCTCTTCATTGCTAGGAATAAGATCTATTGTTTCATCATTGAGCCCAAACATTTTGATGAAGAGGTGGGTGTCGTAGCCACTCAGATTGTGTATGAAGATGGGGATAAAGTGGGGTTTACGGTACTTGAGATTGCATGAGTTGTGGGCAAGGCCTATGAACTTGCCAGTAAGGTGGTCGTGGTCTCGTACTTTTTGATCTTCTTTGTCGGTGAATGGTTTTTGACAGATGTGACACAGCTGTGTGGATGAGATGGTGTTGAGATCTTCTAATGTAAGATCCATGGGTTTAACAGCCATGCTGGAGTAGAGGTAATGTATTTTCCGCGATTCATGTAACATATTCTCAACAAAGACTTGAGCTGCATCTATGCCGAAGTAGTTGACTGGATGGTCGCACTCTCCATCTGAATAGACGATGTAGTAAGAGAAGCTTATAGCTTCATGTCTCTGGTACTTTTCCGTGAACTTCCGCTTCGGTCCAATAGACTGGTCTTCTTCCTTATTCTCCTCGTCAACACGGATTAGCATGCACTCAAAGTCGACGTAGATGGTGAATGGAACTCGCATCTTCTTCTGCCCCTCCTCAAACTTGATGGTGCTTCCCTCCGGTAGCATGATAATCTTGACGGCTTCATGTTCACTGCAGTCTTCCTTGTGACGGTTGAGAAGATCTTCTGTTCCGAAGTGGAGCAAGCAACGGCGGCATATGTAGGTTTGACCATGAAGCTTAGTAACCTGAGATCTAACGAGTCGGCTCAGATCTCTGATGAGACAATAGTGGGTATTATCTCCATCCTTAACGTAGAGAAGATCGATGTGGTTTGGTTGCTCCCTGTCTGTCACCAGCAGCGGGTACACTACGAACTTTTCATCGTAGGCGTAGACATTGATGGAAAAGGCGCTTCTCTTCTCGAACAGCTTGATTTTATCGAGGGTGACGGGGAACTTGATTCCTTGGAGGTGCTGATCTAGCTCGTGTTCGAATGGTAGATAGTGGTGGATGCGGCGGGGTTGATCTTGCCATGAGACGGGATGAAGAGCCGCCAACACTGACCATAAGAAGCACTTCTGGTCGTTGTTTTGGATATTTAATATGGCTTTCTTGTCTTCAATCTTTTTAGGAAGGGGAATATAAGTAGATCCACGGAGTGGTAGGTATGTGTTGATTCTGAGTTGTAGCTTGAGAATTTTGGCTAGAGTCCAGCCAGATCCCTTAGCATAGAATTCGTCCATTTCGGCTAGGATCTTTCTTTCAGACTCTTTTACGTGCTCCAAAATATCTGTAGTTGGAAGGTAGATGACATTTTTCGTTTTAAAATTCATCTCATTTGTTTCTTCTACGTTGTTGATAGGTTTTTTATATTCTGCCAAAAGGACAATATTTGCCTTAATGTTCTCCTCCCTGACCAGCTCCATGATCTTGGATTGGATGAACTGACGTGCTTTTTTCAAGAATATGGCGGGGTCTTTTATTTTAGGGTGATTATCTACAACATACGTCCTCATTTTTCCATTGAAAGCGTTCTCTACTTCCTCCATCACAAGAGCGTCGCGACCGATCATGGTACTCCACGCAGACTTGACTGAGTTGTAGGCAGAGGTTATTGAGGTGCGGACGGTGTCGATGATAGAGGAGGAAGGGCTAGTAGATGGCTGAGGCTCATCGTGAGCTAAGCAAGTTTTCTTGGAAGTGGAGGGGCCTGACTCGTCTGCTTTCCTCTTGAGGTGAGCTGGGCTGCACTTCTTGAGGTGCTTGCTGCGGTTGGAGAGGGTAATCATCGTCCCGCAGGAGTGGCAAGGTCGCTGGGGCTCGATGGTGGGCTTTGGGTTGCCACAGCGCTTGAGGTGGTGCGACATGTTCTTCCGAGATATGGCCTTAGCACATCTAGGGCAGGGAGCCTGGTTGGGATTCATGTTGATCTGCAACAAATGAAACACAATATCGTTAAATTCTCAATATCTATCTACTCGGGTATGTATAAAACTAGAAACTCTGTAGAAAAAGTTTTTCAATATCTTGGTGAAGGTAAGATAAGTTAGGTTAAGTAATAACTTTGGTAAAACTCTCAATACCCATCTACTTGTGTATGTATAAAACTCTGTAGAAAATGTTTTACAATATCACGGGGAAAGTAAGTTAGGTTATGTTCCTAGTGAGTACAATGCATATATAGGTTATGTATACTTACTTTACGGTTGCAATAGATGCGTTGTAAATAGCGGAGCTGCTAGATGTGTCTCGTTCAAAGGTCTGAGACTGAATGAAGTTTGTTCTGAAATCATCGTAATATATGTATTACTACTACGTGAATCAAAATATAATTTTATTAGAGCCTACTACGTTAATCAAAAAGTAACAAAGATCCTACTTTATGTCGTAAGTGAGGTTATGTTAGCACTTTGTCTACTTGACTAATTTCAGAAGTTGAATATAATAAATATATAGGGTCTGGTAAGCTCTAAAATGTAAGGTTATGTTCCAAACAATAAATAAAGTCTCAAAAAGTGAGGTTATGTTTCCAGACGTATGACTGATTATGTACGAAAGCATAGAAGTTCATGGCTATTTTAGAAATTATATCATGAGGAAAATTTTACAAGACCAAAAAGTGGCTCAGTGTTAGGCACATCGGTGTTCTAACACGGCACTGGGTATGGTAGAAGCAAGCTAAGGGAACCTAGTGACGACTCCTAACGGCAGTTGCCTTATAAGGAAAAGCCAGTGCGTCACACGCTGGCCCCACCCGGGTATCCGCTGCCAAGTCGAAGTTGGCCGAGAGTGCGTCCCACCACTCTCACGGAATCCCCCGCGAGTCCTTGAGCCAACTATTGCAAGTTGGCTAAAGGACTGATCGGTGTTTAAAACTAGCCGAATCACAAGGACTCAAGACCTGTCTCTAACACCGACCGTATAATTTCTAAATACTCACCAACAGAGAAGTTCTGCGCAGACAAGAGCAGTTGCTGTAGACTGAGTGTGGAGAATGCGAGACGTAGCTAGCTGGGAAGCTCCGACTGAATCGATTTGCCTCAGCGAGTGTAGTTTAATTCATAGTATTAAATCGAGCCGCGAACCAAAATTGGAAAATCAATAACACCCTGTTTATTCATTATTAACTGTCCGATTTCACTCAAATTTGGTACACGTGTACAGATACACATGCACTATCGACCAATGATGAAATATTTAATGAATATCGTCTCTGGGCTTATCTTTATCCCCACCACTTTGGATCTAGTTTCGCTATTTACGGTCTGATTTTGTTGTAAATTTGTAAAAAGTGGTTTTTTGCTTATATCTCAAAAACAGTGCGTCCTAGAGCAAAAATAAAATTTTTCGGTTCTCCGAAGGGGTCCCCGAAGGTACACGGAATAGTACCATTCCGAACATATATCCATTATAATATCTTCAAAAAGTCACCCCTAAACCAATTTACCACCCACCCCCACTGTCACTCCTAAACTAAAAATGCTCTAATTCCGGTATTTACCGTACGATTTCGCTCAAATTTGGTACACGTGTACATATACGCATGCAATACAATATAAACTAACTGTTTGTTTTATATATATGTCGCCTCTGGACTTATCTTTACCCCCACCACTCCGAAGCTAGTTTTGTTATTTACCGTCCGATTTCGCTCAAATTTGGTACGCACGTACACATTACAGTTGTCTACCCAATAGTATACTGAAAATGGATTAAACTACCCGTACAAAAAAGAATACTACCCTTAAGTGTTGAAATTGAAAAAATGCTATTGCATCGTTACTTATTGTCCGATTACATTCATATTGAGTGTACACATACAGAAAAACAGAAAAACAGAAAAACAGAAAAACAGAAAAACAGAAAAACAGAAAAACAGAAAAACAGAAAAACAGAAAAACAGAAAAACAGAAAAACAGAAAAACAGAAAAACAGAAAAACAGAAAAACAGAAAAACAGAAAAACAGGAAAACAGGAAAACAGAAAAACAGAAAAACAGAAAAACAGAAAAACAGAAAAACAGAAAAACAGAAAAACAGGAAAAAAGGAATACAGAAAAACGGCCGTTTTTCTGTATTCCTTTTTACAATTCAAATCACACTTTATTTTCAATAGTATTTTAAATCAGAAGAAAGAACCAAAACCAAGAGTACAAATTACAGTTAATAACGCCACCACAGGCACAACATTACAAATATAATTTCTGTCAACTACTTGCTCAAGTGTGTGAAATGTTGAATCAGCTACTTACTCAAGTGCGTGAAATATGTGTTTCTAAACAGTTGTTTAGAAAAATTTATTTTCATAATGTATTTGTTGGTTATGTTAGTTTTTATTTTGTATTAAATGTCTGAAGATGACACTTTGATGTCGAAACGGCCGTAACATTTGTTACGTATTTGTGAGCTGGTTGACGAAGGTAATAATAAAAATTTAAATATTTTATTTTTTATTTTAAAAACCATTCACCGACAAAGAAGATCAAAAAGTACGAGACCACGACCACCTTACCGGCAAGTTCAGAGGCCTTGCCCACAACTCATGCAATCTCAAGTACCGTAAACCCCACTTTATCCCCATCTTCATACACAATCTGAGTGGCTACGACACCCACCTCTTCATCAAAATGTTTGGGCTCAATGATGAAACAATAGATCTTATTCCTAGCAATGAAGAGAGGTACATCTCCTACACCATCAACGTTAATGGAGGAACAAAATTAAGATTTCTCGATTCATGCAGATTTATGCCATCTACCCTCGACAAACTAGCAAAAAACCTATCTCCTCAACAATTCAGACACACTTCAAAATATTACTCTGGTGAACAGCTTCAACTTCTAACGAAAAAGGGTGTCTACCCATACGATTTCATGGACTCACTGAACAAGTTTCAGCTGACATCCCTTCCACAAAAGAAGGACTTTTATAATAAGTTAAACAAGGAACAAATTACAAATGAGGACTACGACCATGCCATCAAAGTTTGGAATTCCTTCAACATTCAGAGTATGAAAGAGTACACTGAACTCTACAATCAGACCGATGTACTTACTTTGGCTGACATCATAGAGAACTTCAGAGACGTCTGCCTGCAGACATACCATCTTGATCCAGCTTGGTACTTCACTGCACCAGGGCTTGCCTGGAGTGCCATGTTAAAAACCACCAATGTTGAACTTGAGCTTCTCACTGATTACAACATGACACTTATGATTGGTAAGGGAATACGCGGGGGAGTATCTCAGTGCTCTCATCATCATGCAAATGCAAACAACCCGTACATGGAAGAGTACGATGCAGACAAGCCTACTACCTATCTCACGTACCTTGATGCCAATAATTTGTACGGATGGGCGATGAGTCAGCACATGCCATTCAAAGACTTTAAGTGGGTAGACAATCCAAGCTCCATAGATGTCACAACAATCGCTGATGACTCAGATACTGGATATATCTTAGAAGTGGATTTAGAATATCCTCAACAACTCCATGACATTCATTCAGACCTCCCTCTAGCTCCAGAACAACGGACGCCACCAGGATTCAAAGAAAAAAACTGTTGCTAACTCTCTTCCACAAAGAAAAATATGTGCTGCACTATAGAAACTTGAAGCAATACCTGTCACTGGGCATGCGACTACAGAAAATACACCGAGTAATTAGCTTTTCCCAAAGCAACTGGCTCAAGTGTTACATCGAATTGAACACTAACATGCGTACCAAGGCCACCAATGATTTTGAAAAGGACTTTTATAAGCTCATGAATAATAGCGTATTTGGAAAGACGATGGAGAACATCCGTAACCGAGTTTATATACGACTGGCAACAAAAGATGTTCAAGTTGAGAAATGGATTGCAAAGCCTAACTTCAAACACCGGACCATCTTCACGGAACAACTTGCCGCTATCCACATGAGCCGAACGAAACTCCTTTTCAATAAGGCCATATACGTTGGTATGAGTATTCTGGACGTATCAAAAACTCTAATGTATAACTTCCATTTCAATACCATCAAGAACAGATACGGCACCAAAGCTCAGCTTCAATACACAGACACTGACTCACTCACCTACCTTATAGAAACTGACAACTTCTACACTGACATGAAAGAGATGATCAATTTGTTTGACACCAGCGGCTATCCAGAACCCAACCGCTACAACATTCCTCGAGTAAACAAAAAAGTCATAGGAAAGTTTAAGGATGAGCTCAACGGAAGAATAATGTATGAATATGTGGGACTGCGCTCCAAGATGTATGCAAGCAGATCAGAGAAGAAAGACGACAACGATGATGGAATTATCAAAAAATCCAAAGGTGTCAAGATGAGCACAGTAAAAAATGAAATTAATTTTGATGACTATAAGTACTGCTTAGAAAATTTTGCCCGCCAATACAACACTAAGAGCGTGAACTGTACAAAAGAAAATCACTCTGATGTATACCATTCAATGAACATGATAAGAAGTTACCGTCATGAACTGTATAGCGTAGAGTTGAATAAGATTTCCCTTTCTGGAAGGGATGATAAACGATATATATTGGATGGAGGTATCAAGACCCTGCCTTGGGGTCACTACTCTATCCCTAATGACACCATGCTTAATTTAACTATTGACGAAGCTTTATTGACAGAGTAGAAGGGAGCACAAGAGTGCAGGAGGTAGCAAATAAAAGAAGGCCGGCTACCACTTTCCGCAGCGGGGAGGGGCTGTGGAATCCTAATAAAAACATTATAAATCGTAATATATTGTATCAATAAACGCCAATCGGTTCTCTAGCTTCATAACATTGGTCAGTTTTTTGTATATACTAAACTGTAGACTTATCCGTAATACCGTTTGGTTGGATTTTACTTTGTGTTCATTTTAAAATTTAAAAAACCGGGTCCTTTAGTGGTCTTAATGTACGTATGCACATGCAAAACTTACGAGTAATACTTCTACACAATGTTACAGGATGTGGCTCACCACATCAGTCTTATCGCTTGTGTCAATAAAGACGAAAGATCAGCTTACTTTTTACTGTTAATAATAAAAAGATTATATACTTCCAACTACGCAGAGTTGATGGAATGGGACTTTGCTATAACCCATGGTTGTTAACATGCCCGTAGAAACCAAATTACGGCATTGACAGAAATCAACCCAACCGTAGTGCAGACACCGTACTGGGTGAACCTACTTCTTTATCATGGTAACTCCTACGTCAGGTAAGTAATGTTAAGTTAGTTTTGTGTTAACTCTTTTATCGTCAACCTTTTAAAACAATTTGTAAAGTAAAATTTTAAAACAGTTATCTCCAGCTCTGTGTATAGAATACCGTACCAGCGAGGTGAGGGCGGCCCAAAGTAAATAAAAAAATCGCCCGACTGTCCTCTAAGGCAGCCGTAAAACGCATAAGTCCTGAGGCAGTCCTGCAGCTTGGGGCTGGGCTAAGCCCCGTAAGACCTTGAGTCGCAGTCCGGGCCCTCGTACGGTACGTGTATCTGGATGTGTGTAACACTCTATGGCTGGCCTAAACTCTATAAGTCCAGGGTGTGAGTTAGGGATGTTTTAGTAACAAGAAAAAAAATAATAAAAAATAAAAGCCCTTTGTAAGTTTGTACGTCACATTGAAAGGCTTCTCCAAGTAAAGTGGCCTCTTTACTTTCAGAGGAACCAAAAAAAGTATAAAAAAATCTAAATAATTTTGGGAGGTAGCATGTTGTTGGATGGCTACCACCGTAATGAGCGTTTCGGTTGGGGCTCATTACACTAAAATATCCGTGAGGGGTACCAGTCCTCCATCGGGTGCGTCCCATGGGAATTGGGCAATGCCCTTAAGTTTTGCCTTCAGCTTACTTGAGGGTAGTGAGGAATTAAATACTCACCGTGAAAAAAAATTCCAAGGCTTTAGGACGCACCGTTTTCGAGATATAAGCAAAAAACCACTTTTTACGGGAAATGTATTAATTGTTTCGGAGAATACCTTCGGGGGTTTCCGGAGATTGTCGGGAACCTTCGGCAATCGTCGAGGCCCTTTTGATTTTGATTTACTTTGATTTGATTTTGATTGACCTTAATCGATTTTTAATGGGTTTTGATTTGATTTTGATTGACTTTGATTTGATTTTGATTGACTTTGATTTGATTTTGATTGATTTTGATTGCGGCGGTCACCTCCAACGGTATAGGGGTGAGGGGGGAGGGGAGAGGGGGAAGGGGGAAGGGCTGGTAACCGATTTGACGCAGAAATCCTATCATACCCTCACTATTTCACTACTGTTAAGGTCAATAAAAAAACTCATTAAGGTCATTAGAACCTCATTAAAAACTCGTTAAGGTCAATTAAAGATCAATTAGGGTCAATTAAAAATCAATTAAGGTCAATTAAAAATCAATTAAGGTCGTTAAAACTCGTTAAGATCATTAGAACCTCGTTAAAAAACTCGTTAAGGTCATTAGAACTCTATTAAAAACTCGTTAAGGTCAATTAGAACCTCATTGAAAACTCGTTAAGGTCAATTAGAACCTCGTTAAGGTCATTAGAACCTCGTTAAGGTCATTAGAACCTCGTTAAGTTCATTAGAACCTCGTTAAAAAACTCGTTAAGGTCATTAGAACCCCATTAAAAACTCGTTAAGGTCAATTAGAACCTCATTGAAAACTCGTTAAGGTCAATTAGAACCTTGTTAAGGTCATTAGAACCTCGTTAAGGTCATTAGAACCTCGTTAAAAAAACTCGTTAAGGTCATTAGAACCCCATTAAAAAAAACTGACCTGGACCCCCACCCCCCGTCGTATTTCGGACGAAAAGTCGTACTTGGGACGTTTGTCAATGCCTGTATTATTACTACTCTGGTTGAAAAGTAAATTTCACTAGGTGGTATAGGAATTCAATAAATTACGAAATATTTAAAACACAAGTACTGCATGGCGCTTCTCCGCTATTTGGAGTCATGTGAAGGATTATAGAGAGTTAATCATATAGTTATAAGATATTTTGTTTTTATATATAGACGATAACTCTTTGTTATCGTGTATATATAAAAGTAGCTATACCTTCGGAACCTTCCCGCTTTGCAAATATTATAATTTTGAGTTTGATTATATAATTGAAACGTACAGCAACCTTTTTTTCAGTTTACACTGTATCCAATATATATTTAATTTAGAACAGCTGATGCTTTGCATAATTTACTTCTGAACTCAATTATTTTTAATTAAATAGTTAAGCCTACCACAATTTCGTTCAATTTGTTTTTATTTAACAACTGCTAAGCAAATAAATCAATCAATTAATATACTGTAATCACGTAAGAATACATGGGAATTTTGAAGGCTAGTTGGACGGAGTCCTGAGGTCGAAGAGCAATTTTCTTAGTGAGCCTCTAGGGGCCAACATAAAACTATGTACAAAGTGTCAATTCAGTTGGACGTTTGGTTTTGGAGAAATAGTGATGAGTGGTATATATATATATATATATATATATATATATATATATATATATATATATATCGATAGAGCATGCATTTTCTGTAGTATAAATATATTGATAAAGTGCGTGATTGATCATATAATCATCAACATAGAATATAGGTTTGTTATTGTACGTATAACATAGCAAGGAAGAATAGATGTACGTTCATATCTAGAAGATAAATATGAGCTGCTTAGTCTGCCTAGTCAGCTTGTTATGGGTGTATGGGTGGGTGGGGTGGGTCAACATACTCTACATGTATGGATGGTTTGGTGGGTCAATACCACTGTACGTGTATGGATGGGTGTGTGGGTCAACACCACTGTACGTGTATGGGTGGGTTGGTGGGTCAACACCACTATACGTGTATGAATGGGTGAGTGGGTCAACACTATTGTACGTGTATGGGTGGGCGGTTGGGTCAACATACTGTACGTGTATGGATGGGTGTGTGGGTCAACACCACTGTACGTGTATGGGTGGGTTGGTGGGTCAACACCACTATACGTGTATGAATGGGTGAGTGGGTCAACACTATTGTACGTGTATGGGTGGGCGGTTGGGTCAACATACTGTACGTGTATGGGTGGGAGGGTGGGTCAACACCACTTTATGTGTATGTGAGGGTTGGTGGGTCAACACCACAATACGTGTATAAATGGGTGAGTGGGTCAACACTATTGTACGTGTATAGGTGGGCGGGTGGGTCAACATACTTTACGTGTATGGGTGGGAGGGTGGGTCAACACCACTTTATGTGTATGTGAGGGTTGGTGGGTCAACACCACAATACGTTTATGAATGGGTGAGTGGGTCAACAATATTGTACGTGTATGGGTGGGCGGGTGGGTCAACATACTTTACGTGTATGGGTGGGAGGGTGGGTCAACACCACTTTATGTGTATGTGAGGGTTGGTGGGTCAACACCACAATACGTGTATGAATGGGTGAGTGGGTCAACACTATTGTACGTCTATGGGTGGGTATTTGGGCCAATTTACCGTTCGTGGATGAGCAGGTGGGTATAAAAAAGTTCTAGGTGCCACTCGCATTCAGCGTCCACACTCTTTCCATTTACAATAATTTTTTCACAATAGACTGTTATCTTTATATATTGATATTTTGTTATTTAGTAGTTACATAGTCATGATAATAGTAATTATAGACACTGACTAATATATTAAAGATTCGATTCCCGCTACGACAATTAATTTGTATGGTTAAAAAAACAAAAATGAAATATAATTATTTTTAAGTCTATATAGCCACTATATTGGATGTTTCGACCAATCACAGCTCTTTATTTTGATCACGTGACTTGGTGGAAGTACCCAAAACCGGAGCTTGTCAAATAAATCCGAACTGGCCTTCAGCTAACCACTGGGACATTTTTCAACTTACAAAATATATCTACTTATACTGTCCGCGTGTCACGTCGAGACCCCCAGCGCCATAGCAGAGTTGAAGGCGCAACTGCGAATTGTACGCCATACAAAGAACACACTGAGTCTGCTTCATTCAATGACGACTGTAAAGTTTTACTCACAGACTTAACATTTTACAATACAGTCCTATCGTTTAGTCTACATGGGATGCAAATAAATTAAAACTACATAACATTAAAATTTTTTTAAATTTTAATTGTATAAGCAGTAAGTTCTAATATTAAATAACAGCAGTAAGAGTATTATTAACATGTTAATATTACTCAATTTTATTACATCATTATATTTGCTTAGTGATATTAGTTAAAATATTATAAAACGCATGAAAATATATTTAAAAAAACATAAACAAAAATCACAAAGGCCTTAAAATTTGTAATATGCAAAATAGTATAAAATGTAAAAAAAATTAGTTTTTAAAATTATTTGCACGTGTTACCAAATTACATACTTAATTAATTACTAAATAAGCTTCAAATATTCATTTAAAAGAAGTCAAATAAGAAGGTGTTTACAATGCTATACATTTACAAATAAAATGAACATATAAACGTAGCTGTTTACCTATGAAACTTGTTATATTTTGTTTATAAGTGTTATAATGCCAACTTTCTTTTAAAAAAAATCCTTTTTGTGCTGTCTGTTCCACGGTCTGGCCCAGGGGTCACTACGTGAGACGCGGACAGTACACTGATTCCCTCCTAATCAAGTTTAACACTACAGACTTTGGTAAGATGGTTGGACTGCACCTATGTTTTTCAAATATTTTCATCACGTGATTGTGTTTCAAAAGTTACATGCCTGAAGACAAAAAGTTGAAGTTGTTCTTGGCAAGGCAAATCCACCATTCTTCTCCTTAAAGCGTCATTTTACCATTGAATCATTTGTTTAGTTTATATCCCAACCCGACCCTATGCATTTGTGCAAATATAATTATTCAACTACGTGAAAATACCTAGTTGACGAGTGTTTATGTTTTCCGTCATATCAGAAGCAAAACGAACTCAAGAAATATCTTGAGCAAATGAAATGCCTCATCATCATCATTTATTCTTTAACTAGTAAACTGTCTTATTAATTATGTATGAACGTAATTGTTACTGAACAATCTCAATTTACTTACTTATTTTTATAGGCTAAAGCAAGAGTTTAAATTGAGGCCCCAAGCTATGGCTCTACTGGAATCACTCGTCAGGATGTTTCCTGTGCTACAGCTCAACGACTCTGCTCTCTCTGTTATTGTAGACTTTCGAGACCAGATTGCAACCACTAATTTAGGTATGTGTGTTTTGTGTAACCTATTTTAGAACAGCATAAATTGCTATTCCATTTTTTATCATAATATATGTAATACAAATTTTCCCTCAATTATTACTATAACAATTATATATATCTTTATATTTATTAATTCGAAACTTTGTCCTGCTATGTTTATTTATATGCATGTGCACTACTACATATTTATGTCTTCTTGGCCTGGGTCTGGTCTCAGGTCAGTGGTTGATTGCATGTAAATTATGTTAATTTGAATACTCTAAATATGTGGACATTCAAGTAAATTTATGCAGTGGTAATGGTTAAATTTGTTGTTGCAAAAATTATAAAATATCTGCATGTTATTATTAGATATTATTAGTTATTAATGCTTTTTTGTAATTGGCTGTAAAGCTGTAATGAAGCATTGTAAAAATAAATAAATAAAATAAAATAAAAATAAAATAACGTGTAATTTACCAATTCACTCACTGTATGTTGTCTTTCATACATATGATAAGTCACTGTTCTTTTATATGTTCAAAATGAAACTAAGTCAGTAATAGAATAGACAATGTTATTACAAATAATGACACAAATAAAATTACCATTAATTACACACAGGTAACACGCATTAATGATTCATTTTATGAGCATTAATATTTATACTACTATTAAATATCTGAAGCTTTGTTAGGCCAGGCAGATGACTTTATTACAATCTTTTATATTTATCCATTTAACGATTATATCGAGGTTTTTAACAATTTGTTTGCAATAAGTACCATGCACAATGATTACCCACCATATACTCGTACATACAGTTTATGAAACCCACCCACCAACCCACATCCACAGGTACAATGGTATCATCTAAGAATAAGAATAAACTTTATCTTCTCAGACAAACAAACATCTTAGAAAGAAATACAATTTCAGCTTGAAAAAAGAAACTCAATTACAAATATTCTTGCCAGGTTAGAGTAAAGAAAAAAAATGTAAACAAGACTTAATCTAACTTAGATTATGTTATTATAAATACAAATTTTAAACAAAAATTTACATTAATCAGTCTCACTGAATTTCAATAAAAGCTGTATACTTTATATGAAATAATGATATTTATTTCCTATAAAATACTATTTACAATGCACACAAGAAATACAGGAAATATCAATGACCACGGTTCTAGTAATGTGGCCAGAGTTTAAAAACGTAAATTTTCTATAAAACTAAAAATTATATTAATCCAGTCCAATAATGTATTGACACCTTAATCTGCCGTTCAATGTAGCATTACTTAGAATAGAATAGAATAAGTTTATTCCAAAAATTTTACATTATTGTGGCCCCGCTAAGTAACAAACAATACTTTTCAGCGGGGTCCATATTAACTGTAACATGTAATACATCAAATAAATTGGTACATAGTAATATAATAAATTTAACATATTCTTGTCAAGAATTGTATTAGGAACAATGGCAATTGGTGGGCAAATAATCCACCTAGTGTATTAGTGGCAAACTTAAACAAGTTAACTGATATTACATAGATAGTTTATAATAAGAAGTACTATGAATGTATTTATAAAAAGGTTGTTCCCAAAAGTAGTATAAAACACCCAAAAACATATCAAAACTTGACCCATTCCAGTCGCGTTTCGAATTTTTGCGGAGCGTGGCCTCCAAACGCTTACCCACAGTTGAGAAAACTTTTCGACAAATGTGGGTGGTGTTTTATTGGTGTAATACGTGTGATATCGACGTGGTATTTTCAGTACCGTTGTGTATTTAGCTAATTAGGCTATTTCCGAAGAACGGTTGTACCGGTCGTTGACGGCAGACGACACTTCCGGGTAGTCGGATGTGGGTATAGGAACTCGAGGCGGTGAAGGTGAACGTGTTCTCCACACACCGCACTCGGTCATTCACAAAACTCGACCCGTTCCAGTCGTGTTTCGCATTTTTGCGGAGCGTGACCTCCAAACGCTTACCACAGTTGAGAAAACTTTTCGACGAATGTGGGTCGCGACTTTGTCGTTGATATAACGGTTGGGTGGTGATGTAACCTGGTACCTGTTCAGGATATTGCCAAGTGGTTTGTATGTCAGAGTGTCTGCCGTTAATACACATAACATGCCTCAGACAGGTTGTGATAATGAGAAAGTGAAATGTGACTGCCAAAACATTGTAGGCAGGACTGCTTGACCGTGTATTTTACGATTACATAAGTGATGGGCACTGTCATAATACAGTCGCCCTGCCAAGGCTCGTAAATATAATTTGTTTACATATGCTATTATCTCACCATTTAAAATAAATCAAGACGAATACATCGAGAGAAAAATTAGTGCTTGTAACAAGCTTAATAATAACATTACATCTGTGACAATAGGATATTAAACAAGTATATCATGCTTAGACAATATTGATTCCTGGCAAAAATAAAATACACGGTTATAAAATCAATACGTGTTTATTGTTAAAACAAATTACTCTGCTTTAAAAATAATAACCTCAGGCGAGCGGTTTACTACATTCCCACAACGGAACCTGTAGCACTGAGATTCCGTCAGCGCCTTGCAATCCTCGTCTGACAACTCCCCCGCAAATCTTTTCGGGAGGAAAGAACACTTTTCCTTGCCCGCATCATCCAGACAATGTATCAATATCACTCACCCATATTTCGTGCTCAAAGCTCGAACTGTGGTGATGTTGTAACCTTCCTGTCGGACGTAGTCTGCAAGACGCACCCTCGGACATGAAGGAGGCGCTGCCAAACTCTCCAAACGCTTAGATAGATCCATGTCTGCAGACAAAATAGCAAAACTAAGCATCATAAAAAAGCAATACATTATAACAAGAAAGATAGCAATGCCAACTTATTATGTGCCATAGCAAAAGAAAAATTATGTAGCTTGTGTACACAGAAAGCATAGAGAAGAATGTTAAAAATAGCGCAATCTTAGTATGTAAACATATAGCAAGGATCAGTCAAATTTAAGCCAGACGTCCAAGACAAGGTTATGTTAATCTTCCGTGTGAGACAGTCGTAAAATAACAGACCCATAAATTAGACGGCTGATCTGGCAGGTCAATTAGCCGGACAACCCGGCAAGGAATCGTGTGTTTTTTCTTCTTTTCTTGTCAAATTGACAAAACCTTAAACTACCGCCCTCTTTCTACCACATACACAATCCAAGTGGGATAATTTCAGAGAGCATTACGTATAAACTTAAAAACCTATTCTACTTAGTTAAGTCTAATATCATGCAGTACATAGCACACACACACACACATTCAGCCGTATCTTACTAAAGTCCTATGGGGTTAGACAATCTTAGCCTGCATTACATACAAACTTAAAAACCTATTATACTTAGTTAAGTCTAATATCATGCAGTACATAGCACACACACACACACATTCATCCGTATCTTACTAATGTCCTATGGGGTTAGACAATCTTAGCCTGCATTACGTACAAACTTAAAAACCTATTATACTTAGTTAAGTCTAAGATCATGTGGTACATAGCACAGACACACATTCAGCCGTATCTTAATAATGTCCTATGGGGTTAGACAATCTTAGCCTGCATTACGTACAAACTTAAAAACCTATTATACTTAGTTAAGGGGGTTCGGTACAGAAAAACTTTAAAAAAATGCATTTTTGGTTTTTAACTGTTTTTAACTCTCTGTTTCTTTCTGAACATTTTGGTATATAAAAAATGTATGTACGGTATTGGGAACATATTTAAAAAAATGTTGAAACGTCCTTTGGCACCCACTAAAAACCATACTTTTCTAGCTACCTGCTAGAATAGATCATCGTATAGCATATAAGACTCATAAACTAATGTTTTTACATTTTGTTGCCTTGGTAACACTGTTTATATTTCTACTGTTCTCTGTGTTGTTGACAGCTGTCATTCTCAGTTGAGGTTATGCCTTTTATATTGTTTGTTTACTTACTTACAGTTTCTGTGAAAAGTGTTAGTTCATTGTGTTTTGAAGAACATTTGAGTGTAAACAGTGCTAATATTAGTTATTTTCAAAAATGCCTAGATCAAGTATTCCTAGAGTTTTTAAAAAACGCAAAAACATTGGTAAACCTAAATCAGAAGGAACAAATAGTCCTATTGCAAGTGAACCTACTCATAGGCCTATGCTGACACCAGACCAAGATCAACCCCTTTTGCCTGGGTCCACTATTGACATCAAAAGCTCATCACATATAAAGCTCATACCAAATTTAGACAAATATGATTCCTTTTCAAGGTCTGATTGTACAAATCTTATTATAAGCAGTAATGTACTTAAAAAAATACTATCTGAAGTTGCCGTGTGTCGGGACTGCGGTTCCGATCTTTCCCTCCGCGTAGGTAAACATGTAGGCCTAGCAGCAGAAATAATGTTTGAATGTGAGGGTTGTGATAGAAGAAATAAGTATTTTACTTCATCTAAAGTAAGCCTAGTGAAAGAAGATGGGAAAAAATGTGAAGTCTATGATGTAAATGTAAGGTATGTGTACGGCATGCGTTGTATCGGGAAAGGACAAACTGGTGGCAAGATTCTGGCTGCAGTAATGAACTTACCTTCACCCCCTACACGGTTTATAAAATACAACAAAATTATTGGAAAATATGTAAAAGATGTATGTTCACAGTCAATGTCATCAGCTCTAGAAGAAGCTGTGAAAATAAATGAGGACTCCAGAGACATAAGTATTGCCCTGGATGGTACTTGGCAAAAGCGAGGCCACACCTCGCTGAATGGCGTGGTCTCAGCTACAAGTTTCGACACAGGCAAGGTCGTAGATGTGTCCATCAAATCTAAATTTTGTAGATGTGAACAAAAAGATGAGGGCATTCATTTGCCTACTTGTATTGCCAATAATCAGGGAGTGAGTGGTGGAATGGAAATAGAAGGTGTGATGGAAATCTTTCAACGATCACTTGAAAAAAATGTTCGGTATGCTTACTACTTGGGGGATGGTGACTCCAAAGCATTCAAGAATGTAGAAGACAGGAAAATATATGGTGAAGACTTTGTAATTAAAAAGTTAGAATGTATCGGCCATATTCAAAAAAGAATGGGATCACGGTTGAGGGCATTGAAGCAGAAAAGCAAGGGAAAGAAGTTAGCAGATGAAAAGTCTATGTTCGGAAAAGGTAGGCTAAGTGATGCAGCCATACAAAAAATTCAAAACTATTATGGTGTAGCAATTAGGCGCAATACCTCTAACTTAGAGTCTATGAAAAAAGAAGTTTGGGCTGAATATTTTCACATTTGCTCGAGCAATGAAAACCCGCAGCACGGTCTCTGCCCTAAGGGTGAGACAAGTTGGTGTAAGTACCAAAGGGCAATGGCTGAAAACCTTACTTATGACCACACCAAGCATTTTCATTTGCCAGAAATTATAATGAAACAAATTAAGCCTACTTTTAGGGACCTAGCCAACCCTGACTTGTTGAGAAAATGTTTGCACGGTAAAACGCAGAACCCGAACGAGTCGCTAAACAGCGTAATCTGGGGTCGTCTGCCAAAAATAAATTTTGTTGGCCTCAATACCCTTTGTTTAGGTGTATATGATGCTGTAGCATCCTTCAATGAAGGTAATATTGCCAAGTGTCAAGTGTTGAAGAGTTTGGGAATTGAACCAGGACTAAACTGTGCGTCGGTGATGAAAGATCTGGACATCGCTCGCATTCAAAAAGGTGATCGAGAAGCTGCTGAAATCCAGAAGAAAGCTAGACAAAGCAAGAGACTCTTGAAAAGGAAGCTGGAGGATGATATGGAGGAGGATGATTGTGTAGCAGGTCCCTCTTATGCTGCTGGCATGTATTAGAAGGTAAATAAAACTTTTAAAGCCGTTTTTCCGAAAACTATATTTTTTATTATAAAATGTACCTTTTCTCAGGAACTATTTGACATAGGCCAACCAAATTTTTGTCTCTTATTTATTACATGCATGTACACACTTTGACGAAGAGCTTTTTCCAATGACTTTCTTTGAATAATAAAAAAAAATATATTATGACCATAAAAAAAGAATTTTTTTAAAGATTTTCTAAAAAGATTTTCATTTTTTTCTGTGTGTTTTTTTTTTACAATTCTCGTCGTTAAAGTGTGTAGAAAGGGTGTAAAAACAAGCCTGAAAAATTTAACTCCAATATCTTAAGTAGATTTCTAGAAAAGGAACAACAAAGTTGTTAAATTTAACATGGGCGGGATAGGGAGTACCGAACCCCCTTAAGTCTAATATCATGCAGTACATAGCACATACACACATTCAGCCGTATCTTACTAATGTCCTATGGGGTTAGACAATCTTAGCCTGCATTACGTACAAACTTAAAAGCCCATTATACTTAGTTAAGTCTAATATCATGCAGTACAAAGCGCGCGTGCGCGCGCACACACACACACACACACGCACACACACACACACACACACACACACACACACACACACACACACACACACACACACACACACACACACACACACGCGTAAATCATAAAGGAAACCGTATGTGAATAGGTACGTAGGTGGAAAAACAGTATGAGAGTCGACCAGCATAACCTAATAATATCTACACATTAAACATACAAAAAAAATTAGCAAAACACTTGAGATAAAACGACCAATGGTTCTGCTACAGCTAGCTAGATGCGTACCTGTAGGTGGCAGGAACACAGCAGTACTCGGGTATACAGGACACTGGGCTTTTATAACAACCAGCGCAATACGTCAACCCCACCCAAGTCATATCTTTTCTCTTACCGAGAAAATAATCACAAGTCCCACAAGTAGGTTGACCCCACCCTAATGGGTATATATAATGGGGATCCCACAGGGACCAGCCATCACACTCCACCATGAAGTACCTACACTGTGAGCACTGTCGGGAGGCCTACTACACTAGCCATGGGGCACGGGCCAGACACATGCAAATGTGTCTGAGTCAGACTCCAAGAGGTCCGGACTCTCTTCCTGTGCCATATCTTCTAACATCTTCATGCCCCTCCTCCATTCGGATTCACTCCGGAGTCTGGACGAGAATTCTCCACTAGGACACCCCCTGGATTCTTATCCGGCTCAAAACAACAACCCCCTGCTAGGACGCCTCCAGGCATCCCATCTACTATGAGCTCAAGGCAGGGATTCGAACTCATGACACCTCCACCTGGATTCAGCTCATCTGTAGGATTCTCCAACGCTCCTGCTCTGAGGACACCTCCTGCGGGGGCGGAACGTTAGGCGTCACACCCCACTATGCCAAAAGCGGATGATCCGCAAACCATGCCAATGAATCTGACCATTGGACACGCATCCTCTCCACTCAACCTCAACAGGGCAAACACACCTCCACCGTCCACCGTTGCATCGACGTCTTGTTCTGCACCACTTGACCTCAGCAATCCAAAGATACGTCCACCTGCCACTGTACCACACATGCCGGCTACCTTGAGAAAAAGAAAACGTCAATCTCAACAGCCAACTTCTCTGCCTGTCCAACAGCAGCTGGACATACCTCCAACATCTCAGTGGGAGCTGAGAAAGGCACTTCACATTGCTAGAGATTATAGTATCGAAAATCCTAACGGATACTATAAGGACTTGTCATCTTTTCTCGAAGCTACATTGCCGGTTGTGGAGGAAATCCTAAAGGATGACATGAAGACCAGAGGCACCTTCAAGTTCAACTTGGTCATGGATGCATCCTACTTTCATCCGATCCACGAGACATTAGAGGTAACTACAATTCATGTTTCTATAAAACATAACAATAAGCAAAATAGAGATAATAAAACTTAAAATCAATATAAAAATTATCATACAGTATCTAATTTTAAATTTAATTTTACTATCATATTAGACATATACATTACTTATACAATTATGATAAAACCTAAAATCAGTATAGAAATTAGCGTATAGTATCTAATTTTAAATGTAATTTTACTATCATATCAGATATATACATTACTTATACAGTTATGATAAAACTTAAAATCAGTATAAAAATTAGCGTATAGTATCTAATTTCAAATGTAATTTCACTATCATATTAGACATATACATTACTTATACAGTTATGATAAAACCTAAAATCAGTATAAAAATTAGCATATAATATCTAATCCTAAATGTAATTTTACTATCATATTAGACATATAAATTACTTATACAGTTATGATAAAACCTAAAATCAGTATAAAAATTAGCATATAGTATCTAATCCTAAATGTAATTTTACTATCATATTAGACATATACGTATAGTGATGTGAGGATGGATCAACTCGTATAGCTATGACAAAACTTAAAATCAGTATAAAAATTAGCATACAGTATCTAGTCGAAAAATGTAATTCTGCTATCATATTAAGACTCGTACATACAGTGATGTGAGATATCTCTACTAGTACAGTTATACTAAAACAGTATCATTTGTACAGATGTGCAACTTCAAGACGACGAACAGAATGGTGTACGATGCGACGCAAGAGGAAGACGCGGAAGCAGCCGATGAAGACATCCCACTTCTTAGGTGGATGCTCCAACGTGACCTCCACAAACTGCTGGAAGAGGAGGCCTCCGTCATGTCACGAGGAAGCGGCTGGACGCTAGACGCACCAGTGGCACTCACCTTGAGGGTGAGTCAGTTTAGATATAGACAACCGTCTGGGCGCTGCTATGTAGATTTACCCAAAGCCATACAAACAAGAAAAGCAACACAACATTAGGAACCGTGATGACAAGTGTTTTCACTACTGTCTGTTAGCCCGACACATCCCAGGCATCACTCCCAACAGTGTACTAACTGAAAACTCTTTTTTCCTTAACGCCCACCCTTATAACTTTGACAATATACCCACCCCTGTCACTATCCCTGACATTAGAAAATTTGAGCTGCTAAATCCTAGAACATCGGTTAATGTGTATGAGTGTGACTCATCCGGTGAAATAACACCTCTTCGTGTTGTATATGAAGAACGTGCTGACCACTGTAACCTTCTTCTCTACCAGCACGAATCCGGTAGATCCCATTACGTCCTAATCTTAGACTTTGCTAAATTATTAAGACCTCAACTGACCAAAGATAGACACAAGATCACAGTCTGTAACCGATGCTTCAGCTTCAAAGAGACCCGATTATGTAAACCATCAGCCCAGGCGTGGCTTGCTGAACATGTAGGGTACTATAAGCAGCACAAACCAACACCCATCAGCCTATCTGCAGAGGGTGCGGCGAACCTAAAATTCCAAGATTACCACAAGCAAGTTCTTCTACCCATCGTAATTTTTGCCGACTTTGAGGCATACCTGCATCCCACACCGTCCACAAACAGCAACTATGAGCTTCACGAGCCAAACAGTTTTTGCACCATCATAAAATCCACACTCCCCGAGAGTGTCTTCCCCGCACTTTTGTGGATCGGACGATGCAGGAAATGAGTTTCTCCTACACATCCAAGACATGATACAACGAATCCAGACTCTCTACCTACGAAACACACCCCTTGTTCCTATGACCCCTGATGAATTAGACTGTCATGCACAGGCCACCGTATGTGATCTTTGTAAACAGCCTTTTAATGAACAAAGCGTTGCCTTCAGAAAATGTATCGATCACGATCATATAACGGGAGCATTCAGATACTCGCTGTGCAGTACATGTAATACAAAGCTAAGGCTTCCCAACTATGTCTCTTGCTACTTTCATAACTTGAGTTACGATCAGTCCTTTATAATCAGGAACCTCGGAATCCTAAGGAATGTCAGAGTAAGTGCCATTCCGGCCAACAGTTAAAAACTGATATCTTTCTCTGTGCAATTCGCTAAAATTCAAGTTCGATTTCTTGACAGCTTCAGACTTATGCCTCAGAGCCTTTCATCACTGGTACATTCTCTTACAGCATCTGATTTTTTCGAGAGTTCAAAACTCGTCTCTAGAGACAGTCTTCACCTCATCTCCCGTAAAGGGCCCTACCCCTACAATTATGTTCACGATTCATCAGTGTTCAATGAACCTAGACTACCTCCTCGTAAGGCCTTTTACAACAAGCTCTACGAAGAGGACCTGTCTCAGTCTGACTATGATCACGCGGTAGATGTGTGGTGAAGGCTTCACATGACATCCTTCTTGGACTAACATAAATTCTATATTCTTCTCGACACCACCCTCTTATGTGACGTGCTTTCCAAGTTCAGATCCAAGTGCTTAGAATCTTACGGTATCGATTGCTGTCAAGAATATACAGCCCTCAGGATAAGCTTCAAAGCTATGCTGAAGTACACTCAAATAAACTTAGAGCTCATCACCGATCCTGACCAACTTCTCTTTCTCGAGTCTGGTATTAGAGGTGGTCTAACTCAAGTCAGTCTCCAACACATGAACCACCTTTTGAAAAAGACAACTGAACATCGACCTAATGAGGATACATCCTATATCCTGTACCTCGATTGTGTGAACCTCTACGGTTTCACAATGACTCATCATATCCCCTATGCTAACTTTAAGTGGGTAGAACCGGATTCCCTCAACTGGTTCTCCCTCCCTGACGATTCTCCAATGGGTTGCATCCTAGAGTGTGATGTGGATATCCCCGACCACCTTCATGAGCGCATGCAAGATCTCCCAATCCTCCCCCAGACACTAGTTCCACCAAATGGCTCATGCGAAAAGCTGCTTGCTACTCTACACAACAAGACACGATATGTGGCCCACTACCGAGTGTTCAAACAGTGTGTTCACCTGGGCTTGAAAGTCACCAAAGTACACAAAATTCTGTCCTTTTCCCAATCACCCTGGATGGGCAAGTACATCCAATTCAATGCCACCCTTAGGGCTCAATCTACTAATAAATTAGACAAAGACTTCTATAAGCTTATGAACAATGCTTGCTTCGGCAAGACGATGGAAAATGTTAGAAACTGAGTAGATGTGAGAATTGTGACATCAGAAAAAGTTTTGCAAAAACTCGTTCGGAAAGCTAGGATTGTCGAGCGTCACATCATATCCGACAATGTAGTGCTTGTCCTCATGAGACGGAAGAAGGTGGTGATGGATAAGCCTATATTTGTTGGTATGAGCGCGCCAGACATTTCAAAAGTCCACATGTTCTCCTTCCATTATGACATCATGCAAGCTCACTTCAAAGCTCCAGAATGTGTCCTCACACTAGGTTACATCGATACAGACGGTCTTGTGTACCACATCAGAACACAGAGAGATTTGACGGAAATCCTAAGACAATCCTCCCTATCGTCCCACCTTGACAGGTCCGTCTATCCCAACGACCATCCACTACACTCTGATGATAACAAAGGTCGACTGGGCACATTTAAAGATGAGTGTGCCGGTAGAGCCATTTTCGAATTTTGTGGACTTCGCCCCAAGGAGTACGCTTTTGCTTTAACTCTGACCACCAAACAGTTGACACCGATGGCAAACGTAAAGCCAAAGGGATCAAGGGTCTGTATGTGAGACGAAACTTGACTTTTCAGCACTACAAAGACACTCTCTTTAACTTAGAACCGACTACAAAACCAGACAGGGTGTCATTCAACTTGATTAGAACAAAATTATTTAAACTGAGCACTGCCAGGGTGAACAGAAAATCGTTGTGTCCTGACGTTGACAAACGACACATCTTACCTTGTGGCATCCGCACGCTCCCTTACGGATACTACACACTCAGACTAACCGAGGAGGACGGTTCATCTTCCAGCAAATCATGAACAGGACGATTCCAAAACCTCCACCACTGATTCAAACCTCTTCTCTCCTCAACATGTCCCTGAGAAGCATATGTCACGCTACGGAGTCCTTCACAAACCTAGACTCAATTGAGGACATTCCATTCTTCCAACATCCTCCAATACCACCATCCTTGATTAGAAATGTCCGATACATGCTAAAGCTGGTGTGGATGAATGAGATTCCTCCTCCAGAGAATCCCAATACATTTGACTATCGTAACATTGACTTGGACTGCATCGATAAATTTGACTTTATCCAACTTATAAATAAATAAATAAATATGCATGTATGAATATGAATATAACTTATGCATCATCCCAACAGACTTCACCCGGACTTTTGGCCCAACTACTGGCCTCTTATTACCCACCTATACTGTGAGTACTACACAATGACCGTGGGTCCGAATGATGACAATCCGATGCTACTATGTAGCCCTTGTTTTTTAAAGAAAAGTATACCTTCAAACCTGGCTGACGACGACATGTTTGACTTTGAAAACTACTGGGATACCAACGGATGGACTTTTGAACGTAAATTAAGCACTATCCAATCAGCCCTGGACGGTTTGTCAACAGATTGTTAAAATTACCCTGGAGTTGGTGCGACTGGTGTGTGCTCACACCTCTCTTCAGACTCTACAACTTAGACAGATGTGAGGAGAACACCAACATCCATGACGGGGAGGATAGTGATTGTGATGAGTGTGTCAAAGTGTACAAAACTGAGACGCTCTATAGTCCATATTATTACGACTGATCTCTTGTGTCCTCCCCGACCTACCTCTGTTTATACTCAATAACTTTTACTTATCTTGTACTTTGTAAATATGTTTGTAACAATTGTTACTAAATGTTAGTAAATGTATTTTAACTACACAACTGAGTTATCATCTTAAAAGAATCCCCAGGATAAATGACTTAAACAATAGTATAGTATAGCATTTATTGGTTATAATTTGGACGTATACATGAGATTGTCAACAATAGAGTCTATGACATTTGATACGCAATATCTTCTAATCATAATTTAGACATATACATGAGATTGTCATCGACAGAGTCTATGACATTC
The DNA here is from genome assembly GCA_035578905.1 of Stictocephala bisonia. NCBI lineage: Eukaryota > Metazoa > Arthropoda > Insecta > Hemiptera > Membracidae > Stictocephala > Stictocephala bisonia. The sequence continues at coordinate 80,588 of JAQJVL010000092.1, read as the reverse complement.
GGTGCACAGTATCTTCTTACCTCAGCATCGACCCACGGCATCATGGTGTAGCGTGCGTAGTTGTAGTCGGTGTGGTCCTCCTCGGCGGGAAGATGTCGCTCGTCCAGCTCCTGTAGAAATGTAGACAAGTCGGAACTGATGATTCGAACAAGTTTCTCACGCAGCTGGCTAGAGGTTGGAATCAACAGCGCTCGTGTTCGATAGTGCTTGCTAAAGTATCTACTGTATCTTGTCACCAGAGATCGTACAAGAGGTGTGAACAGTCCATACAAATGTTGTAGTAGGATTCTGGACAGTCGAACAGTTTTTTCAATGAGGACCAACCTGTTGCTTGTAGTAGTACGGTGGAAGCCTGCTTCAGGATGTTCGATTCACTGTACTGCTGCTGCTGCTGTGACCACATACCTAGTGCACTCTTTGGCTGTAGTTGATAGTTACATAAAGATTTAGTCCCATTTTCACATGGTTCCACTAGCACTGTGTTCAAGTAGAATGGTTGCAAGGGTATGGACTTGTACAAGTATCTATCAATGTGCTTGCCCACACTCTTAAGGCCGAGCAGGTCTTCATAGCTTAACGTGACACTGGTCTGGTTGTTGACTATGTATATGGATGTGAGGAAGGCGTGTGAGGATTCCAGCCCAACGACTGCATCCGCTTGATTGGCGAATCGGTAGGATTGTCGTAGCAGAAGTCAAGGTTTCCAATTTTGTACACCCGGCTGTGATGGTGATGGTGGTGCCACTACAGGTGATGCAGTGGGGACGTACGGCTGATCAGTCGAGGATGACGGGTATGTGTAGAAAAGGACTTGAGCGCTAGGCTCAACGTTGATTACGTCGGACAGTGCATTATCCCCGTTTAGAGTTGCAAGCAGAGAATCAATATATACAGTGTCGGTGGTTGCTACAGGAACGTGTATCGACTTGGACCGCTTACGTTTACGTGATGTCGACAGTGCAGTTGTATTGGAATGCATCGTTAGACTGGTGCAAGAAGGTGCATGGTAGCGACAGAAGTGGGAGTGGTTGACCTTGACTGAGGATAACCGGTATAGTGGAACCTTAGGACAACCTTGGACGTGAATCTTATAACCTCATCCAACTAGCGGTTTCTTTGTCCAACTGGCATCCAACTCCTCGACAAATTTCCTCACTTTTTCATCCCAAACCAGAGGTTGATTGCCGTGGTAGACCAGTTTTTTCGAAGTGGCTCTCTACCTCACGTACTCAGTAGGCACAATCACGTTGGTAGTTCCATATTCCACAAGTTCGATTGGTCCAAAGGCTGACAAAGGACGGGTTGCTACAAAGACAGGTGCATTTGCAGAGCTTTGCACCAAGTTGTATATATCCTTACCGCAACTAAAGTTATGTATCGCTTCATCGTAGCTGCACGTCTATTGAAGAATAGAACAGTCGGTCAGTTGTTCAGCCTACCCAACATTGGTCAGTCTCAAGTCACGTCCATTCCAGCCGCTCTTGTCGATATCCAGACGCATACATTCCTCGTCGATAAGCCCTTTAATCGTTTTCATCAGCTCGCCAATAGATTTGTCCACATATGACTTTGTGGCGGAATCGTGCGGCTCAAGCGGTTCAGCTACATGTCTAACATTTTTTCCTTCGGCTGAAATGTGCACACTCACTTCGTCGATTGTCAATAAATGAGCTCCGCCAAAGGGTACTGCTTGTTGGAGCAATGTATTTCTGAACTTATCCAGCACATGTCTTCTTTTCATCTTCACGATGGGTTGTACTAAACTAAACCACTCGGTCTTTGTCCAGTCAGTTATATCCAGGAGTTTTGACTATTGTCGAATCCCAACCACTTGACGTAAACACGGTTTCCCTTTCTTTTCAGCACCTTTTCCACCAAATAGTTATTCGGAAATCTCGTCTTTTGCAGCTCTTGATCGTAAAAAGTACCGCGTATAAAGTTTCTGCCAGTGTCTTTGAGAGTGTACACCGGTGGTGTTGTCGAGTGAACTCTGTCGACCGTAAAAAGCTCCGTTGTCCACGATGGTGTGTAGCCCTTGGCGAAAGCGTGTTTGTACTTTGAAATTCTCACCACGACTCCATTCTTGTAACGCGCCTTGTGTGATGCCCTCCGGATTGGGCTAGTGTTTAAAATGTTGGCCAATCTTTCTCCGTCAATCTGAGGGTCGACCTCCGCTGGTGCCATTTCAATTGATCTATGCCTGGTGGTGTTGTATTCTGTCAACACCTGTGGCAGGACCGAAACCAATTTGTAATTTCCTTGCAGAGAAAACCCTTTGTAAAGATGGTTCATTAGGGTACGGTTGAATCTTTCCACCACGGCAGCTTTTACTGGGCTAAACGTATGGTAGTGGTTAATACCGTGTTTTTTCATGAGGGCTGAGAATTCCCTATTGAAGAATTCCTTTCCCTGATCGGATTGGAGATTTGCAGGTACGCGAGGATGGCTATCCTGTAGCACCAATTTCATTGCTTTTGTAACGGTCTTGGCCCCCTTGTTGCTGATTGGGACCACTCATGCGTACTTAGACAGCACGTCTATAACTGTGAGAAGGTAATTAAAGCCATGATTTAATTTAGCATATTTTTGCAGTGTTACCAGATCCGCCTGCCATACGTTATCAGCCGTAGGCTTTACATACGTATGTCGTCTCTGAAATGTTTTTCGAGCCTGTCGATGAAGCTCTTGGACGATGCCAATATGTTCAAAGCTTGCCATATAACTAACCTTGTTCCAAGTCAGGCGATTATTTTATGCATTCTCAACAAGTGGATAATGTGATTTATCTCCCTTGTATGACCACTATGTCCCGCCATTTTCGACATTGTCAAAAGACACAACCGGTCAACCAGGGAATTAACGTTACTTTCATATGTCAGACCACTGCCACTAGCGGGGGTGGACGGTGTAGACCTGGGGTCAGCAATATGAGGCCCGCGGGCCGCTTGCGGCCTGCCTTGTGATAATTTGCGGCCCGTCACCTGGCCATAAAATATTAAAACAATATACGTAAATAGATTATACAAATAATACTAATCGGTTTCTAAACCTAAGTAACCAGCGAATGTATTCAACAACACGAATATATTTCCTATTCATTACGTAAAACAAAGGTAGAGGCGGTGAAGTGAAAGCAGCCAAACATTTGAAACGACTGTCTGTATGCCTATATCTCTCTCACTCTGCCTGATGTCGGTCGAGTCACTCTAGTTCGGAGAAGGTTGGTTGTCATCGGAACATTTCGGCCGGTCGAGTGGGAGGAAAAACTGGTTGCCGTTTACCATCAAGGACGTCGACCGCACCATTTTCGCCCTTTTATTTCAGTTTCAGTACATTTCAGACAGTTAATGCGATACGATAGTGCGATAGTTAGTGCGATTTTAAATATTATAGACAAATGGCTAGTTCAAGTAAGAAACGAAAAGTAAGTGACGAGTGTCGTATTTTCCAATAACGTTGGACAGAGGCATACTTTATTATCGATGTAAATCAAAAACCTATTTGTTTGGTATGCAATGAATCATTTGCGGTAATGAAGGAGTACAACTTGAAGCGTCATTATGAAACGAAGCATGCTGCGAAATTTAATGTGTTTCAAGGCCAAGTTCGGAGTGATAAAGTCAGTGATTTAAAGAAAAAACTTAAAAATCAGCAGTTTTCATTCAAGAAACCAACAGTCGAGACAGAGGCCTGTGTTAAGGTTAGTTTTCTTGTAGCTGAAAAAATTGCAAAAAAATTAAAGCCCTTTGTAGATGCAGAGTTTATAAGAGAATGTATGGAATCTGCTGCTGAAATTCTCTGCCCAGCACAAAAACAGTTGTTTTCAAAAATTAGCCTATGAGCATCTACTATTTCCAGGCGTATTGAATCATCAATACAATGCAGTGCATCAATGGCATCAATGGCAAATGATATTGACAGTTCTCTGGTGTATGAATGTTCTCAATTTGTATACTACTCAATTGCTCTTGACGAAAGTACGGATGTGTCCGATACTGCACAGTTAGCCATTTTTGTTAGGGGAATCAATGATAATTTCAAAATAACTGAAGAGCTATTAATTTTACATCCAATGAAGGGGACTACAAAGGGCACAGATATGTTTGAATGTGCAATGGAAGTTCTCGAAAAATTCAAACTTGGTCTTGCAAACTTGGCAGGGATTGCCACAGAAGGTTGTCCTTCCATGAAAACAATGGAGTTGTTGCATTGATTCAGAAAAATACAGGAGCCAATACCATCTTGTCCTACCATTGTATCATACATCAACAAAATCTGAGTTCTAAGGCAGTAGGTTTTGAGAACGTATTGAACACTGTGATCAAAGTTGTAAACTTTATCAGATCTAATGGACTCAAGCATAGAGAATTCCAAAACTTCTTGTTTGAGATTAATTCAGACTATGAAGATGTAGCTTACTTTTGTGATGTTCGTTGGCTTTCCCGTTGTAAAATGTTAGAGAGAGTTTTTGAATTAAAAGATCCAATTAAACAATTTTTGGAAAGCAAAAATAAACCTGTCTGTGAATTCGATGATCCTACTTGGGTAAGTGATTTAGATTTATGTGCAGACATTACAATGCATCTCAACATTCTTAAAAAAAATTGCAAAGTCCAGGCAACTTCATTCACAACCTTTTTGACTGTGTCAAGTCATTCGAGTGCAAGATTGATCTGTGGACATATCAACTAAAAAACTTTGACCTAACTCATTTTCAGAAGTTATCACAGTGTGAGGGTTATGATATCAATAGGTATGTTACTGCATTAAATAAACTGAAAGATGAATTCAGTGCCTGGTACTCCGACTTCGGGAAAAATTAAAAACTACTTTAGTTGTTTGCTCGGCCGTTCAGCTTCAATGTCAGCGCCAGGAATCCAGCAAATGGAAATTACTGACTTACAATGTAATTCAGAGTTGAAGGAAAAAAATGATCTTGGCTTATTATAATTTTATTCTAAGTACGTTGACAAGGATGATCTCCCTAATTTAAGAAATCAAGCTTTAAAAATGATGAGTCTTTTTGGAAGTACATATTTGTGCGAACAATTGTTTTCTCAAATGAACTATGTAAAAAATAAAACTCGTAGTAGGCTAACTGATAATAATCTGAATAATGTACGGAAAGTGTCAATTTCTAATATTAAACCAGATGTTGAGAAACTAGTAAAAAATATGCATTGCCAAACTTCCCATTGAACATTTATATATTTACTACTGCATATTTCTTTTAGAACTTTGATGTTGATTTGTTATCATTATTTTCATTATAAATTTGTATGTTTTCCTGGTTCAAATTATTGTGTTCAAACAATGTGTAAATAAACATGTATTCATTTATTAATAACAGTATTTTTATTGTTATAATATTTGGGGCCTATATATATATATATATATATATATATATATATATATATATATATATATTCCATTTATTATTAAACATCTTGCTCCATAAACAGTGTAAAACTTTCTCCTCCAAATAAAGTGTTACTTCCTCTAAAATGTAAAGTGTTTAAGTTTGTTAACCACAACTGACTATTACAAGTAATGAGAAATAACCTTGAACTTAATGACTCGCTTAGCTAGTGTAGGAAACCAGGACCTGGAATAACTATTGACACTGGTGAAAGTACAACACATATTTATTATTTTTACAGCATTTCATCTTTACAATCCCTTCCAAAATATTACAACTATCTTATCCTATTTTATACTATACACCTCCTTTAAGCTAACCTTCTCATTCAATATTTAGACAATACAAATTATAGAATTATCATTATACATTTAATAATCTTTACTCAATTTATTATTAACATTGGCTTTAATATACAGCCTGGGGGATCCATACTTTCAAGAATATTATTTTCAACAAACGACAACAACTCCTATACTATTAAATCACAATCCTCTAAATTATTATATAACGTCCCATTAATAATCAGCTAAATAAGTTTATATGTGCAAACATCTACATTAACATGTGAAAATCATATATTCGATAACAAGCTATACTCAAGATTAATTAATCAACTATTTCGCCTCAAAATTATCAATCAAACACTAATATATAAACCTTACTAACTATGACAACTTAATCAATTTACCGTACAATTTAATTACATTATTTGACAAATATTTCCTAGATATAAGCCAACCATTCAATGGCCTTAGTAGCTATACTCTATCCCTCGCAAGAATTATCCAATAATTATTGTTTATATATATAGGAGGCAATATTTATTCATTTACTCTATATAGACTATCTACATTAACTCAAAATCGCTATTCATGCGGGACTATGATCCTAAAGTGGAATTACGTATTTTATATTTATAATTTAAATTTACAATCCAGATTAAATTCCCTCAAACAGTTCATTCTATTATATCATTCAATTACAATTATTATGACCGTCTCATTTGACTAATTTACTGCATGCCGGCCTACGCTTTGGTGTAGGTAAACGTAATTGAACCCTACAGAAATCCTTCCCCCACTACTTAAACTTTCTTCCCTTAACCCTTGGAGGTGTTAAACAGAAACAGTGTTAACATACCCCTGGACAAGTCTACCGCAGGTATGGGGTGTCCACGGGCCGTAGTGGATTCGGCGTCCTCTTGTCCCTCCGGGTCAGGTGGGCTGGTTCGGTCTGGAATTGCTTGTAGTCCCTTGGGGGTGAGTGGCGGTGCTTCCAATCCCTTGAGGTGGTTCCTCTGGTCCTCAGGATGGGCTGCAAGTCCGGTCGTCCCTCAGGTTCAGGTTGGCCGCTCGTGAAGTCCTCCGGGGGTTGATATCGCCAGGGGTTGGACCGTAGCTCCAAGTCCTCCCTCCGTCTAGATCGTCACGTGTTTGCTCTGCAGAGCGGGTTGACGAAGTCTAGGTAGTTGGACCACTAGGTGCTGGTCCTCCCTATTGATCTAATTCCCGAAGTCATCTCCCTTGCCGAACTCTCCTTAGACTCCCTTTCTTTTCCAACTCTCTCCCTAGTGTCTCATTCCCCCTGCCACTCACTGGACACGCCTACAATTTTGGAACAACCAATAATTCTCCGTGGTCCTATTACGGATCACCCTATAGGCCCGTTTTCGCGATGGGCGGAACAACTGACCTTCTGCTGAATCTCCGCCACATCAGTGTTCATCGGCCTAATTTTGGTGAGTCTCAATTTTAATATTTTGGTCATCCTGTGTACAGTGCTGACCCTGCTTCCTTGACATCCGATCCCTTGCTTCCCAATTTCACACTCGCTGGATGCCCTCCTCAAATTTCACCAACTCCATTTCCTGTACCGCATTTCCTGTTGTAATCTAACAACTGTCTAAATTTCCTTATAATCTTCATTTTTAATTTATTATTATTATTATTAATTCTTATGAGGGAATTTTATACAAAGTGTAACAATTACATAAACTTCAAAGGTTTACACTCCTCTGGCTAAAATTTTTCGGTTTTCCACCAACCGAAACCTACTCCCAACATGTTATAGATGTGTAGTCTGGACGATGACGTGTTGCTCCGTATCGTCATGCTGTGTTGACGCCTGAAGCCAGCTGCAACGCTGACAATGTACATTCCGGAGCTATCTCACTTCTGGTTACACGCAATACCCATTCTTCCTTAATAATCTCTCGCTGGAGTTTTCAATTTTAATATTTTGGTCATCCTGTGTACAGTGCTGACCCTGCTTCCTTGACATCCGATCCCTAGCTTCCCGATTTCACACTCGCCGGATGCCCTACTCAAATTTTACCAACTCCATTTCCTGTACCGCATTTCCTGTTGTAATCTAACCACTGTCTAAATTTCCTGATAATCTTCATTTTTAATTTATTATTATTAATATTAATTCTTATGAGGGAATTTTATACAAAGTGTAACAATTACATAAACGTCAAATGTTTACAACAGTTTACATTTTTAAAATAAATATAGGCCTACATATGCATCAAACATATTAAAAATTTATATTATATTTTAAAGACATATGCGGCCCCAGAGCTCTTACGAAAACTATGATGTGCCCCTCAAAGCGTCTAAAGTTGCCAACCCCTGGTGTAGACGGTCGTTGGCCGGTTGATGGTGTAGACGGTCGTAGTGTTCTGGGGGCGACAAACAGCTTGGCAATCACGTTGACGTACTTTTTCCCTCTTTTTGCGTTTATCGGCTTTTCAGCTGAGTACATCTTTCGGTGTGCATTTGTCATTGTGAGTATTGACTTGTAGTCTAGCAAATTGTTTGCCTTGATGGTTTCTTTCTTGGGCGTCACCATAAATAGCAACTCTAACAGTCTCGGCGTGACATCGAATACCCTGCTTTTTACACTTATTGTGTTTCGAGTGAATATGACTGAAGAGTCTCCAATCTGTGTACCTCCTTTTCCGTCCACCCTCACGCCGTACATAGTGTCCATTCGGTCGACCAGTGAGGGGTTTGAAAGCTTTTTCAGGTAGCTCTCGACAAGTCCGACATCGGTCTGTGTCGACTTTGATTCAGTTTCAATCCTCTCGGTCTGCGTGGGCAACTCCCTCGATGAAAGCGGCGCTCGCTCTTCATCCTTTATTTCCTTCTTTACACTCTTCAGGTCTAGCATGGGCATGGGCATAGATTGCTTAATACCTTCTATGACGGTTTTTCGTAGGGGCTTGGTTGTGATTTCGAAATAACGTTCCATACTTTCCGCATTTCGTCTTAAATCACGGTACTTACCTCTGACGGCTTTGGTTAACTTCAGAAGCTCTGCCTTTAGGATCCCTTCATTGGCGTTACCACCGTCATTGGCGGCTAACGTGTCAACAACGATGGTTCTTACCCTTCTGTCCCCTCTTCTCTTCCTACTCTTGTTTTTCCTCCCTCTGTTTTTCTTCAACCGGTCTATAAGCTCCATCACTGTGGACTGCATGTGTGTGACGAAATATGTACATTATATACCCGTCACATATGTGTCCAGTCCGCATCTGTAGCGACCATCGTTTAAAGAGTCGTCTTTGCTTATCACCACAAATGATTGATGGGCTCGGTTCCAACACTTGGCACAGAATTCCTTAAAGTGGTTGAACGTCATGTCACTGCCCACGTGCTCATCGTAAACATGTCTTACTTAGGTTCAGATCGTCCTGTTTGAAAAGTATGATGAAATTAGCATTGTCACGTAGCAGTTGTTTTGGTACGCGAGATAGGTCTGTGTGAGGTAAAAGGAGTCAATACCACGGTGACGACCCATACTAAAGTAAGCTTTCATCAAATCCTGGCTGTCACATACGACATCGTCGAAAAGCATTACACTATTAGGAGCCGCATTGTTTGGACTCCTTACATCGTCACTGCTGGAAAATGTATAGTATCCTATTTCTGGTACACCGGCAAGGACTTGTGACAAAAGCCGGTATTTCGGCTGATCTAAAAATGTGCTAACGATGTACAGGTTGGTGTATTGGAGCCCGAGTTGGTCTGTAAGGAGGAAAAACATCAAGTTAGTCTTCCCACATCCGGACGGTCCACTGATGAGACAGCGTATCGAGTCTGGCAGCAGTGGACCACGCCTTTTTTTCTTCTTTTTCTTCTCGTCAGCTATACCATTCAGGGCGTTTTTCACTGTGAATGTAGTCATTCACTTTGTGAACTTCATTGCTAGTCAGTAAATGAGACTACTGGCACGTTTCCTATAAAAGCAGCGTCATATATAGGCAAGAGATCAGTATGCGACGACGTTGCGGAGGAGCAGGGATCCTTAATCGCGCTATTGACGCACTTCCATTTGAACTGAGTCTGCCTTGAGGGTTTCGCTATTGCGGTCCAGGAACTAAGCTACAAGAGCGTCTCGCACGAGGTGACAATGGATTGAACCCCTTGGACGAGTTGTGTAAATCTCATGACATAGCTTATCACTTGCACAAGGATACGGCATCGCGAAACATTGCAGATCGTATTTTGGCTGACAAGGCTTGGGAGAGATACAAGGACAAGGATACACTGTTTGGAGAGAAGGCGGCTGCTTGGTTTGTAACAACAGCGATGAACGCCAAATCAAAGTTGGTCGCTGACAAAAAAGCGTCCTCCCGAGGGCGCAAACATGGCAGACCCGTTACATTTTGGGATCTTGTCAAACGGGCTCGACTGGCGATCAGAGGGACGGGTGTGAGGTCGTCTAAGATGCTGGAAAAAGAAAAGAAACGCATGCGGTCCGTCACTGCTGTCGCTCTCAAGGCCGCGAAAGCTGTGAAGAAAGGGGGATCACTTACTCTGACGGGTCGTTTAAGCGGACGTTATCCCCTTGCCCAAGAGTGGTGGATTGCTACCTCTATTGCCAATATTTGCAGGTCTCAGCACTATCGGGAGCTTAGCAGGTGGCGCCGCAGGTGTTGCGAAGCCTATATCCGAGACCAAAGATGCCAAAAAGAGGTTGTCTGAGCTACAGCTACAGTGTCATAATGAGACGACGGAAGCGATCGCGTTGCGCAAGGGTAAAGGACTATTCCTCAGGCCTTACAAGAAGGGAGGGCTCGGCCTCTAAATGACACCATACACGAAGTATGCAAAAAACTAATAAGGCTACTGCCCAACAGGGCAATGTTTGATGTGGAATTGATTGAATGGGCATGGCGGTTGAACATTCCACACTTTCGTGGTGTTTTCATGTTAGATAATCTGCCAAGACATCTGTGGAAGATAGAGGCAGCTATAGTCAATCTGGACATGAGTAGTGGACAGGAGACCCATTGGGTGTGCTACAGGAAAGACGGACAACTTGTTGACTACTTTGACAGCTACGGTGACTTGAGACCTCCCCTGGAGCTTCAACGCTACCTTCGAGGAGCTCTCATTGCACACAACAGGACCGGCTATCAGTCTGCCAACAGCAACAGTGAAATCTCTGGTCATATCTGTCTCGCCTACCTTTTACTACCTTTACAATAAACTACTGAGTATATATTCTAGAATCCTTATGTTTTTATTTAGTCATGACCCTAACGTTCACATTCACTGGTGAGGAGTCCACACTCTCAGCCGACTTCTTTCCGGGAGTAGAACTCGGCTCTCAATACGACTACGAGGTGGGACTCTTGAGTTTCGAGTCATATAACTTCATACCTAATGTGGAAAGTGCTAACAACAAGTTTTACTTTGGAGAGAATAGAGTTATTACCATACCTGAGGGTACCTATGAGGCGAAGGCCATTGCATCATACTTACATAGAAAACTACGGGGAGTGGACAGAACCTACTTTTTGTCATTAGAGACTAACAACAACATGCTAGAGACTCGGCTAAGGTGTAACTTTCCAGTCGACCTGACACCTGCAGACTCGATAGGCAGGTTGCTAGGTCTGGATGCTAGGAAATTGGCTGCCAATGAGCCTTCCATAAGCTCAAAGATTGTTGACATATTTAAGGTGAACTCTGTTTTTGTACACTGTAACATCGCTGCAGGATCCTTTATAAATGGGGAACCTGCTCATGTGGTTTATCAGTTCTTCCCGAGTGTTGGTGCAGGATTCAAGATAATTGAAGAACCTACGCCGGTGATTTATTTGCCTGTAATCACACGACACGTACAGAACATGCTGTAACGTTACGTGTGACGGACCAAGCTGATACATTTTAGAGGGGAACGGATCACGGTTCGTTTACATCTAAGAAGGGCATAGTAAGCATGGGATTTGTGTAAGGTTGTATTTAAAAGGAAAACGTTTGCTATCGGTCAACACTACTCGACTGACCGTCAGACGATTAACAGTGAGGAACAAGAAGTTCTTAAGTTCTCTAGGCTATCAGGTGTTGAAATGATTGATGTATCCAGTTTGAGTCAGAGCGCTCCGTTTGATGATACCATCACACATATGGAGTTGCATACCCATCTACCGTATGCATCGATGACGTTGAACAGTTCTGATGAAATAAGAATTCCAATCAAACAACAGGATATTTGTGTTATGTCGTCTCTGAAAAATTTGTATGTGGAGGGTAAACTACTGCGGGAAGGCGGGAAGAAACTGAATAAGACACAGTTTGTCAACAACGCGTTTGCCCACCTCTTTGATGAAGTGCGATACGAACTCAATGGAATTGAGGTGGACCGGGTACGTAATCCTGGCATCATCACCACTATGAAGGGGTACATCTCGTACAATGAAGAACGTCTCAAATGTATGAGTAATTCTGGGTGGGTTGCCTCTTCCAGCGATTTAGGATCTCCTCTGCCTGCAACCACCGCAGACGCGAATGGCAACTTTAGCTTCTGTGTCCCTCTAAACAGTATCTTTGACCTGGCTGAATATTACCACAAGATGATTGTAAATTCTAGCCATGAATTGGTTTTGACTCGATCGGCTAGTGACAAGAATGCTTTGTGATGGAGAGCAGATGCAGCCGTAGGAAATCCTCCCACCACCGACAGCAATGTGGATGACGTCAAGGTTAAGCTTAACAAGTTGGCATGGCGAATCCCTTACATAACTCTGAGTGACGAACAGCGAGTGGCTTTGCTCAGGCAGCTCAATCGGGGTGTTGATATACCAGTCGAGTACAGGAGTTGGGAGATCTACGAATATCCCGCTCTACCGACAACCAGCAAGCAGTCATGGACCGTGAAGACGGCCAGCCAGTTGGAGAAGCCACGTTACGTTATTGTCGGCTTTCAGACAAACAGAAAGAACGATATGCGGCAGAATGCCTCCCATTTTGATCACTGCAAGATTAGGAATCTTAAACTACATTTAAATTCAATCGCCTATCCGTACGATGACCTCAAGGTGGATTTCACAAACAACCATTACGCGGTGCTCTATTACATGTTCTTGCGATTTTCTGAATCCTACTATCTTCTACCTGCTCACACAATGTTCACCAAAGAGATGTTCAAAGACTTTGCACCGCTGATCGTCATCGACTGTTCAAAGCAGAACGAGTCCATCAAGGCGGCACCGGTGGACATCCATCTGGAGTTTCAGACCGATGGAGACTTCCCAGAACACACGACCGCCTATTGTCTCATTATACACGACAAAATGTTCACCTACAACCCGACAAACAATCTGGTACGACTAATGGTTTAGGGTTTGACCACCTCCTCCCACCTCCCCACCAGTTTTGCCTATAAAGGACCACATCCACGATCCGTACTTCAGTCATCAGGGTTCTCCCTCCAAGTCACTACTCTCATCATGATTCGGAAATCGTGTATTGACTTTAGCACCTTCCACAACATGGAAGGCAGGGAATTCATCAAGGAAGTGACTATCATTGAGGTAGATTCTGGCTTGGAGCAACATTTCATTATAAAAGCTCCCAAAGATATTGGCTCTGAAAAGTGGTTCAGAGAGAGTAAGGCTGTGTCCCACCACAATAAATGGCTGAGCGAACATTACCACGGGTTGAGTTTGTACGAGGTCCACACGGAGTATGAGTCTCTGATGTATGCGCTGTCGAGTGTCTGCAATGATATACCACTGTTCTTTGCTGAGAACTAGATAAAGGCGAAATGTTTGGGAAAGATGTTAGGCTTGGGGAGGGTCATCTTTAGTCTGAGAGCGCTGGGCTGTATGCCGCTGCTACGGGAGGAGGGTTTTCTTACTGAATTGGAGGAGGATGCGGAAGGAGCAGAGAGGATAAGGAGGAACATTCGTCCGTGTCTCTACCACAGTCTGCACGCTCCAGAATTCGTGTGCAGTAGGACCACTGCCAACTACTTGGCCGACTGGTGTGCAAAGAATCCACATCTTGTGAACATGAATGATCCATCCGTCAGGGAGAAAACCTTTGTAGGCTGGGCGATTGTATCACCATCTGCTAAAGACCTAGCGGAGTCTGGATTTGTACGGTACGCCAGTGACGGAGACACTACATGTTGCGTCTACTGCGGCGAGAGTCTACACGAATGGCTGGAGGGAGACAAACCAGACGATGACCACCATTACAATTCTCCGTTTTGCAAATTTCTAAGATACAAGTTACAGCTGCAGCGTGATGCGGGAAAGAGTGGAAAGATGACTGTTGAGAAAAGGAAGGCTGGCGTTCAGGCTGAGGAGGAAGCGGATGAGTTCTCTCGTCGATACGGCTCGCCTGAGGACTTGACTGAACAGGATGTACACGCATTGTGTTCTGCATAATGACAAATAATAAATGATAACTGTTTTTTCCACACCTACTTGTGTATTTATTTCACAACTACCAATCTAACTCCACAGCTGTCAACCATGTCGGAGTTCACCCACAATCCACACAATTCGCTCCATTAGCGGCAAGGTAAACGGCGAACGTTCAGCTACCCACAGCCGAGGCAGTAGCAGGAAGGATAACTCGTCAAGGTTGGCTACAATCCAACGCTCGAGTAAGTCAGCAGGCGAAACGTTTACTCCACTGTGGGAACACTTCCAACGACTTGTGAATGACCGAGTGCGGCGTGCGGAGAACACGTTCACCTTCACCGCCTCGAGTTCCTATACCCACATCTGACTAGCTGGAAGTGTCTGCCGTCAACGACTGGTACAACCGTTCTTCGGAAATAGCCTAATTAGCTAAATACAGGACGGTACTGAAAATACCACGTCGATATCACACGAATTACACCAATAAAACACCACCCACATTTGTCGAAAGGTTTTCTCAACTGTGGGTAAGCGTTTGGAGGCCACGTTTCACAAAAATGCGAAACGCGACTGGAACGGGTCGAGTTTTGACATGTTTGTGGGTGTTTTATACTACTCCCTAAGATGGTACCTTTGTACATTTAATGAGGAATGGGTGGAACTGATTAACTTCCCTTAACCCAACTCAAAAACAGGTTTCTCTGCCAGATGTGATTTAACATGTTCTCATACTAGCATTTGCTTTAACTAGTCAGTTCAGTATCAGCTCCAACCATGTGTACTATATGCTCAAAGCTTACAAGTTTTTCTATATTGAAAATTTTCAATTATGAAATAAACAAGAAATCAGCTTAATTAACCAATTCAACTGATAATCCCAAAATTTCTCATTTGTTATGTGATTCTTACAGTACTAACACTACCCCAATATTATGTAATAATTGTTACGTACTATGGAATATATTCAGTGTGTTATTGTATTTCAAAGTGTTTGGTGTTATATGTAATCCAGCTTTTAACTAACTTCATAGTTAAAAGCTGGATTACATACAACACCAAACACTTACAAAATAATTATACATTTACATTACAATGGTTTGACACGTATTGAACAATAATAAAAGTAACCTACTATAACTAAAAATAGTCTGTCTACAAACTAATTCTATTTTATAATGTTTAAAAACATAATCAAAATTAGTAAATGCCACTAAAAATAACAAACAAATTAATATCATCTTACTCATCATCTCTTTAAATTTTTGACATTAAATAAAAAAAAATTTATAAAGTAGATATCAGAGTGAGAAAACAGCCATAGCTTAGTATTCTCACAGAAAAGGTTCAAATCGTTGCACTATTTTAATTCTTTTGGAAGCTCATTAAAATACTTTGGCCCACAGTATTCAAAGGATTTTCTATAAATTGATTTGTTTACTTTGGAAGTTTGAAAGATTCTTTGGTTATTTGGTCTTACATTATGGAATTTGTGGTTCCTTTGTTTCCACTTCTGAGGTAAAATATTCTTAGACATATAATATAGAGATATAAGTGATGAGCCAGACCCTGAGCAGTGAGGACGTTCAGAGTTATCAGTCGTGCATTGATTATTGACAGCCGCCGTGCTAGTTCCTGCATGTGCATGTTTTGAATGCTTTTATGTGTTGTACGTAATATATGGTTTTATAATATAAGTGTATTTTCAGTATTTAATAATTTTTAATTACTACCTTATTCAAACCAGCATAGATTTTCCCCCCATAATTTTTCCATTTTTCCAATTAAAAATAATAATGTCCAATTTTTGTGGCCGTTGTGTTAAGTCACTGAAATCAGTTAAGATTATAGTACAGTGTGTCGATTATAAGAATTTCTTTCATCCGAAGTGTGTGGATCTGTCAATGGAGGACATACGCTTTGTGGAAGAAAATGAGCAGATCTGGAGGTGTTACTCCTGCGTGCAGGTGCGTAGGAGAAGCATGCAGCTCAAAACCGTACTCAATGTTACGAATGACGATATAGTAACTCTGTTTAATGAGCTGAGATCTGATTTCAAGCGTGTGGAGGACAAACTTGGAAAATCGTTAAGTGCCTGTCATGATGAACTGGCTGAAACCAGGGCGATCTTCGTCAAGCAAACGGAGGACATTTCTTCTAGGATGGCTAAAGTCGAGGCCCTATCGGCTGAAAATGCGTCGATGAGCAGACGCATAGTGGATTTGGAGACACAGATTGATGATTCCGAGCAGTACTCCCACCGCAAAACTGTGGAGTCCACGGTGTTCCCATGAAAAAGGGTGAGAACGTTGTCTCGGTCGGGGTCAAGTCTGTGGGGCGATGACAACATGATTGACGCTTGTCATCGCCTTCACACCAGGAGGGAGGGAAAACCACGAGCTATTGTTTTTAAGATGGTGAGGAGGATCGACGCCGATGAACTGGTCCGGAATGAAGAGTGAAGAGGAATCTGTCCACTCACGATATGGGGATGACGTCAATACCAACTGAGCAGGTGTTCGTCAACGAGAGCCTAACCGTGGTGAGGTGAAGACTTCTGGGGGCAGCCAGGCAGGTGAAGAAGGATAAACATTTCATCTATTTGTGGATTGTGAATGGGAAAATTCTGATGCAGAAAAATGCTGGTGACCATGTTCTGGTCTTGACTAAGATGGAGGGAGGACCTTCAACTTTTGTAAGGTGGGATGGTAGAAATTGTCGTTATTTTTTGTATTATTCGTTTCTTATTTTTGTTATGATTTTATATATTTCTTATTAGATGGGTTATTTATTTTATTAATTTTTTCTACAACCCAGTTAGTTGTGTCACAAAACTTGGGTTGCTATTGCTTTGTTGCTATTTAAAAAGCAGTGGTTAATTTTATGTTCCTTTATAACAATCTTAAATATAATATTAAATCATTATCTTATTTAATAGTAGTTTGCTCAATATCCATATTAATTAGTTATACTATTCCATTGCCATTAATTAATGTTTTATATATTCTTAATTAAGTACAGTATTTTCTCTTAATATAAGAATAACATTTTTGGATTTGACGTGACATTTTTACTTATTTATATCTTTAAAAAAATCCTTTTATACATTGTTTGTTACTTTCTCTTTAAATAGTTGAAGTCTATTGGGCGAATTTTTGAAATGTTTCAATATCTTAAATTCAATCATTAATTAAATTGTTTATGTTGAAGTATACCTTTTCTAACGATTTAACGTTCATATATTTATGTGGTATTATTAAGATTAATACCATCAATCAATTATTATTATGATCAGATTGCATTTATACATTTTGCCTAGTATAATAAGTTGTGTTTGTGATATCTGTAAAGCTTGAATGGCATGTTTTTGGTAATTTCAGTTAAATGTTTTGGTACAATGTGAGCAATATCTTGATTATTTGCAGTATCGACTTAATTGTACAGTATAATTATTTAGATACCTCTTGCATTATTTAAAGCACTAATTTCAGTTATTTTCTTTTCCACTTTTTCTATAAAAATCAATGTGTGTGTATATTCATTCTTTATTCTTCCTTATATTGATTATATATCTCCCTTCTTTAACTTAGTTGTGGAGACTAATTTACATAATCAATATTTTTTAAACAAGATACTTGTTCATTTATTGTTATCAATCAAAATATTCATAGTCTAAGACAAAACTTTAATGTTTTTTTTAAGTGAGATTAAACATTTAAAGTTTCTGTCCAGATATTGTTATACTGACTGAAATTAGGATTACTAACGATGAAAACAGTCATTATTGACTAGAAGGTTACAATTCTTTCTTTCATTGTAATGACAGTTATTGGTCAGGTGATGTTGCAGTATTTGTAAGAGATTCTTATAACAGTTCCATTGTAAATAGTTTCACTGAAGTGGGATCAGCAGACTGCCTCCACCCTCACTTGTCGCATCGATAGCGTGGACTTCGACCTCCTCGCTGTGTACAGGCTGCACAGAGTCCCTATGGCACAATACCTTATTGATTTAAGTTCAATATTGACCAACACGAATGGAAAAAACATAATATACGCCGGTGATGTAAATTGTAACATAATGATGGATGATAATGTTGTTAATGAATACCTCACCCTCTTAGCTAGCCAGGGCTATAATTGTTTAATTAATGAATCAACTAGAATAGTTGAAATGAGTGGATTTGATTTGTAAGATAATTTGATCATTGTTTTGTAAGATTTAACACTAGTTGTAAAACTTTGATAAATTATGATAGTAGAGTTCTACACATAAATATTACTGATCACTCTAAGACTATATTACACATCGAAATAAGACAGAAACTAAGAACACAAATGTCTGGTATGAGTACCTCCATACATTTATTAAAACTGTATAGACAAATTCAACATATTGATTGGACTGATTTATATGCAGATGTTACACTAACTGAAAGTTTTAAAATTTATATAAATAAGATGCATAATGCTATAGAAATGAGTACAGATGCACGTAAAATAAATAATCAGATAACTAAACTTACTCCTTGGATTAAAGACAGCCTGTGCGCCGGAACGTTGAGAAGAAGAAAGGTGTATGCACTAATGAAATCAAGACCTCATGATTTGAGTGTAAAACGTTATTACAATAAACTGAGGAATAATCTTAAAAATCAATTAAACGTAGCTAAGGATAATTACTACATGAACAGATTTGAGAATCATGCCCTCGTGCGTGATGGAATATTTTTAACGTTATCATTGGCGATTCAAGACCCAAGATTGATGTTAATGAGATTAATTAAGGTCCATATGTATGAAATGATAAAACGATGATTGCAAATGAGTTTAATAGTTTTTTCTTAAATGTGGTAATATTAATTGAATAATTCAATACATGACTCAATTAATAGTTCACTAGCAATTGGTATTAATTATTTGCACTATTTTTCGAAACGGAAGTCCAGAGATTCAATTTTCTTTTCACCCATTGATCAATCAGAAATCCAAGATATAGTACGAACTATGAAAAAAAATAAATCTCCTGGTCCAGATAACATAAATTCAAATAGTGTCAAAAGAATGTTGCCTCATATCATCAGTATATTGGTATATCTTTTTAACAGGAGCTTAGAAGCGGGTGAATTTCCTGAGTGTTTAAAGCTGGCTGTTATAGTGCCTATATTTAAAATGTTTGATATTAAACAGATCAACTGTTATAGACCAAATTCTCTGATTTCTGTTTTCTCAAAGATATTGAAAAAAATAATAAAAAAGAGATTATTGAAATTTTTGAATAAAAACAAGTTCTTTAGTGATAGTCAATTTGGATTCAGAGAGGGGTTGAGTACTGAGGATGCCTTACTAGTATTCTTCGAAAATGTGTACAAGTCTTTGGACATTGGAAAATGTTCTGCTGCTCTGTTTATTGACATAAGAAAGGCATTCGATACAGTAGACCACCAAATCCTAAGAGATAAATTATCATAGCCGGTATTAGTGTCTTGCCCCTAAACTGGTTTATGAGTTACCTTTCTGATAGGCAGTAGTTTGTAAAACTTGATTCCAACTGTAGTGATAGGGGCTATGTGAAGGTTGGAGCCCCTCAAGGTTCTGTTTTGGGACCTATTTTATTCCTCATATATGTGAACGATCAGTGTTGTAGTAATTGTAATAGGGTTTTTTATATCACTGCATTCACTGATGATGTAGTTTTTACCTACTCTTGTAATCAATTAAATCTAGTCTATGAGTCTAGGGAATTCATTTATATATGGTTTCCCTACAACTTCATGCTTCTTAGTGAAAATATCAAATATATGATTTTTTATTTAAAATGTACCAGAAGTGTTGCCTTCGACGATTCTTTTCTCCTGAGATTCTAGTTTTGAGGGGAGTGCCACAGGGGTTTATCCTTGGACCGATTTTATTTCTTTTATATATTAATTACTTGTCATCTTGTGTGAAGAGTGGTAGAATATGATGATTTGCTGATGATACCTCCCTTTCTTTGTCTGCTCACAATTTTCAGTCTCTAGAACAAATTTCCTTCATAGAATCAAATAATCTGCTCCATTGGTTTCAAGAAAACATGTTGTCAATTAAAACCCGAAAAACACAGCTTCTACAATTTTCAGTTTCAAAAACAAATAAACACAGTTCTCCTTTAAATGTCATTTTGGATGAAACCATAATTTACTGCCTGATAAAGTTAAATTTCTTGGAATAATGGTGGATGAGTTTTTGGATTTTTATGCGCATTTGGATTATGTCTCCAGAAATGTATGCATAGGCACTTACATGTTGAGAAATTTAGCAAAAACTGTAAATAGTGATGTTCTTCTCTCGGCTTATTATGGCCTAGTCTACCCATACCTGGCCTACGCAGTACCTATTTGGGGAAATGAAAATAATAGAACCTGTTTTCTATTTCGTCTTCAAAAAAGAGCCATAAGAGTTATATTTTCCTTAAATAAACGTCAATCCTGTAAAGAATTCTTTCAAATTATAAGGTTCTAACCTTTCCTTCTCTTTATATTCTTGAAACCCTCACTTTTGTAAAATTAAATTTCCCTGTCTTTTCCACTTTCTCTAACCACTCTTACACTCTTCGTGTCAATCACAGTTTAATAGTACCAAAGCATTCTACTGCCTTCTTTGAGAAATATACCCTTTATAATGGTGTAGCTCTTTATAACTGCCTTCCACTCTCACTTAAACTGGAGACTAACCATATAAAATTTAAGAAACAACTGAAAAGCCTTCTGCTCAACCTTTTTTACAGTGTCCATGAGTTTCTAGGTGGCCATAAATAATTCTGATTTACTGTGATTGTTGCAAACTTTGAAATATAAATAAATTGTTTTTGCTCTATCTTTTCACATGTTGTAGTCTTAGTTGATTACTGTTTATTGCATTTACTATGACTTAGCTAATACGTGTATATATGTTTACTGGCTTAATAAACGATTTGATTTGAAGTTTTAGTAACGATTTTGTATATCATGAACTTGACTGTTTAAATCACTCTTCTTGCCAATATCTTGCCAAATTGATTAATTATTACTGACATCATTCCTATTCAATTAGGGTAGTATATTTATTATAAAGGCAATTTATTTATAATATAGTTTTCTTTTGTTTTACTTAGATAAGTTTTTATATATTGAATTGTGTAGTATAATATCAGGTTAAGTGGAAGAAAGGACTGATAAGTCCTAACTTCGCCTGAAAATAAAGACGTTTTTCATTTCATTTCATTTCATTTCATTTCATTTCATTTCATTTCATCTTGTTATTGGAAAAGTTGATCTGATTAAATCTTTGGGATTGCACATTAACTCGCATCTTTCTTGGAAGACTCATGTTTTACAGTTGAAACGGCAGTTACTAAGAAGTGATAAAAGCTTTTATCATCTACGAAGTAAGTGTCCGCAAAAGTTATTGATAACAATATACCATGCACTGCTGGGCTCAATAATTAGTTATGGCTTGGCAAGTTGGGGAGGAACGTATGTCACCACGCTATATCCTATAATCATACTCCAAAAATCCTTCCTCCGCATCATTACCTTTAGTCCCCAATTCACCCCAAGCTGGCCTCTTTTTGAAAATTTTGCCAATTCGAAATCTTTATATCTATAGAGTTCTAAAATTGTTTTATTTTTAGTTCTGATTTTTCTGGACATGGTGTTCAGTTATATAATTTTAGCCGCTTAATATTTGAAGTTTAAAAAGCAAATTTATCTGCTTTTCAATATTTTTACACATGTAATGCACCTCGCTTTTACAATATAATTTCAATACAAATAAATAATATAGTTTTATTAAAACCTTTTTTAAAACAACTTAAATCTTACCTTCTTATAGTAAATAACGTGGAACAACTTTTAAGCATTGATTTCAAATTTAATATTTTATCTTACTTGCCATTTGTTATTTTTTTACAACATTGATTATTTAATATAATTAAATATAATATAGATTTTTAGTTATTCTTTTGCACTGTTATTTTTTTATTATATTTTGTTTTATTCATAAGAACTACGTTACTTTTTATGTCGCTAAGGTTTCTTGTGTTATAGCCTATTTCATTCATACCAGATTGTGTAAATATAGTATTTCTTGCTTCGTTTACTTTCTAAAATTATTCAATCTCATTTTTATTTTATAATATTTTATTTTGTGTTGAATTAACTCTCAAAAAATACTTTTTTTACATTAATTATATGTAGCAGTTATTTAAAAATCTACCGATATACCACTGTTCCAGTTTCTTTTTTTATATTAAATCAAATGTTTTGATGGCCACTCCAAACTGGTTGTATTACCTAGGGAGTGACCTTCTTATTCCACAAATATTAAGTTTGATTAAGTAATATCATTAAATTTATTTATTAATTTCAATTTTGATTTTATCATTTATATTATTTTATAAATTAAGACATTTGTTTATCTAAACTCTACATTTATGGGTAATAAACGTATGTGGGATAAAGTTTCTTTTGAATTTGAAAAAAATTTTAATTTGAATGTAATGAAGTCCAAGAAAACAAATTAGGGCCTCTAAGGCAAAACCTGTGCAGAGGTTCCTAAATTATCGAATTTACAAAAAAATAATAATATAAGGTCAGCAGACAACGGTACAGATACTTATAAATAAAAATGATTAAAGATTCCAAATGCTATATTTTAATGTAAAACGTGTATATAATAATAAATTCTTTTTTGAATAATATGTGCACAAAAATAATGATAATAACTATTGAAAATTAGGTTTCATGCTACTATGTTTAATAAAGAGTCAATATTTTAAATAATAAAAATCCAATTCTTTAATTTTTTAATAAAATGTTTCTTATTATGAAAACTTTTAATTTCTTTACGAACTTTACTGTACATTCTGGATTCTAAAAACTTGTAAGATTTTGTAAAGAAAGTAAAATAAGCCTTAGGTACAATCAAATTTTCTGAACACCTGAGAGATCGCATATTATAATTTTGATTTGTTATGTTACCACTTCTTAAATAAAAAATCTTAAGCACCGTATAAACAAACATGTACCTTATTGGTAAAATATTAAGAGATATTAACAATGGGTGATAAACAAGAAAATATAAAAGAGATTGCTATCTTTTATATTTTCTTAAAATAATTATTGTAAATTGTTTTTGCTGTATATTTGTGTTTTGTGTTGTTTTGTGCTGTATATATAGAATATTTGTGGTACTTAACCACTCCAACACATCAGACCAAATTCAATTCTACTATGAACAAGTGAATACAACGTTCTTAAGGTAATTTCATTACAAAAGTATCTAAAAAAATTCTTAGAAAATTTTTAGGTTTTTTCTTCAGATTATCAATATAGTTACTCCAACTAATGTGTTCATCAAGAATCACCCCTAAGTACTCAATACCCTTCACCTGTCCAACGACAGAACATTCAGCACATAAGCAGTTAATACATTTGTATTTTATTTCATTAGCAAATTCAACTTTTTTCTCAAACTAAAATTTATTTATTTTGTTTTTTCTGGACTTAACATCATATTATTTTTTATAAAACACCATTGCAATGCTAAGAGATCTAAATTCATCAAAAGCTCGATAGTTACCAATTTATCCTCTACATGGCATAAGCTGTATCGTCTACGAAAGATGTTAGTGCACCGTTAAATTTAGAACAAGAAAAATCATTAATATAGATTCAAAATAATATTCCTCCCAGAACAGAGCCTTGGGGAACACCATACAAAATTTGACCCATATCACTAAAATTACAATTATATTAAAAATTAATTTCGTAATGGCAAGTAAAATGAATTTTTGAAAAAAATTATGGACTAACTGTGAAGACACTATGTAACAGTTTTGTTATGTGTACTGAATAAGACATTACACCCAATACTACTCAGGTACCTTAAGATACTCAGATACTGACTTCAAGCTACTTTAAAATAATTGGCTACTTTGAAATACTTGGCTACTATCTTTCTAAGATACTTGACTATTTTATGGTACTCAGCTGCCTTTTTTCTCCATTACATTAAAAATTGTGACAATAAAATGCTGTTTTGAAATGTATGTGTATTGCCTTTTAAATTTACCCAGGTATTCAAACAAATAAAAATGAATATGGTGTTATGGGAACAAAATCTGGTCTCCTCAATATCTTAGGGAACTCCATATCGTCCTTAATCGATGAATTTGTGAGTATATAAGAAAAAGATCTGTTGATTTTGTTTTCATCCGAAAAATATGGATATTTGAGTCATTTATACTTTAAGCTTCACTAGGTACATATAAAGAAATGTATAGCAATGTTCCGTATCGTATAATAAATATAACGTTCTTTCTTGGTGTCAACAAATTGTTTTCACCTTCTGGTTATATTAAGGAGGACAGTTCAACCAGGCCAGCTTCTAGGAAAGTTAGTAATGATGGTAAGGTATAAATAGCGTCCATGTACAGACTTCCTCCTATCACAAGCGTTATGACAACAAGTGAAGTTGTGGACTGAAGAGGCTGATAGATCCTATCTAATTGGTTTGCTTGTAAAGCCGTTTGTGGCAACTTCTTGAATAAGCACTCGAAATTCAGCATATCAGGAAAATTACAAGTATTACTAGTGTTTCCTGTTGAAATAATTATCATTACAACAAATCTACTATGATCAATATCAGTATAAATAGCTATAATTAGTATTAATTAACTTTACTTATTTTATTTAGTATAGTTTTGATTTTAAATTACCTCTTATAGTTTTACATAGTAAATTAGTTGTAAACGTAGATAGAATTTATGTAATCAATAGATAAATAAGGAATTAAAAAATTTTTCATATACAAAACAAAATATGATGTACTATTCAAGGGTTCACCAAAATGTTTGATCCTCAAAAACAAGTAAAAAAAGATAAAAAAATTAAATTATCGTGTCAAATTTGTACAATACTGTGATTTTTTTGTATAAATAAGTTTTCTAATACAAAATAACCTGATTTCAATGCCTTTTGACTCTTTTTAAACAAATCATATGAATATTAATAATAAATGGACATAATTATATTTTTGATATGATTAATATGAATAAAATGAATAAAGTACAAAACACAAACATTGTGAGACGTTCTCTTGTACTGTATATTTACCAATACTTATTATGTTAGTTCAAAAACTAAATTATTTTTCGACAGTAATAAGTATGTTTATTTGCATAGCGATTTTTACTGCTTTCATAATTGACAATTTTTTATTTATCAGGAAGAGAACTTCCATTGGAACCAAGGTCACAGCGGTCGAAAAGACAACATCCGATACCTCCAGACACTTTGGCGGAAACTCCGGAAACGGTAACACGATGAACTTTTAGGACGTTTAAATGTAACAACTTCTAGAGAAAACAAGTGTTTGTTATACCTCAAACTGTAACTGGAGACGTCTATAACATTTAAGAGAAAACACTTTCCTCATACTTTAAATAAACAGGAAAAAAAAACAAATCTAATGTTCAAAACAGATAAGTTCCTTCTATAAGTAGTCTAGCTGTACCCACCCGCTTCGCCGGTCAAAATATTGATTGAGTTTTGATTGTATAATTGAAATGTACAGCAATCTTCCAGTTTGCACAGTATCCAATTTGTATCCAATTTAGAACAGCTGATCTTATGTATAGTTTACTACTGTACTCAATTATTTTTAATTTTAAAAGTTTAACCTACCACAATTTTATTCTATTTGTTTTTAATTAATATCTGTTAATCAAACAAATCAATAAATTAATACAGCTCCATAAGAATACTATGAACATTTTGGAGTCCTGAGGTTGACGAGGAAAATCCCTTCTCTATGAGCCTCTAGGGGCCAAGATAAACCTATGTACAAAATATCAAGTCAATTTTGGAGAAATAGTATCAGTGTTAAATCAATCAATCAATCATTTTATTGAGCACAATTGACAATATATCTTGCATTTGCCAAGTCAATATTATACATAGAGTATATAGCTAAATAATTTTACATAGTCAGTATTAACTATAGACAATATTTGTATTTAAAAAATAAGAAAACTAAAAATACATCAAACGTATTTACCTTTAAATCAAGAATGTCGGAACTATTTTACATGACCACCAGCCACATATTCCTTGATGCTGTATTGGCATTTATCAATAAGGTATGTTCCTGACGCCGGAACAGTGCTATCGGACTCAATCCTCAGTGCAGTTGGTAAGCTATTAAAGATTTTGACTCCATTGTATAGAAGGTTACGTTTCAAAAAAGAAGTAGAATGAGAAGGAATGTTAATTATGAGGTTATTGTGGAGATTGTAAATATGATTAGAAGCTGTTGAAAAATGGTGGAAATTTTGTTTAACAAAGCTCAGGGTTTCTAGAGTAAAAATTGAAGGGAAGGTAAGAATGTTAAACGTTCGGAAGTATTCACGGCAAGAGTCACACCTTTTTAATGAAAATATTACCCTTATTGCTTTTTTTTTTTTTTTGCAATCTAAACAAGAATAGCGTCCTCCGAGACTCCCCACCCCACACGGGAACTGCATATACAAGGTGTGGATACAGCAATCCGTAGTAGGTAGTGAGAACGACCTCAGGGCCCACCGTCCCTGCCAGATTCCTCAATATGAAGATTCCAGTGCTAATTTTATTAGATACATTCATAATATGGGGATAAAAACTCAATTTATCGTCTATAGTTAGACCCAGGAATTTCACAGTCTCCAATGATTCTAGTTCTGTGTCTCTAAGTAAAACACTGAACCCAATGTCAAAATCAGACGAATTTTGACTAAGGTGAATTTTAATGAGATGTGATTTTAATGAATTGACTTTAAGTGAATGATCCTCAAACCATTGAAGGAGGTTATTAGATTCCAGAAGAGCATTTATTTATA
This sequence comes from Stictocephala bisonia, assembly GCA_035578905.1. Classification (NCBI taxonomy): domain Eukaryota; kingdom Metazoa; phylum Arthropoda; class Insecta; order Hemiptera; family Membracidae; genus Stictocephala; species Stictocephala bisonia. Next base: position 53,607 of record JAQJVL010000092.1, on the reverse strand, counting down.
ATTTTTCTCAAGAAGGAGCGGAAAATGAGAGGGAAGTGTCATCAGCAAAAAGGCAAACTTGGGCAGTTTTTACTGTCAGTGGAAGATTGTTAGTAAAAATTAAAAACAGAATTGGGCTGTTGAGCCAGACAAAAAACAGAAATAGACGACCCCTGGGGGACGCCACTAGTTACCGTGGTCACAGCAGAGCAATAACGCAGTTGAAAACCCGCAGTGTTCACTGCGGATATTTCCACAACTTCCTCCGACCCTGAAGATAAGACGAAAACCATTCTAGAGCATGGCCTCGTATTCCGATATGAACCACTTTATTTAGCAGCAAGGTATGGTTGACTTTATCTAAGGCCTTGCTCAGATATAAAAATAGGCCAGCACAGTGGTTTTTCCTATCTAATCCTCTAACTACATTATGTAGTAGAGAGAATATAGCATTGGTCGTTGATTTTTTCTTCACAAATCCAAATTGGTTTTCACATAGAATGCTGTGTTTCTCTGAAAAACTGCTCAATCTGTTTAGAGTTATTTTTTCAGATATTTTTGACATGGTGGGGAGAAAGAAAACTGGCTTGTAGTTATCTCACTTTAACTTATTCCCTTTCTTCAAGATAGTTTTTACAATGGCGAGCTTCAGTGCGGCAGGAAACAGACCACTTACAAAAGACTCATTTATTAAGTAACTTATAGGACCAGCTAAGTACTCGTTCATCTGTTTCATCAAAACGTCAGTTATTTCATCATTGCCATCTGATTTCTTACTTTTTAATGATTTTATTGCAAAGCTTACTGCTTCCTCTGACGTTGGGAATAAAAAAGAGATTCTCTGCTTATTGATATACCATTCTAGAGTATTCTGTCTGGTGAACATATCTGAGATGTTTTCTTATTTTCTCCAACATTATTGAAAAAAAAGTGCTGAGTATGTTGGCAATGTCACCATTATCTTTTTTAAGTGCAAAACTCTGATTTTGTATTAGTTTTCTTCGACGATAGTAGTGGGATTTGCTGGTTTTGGGACAAATGAATATTTATGAGGTTTTGGGTGACGTGGATGGTGACGTTGTTGGGTGGGGTGACGTCAGTGTTGCGAGACAACAGCTTAGTGACGTCACTGGGGTTGGAGTGGGTCAAGGTTATTAGGATTGTTTTTAAAAGAACCTTCTCGCACATAGCGAATTCTGTGCGAGAAGGTGTTTTTATTTTTATATTTTATTTATTTTGTATATAACAGTTTCTTATTTACAAATCTACAACTTAAAACTAAACTGTCCTGGCTCTACGTTAAACCGGCGTGTCTTCACAGCCTTGTAACTCGTCCATTAGTCCATTGTACAATCCTTTTCCGCACTCTTCAGGTTCGATAATGCTTTCCAATAAATCTATACATTTGTATTCACTGGTTCTCCAGTTTCTGTTAAATCAGCAATCAGTCTATTGTACAATTCTTTTCCACACTCATCAAGACCTAAGCTTTTCATAAGATTCTTAAACTCGTATTCCATTCGTTGGATACTGCTGCAAAAGCAGTTATCAGGACCGTGCGTTGTATTGGGATTCGTCCACATACACTCTATAAAATGTTGATCTAACCTTGTAGTTCTCATCGTTGTACACTTAAACCTTAACTTTTTATCTTCAACAGATTGTGCTATTTCACCCATACGTCAGAGTTTCTCTGCAGACTCTAAAGTCCAGGTTGGTTTAGGAAACCTCATCTTAAAATACAATTGTTAATACGTTTTCATTAATGTCACCTGTTTAGTTGTTGTTGTTACCTTTAGCGTGTTGAGAGTGGACTGTGCTAAAATGGACTACCCACCTCTGTTAAGTAGAGGATAAATTGTGGTGGGGGTAAAAGTGGTGGGGTAATATCACGGTTTGTAATACATGAGTTCAATCCAACTGAAACCGAAACTTCGCATTTCCAAAGTTAGAGTTCATGTAGTTGCAGTTATTTCACACTTTAGCTCAAAATTATCTTCTTCAATGCATTTACACATTTTAATTTTTCTACAAACTTTAAAACTCATGAACGCTTGACAAACATAAAACAGAAGTCTAATACATAAAGCTCAATTTGATTATAAATAAACCTGTACAGTTCCAAAGAGTTAAAATCAATCCCACCAAAGATCTAATAATAGCTTCAGCATCTGCCTTGACGTTATTGCTAACTTCCATTACTCGTAATGGTAGATTCTGTGGCAATTGACCTTGACTAACATCATTTTCCTGTGTTTTGCTACGTATTGTAGAGAAAACAGTTGCATGTTGAATATTTTCATAAGTGTTAGCCTCCAAAGAAAAGAGTTGAGATTGTTCTGAATAGTTTGTAAATGCCCAACGCTTTATCTATAACATGTTTCCCCCACCAACAGGTTGCTGTATGACCCCATGCGTAGAAGTAGCGTAAAATAGATGGAACATCAAAAGAAAAATAAAACGCAATCCCTCCTGTCCAAATCGGAGTGTAATTAAATGTGTAAAAAAAGAAAAACTAAAGTAAGGAGATTCCTTCCTCAAAATTCCCAAAAACCTGGGAATTCCGGGAGTTTCTCCCACTTGTGTGGGAAAAAATGGAAAAAAGTTGTTTGTGGAAAACCTTGGGGTAGTTGAGGGAATATTTTTGGGGTAATGCGGGAGAAATACCCCGCAATGTGGAAGAAATATGCTATAAATAAGACTAGAGTTGTCTGGTTTCACTCCATAATGCTGCGGAGACCACTGGGATGAAGACGGAGCCTGCCTGCTTACCTGCCTGGCCACCTGGCAGTCCGCTGGCAAGAGTGGTGAAGACGTAGACCCCGGCTCGCCTCGCCTTGCCTCACCTCGTCGGAGCCTGGGCCTTGCTGGCTGTACTGAACGGAGAGCTGCCTGCCGAGCGATGAAGACGCAGGCCCTGGCTCACCTCACCTCGTCGGAGCTTAGACCTGGCTGGCTGGATTGGGTGGAGAGCTGCCTGCGGAGAACTTCAGGGAAGCCCGCCGAGCAAGTGCGGTGGAAGACGGCAGGTAGGTATGGGTGATTCTGCGAGGGCCACTTGGGCGCTCCTGCTCGCTTCGGCTTGAGTGGTTGAGCGTTCAAGGAGGTCCCAGCCCACTTCGGCTGGGTAGCAGATAGCCGGGTGAGAGCCACCGCCCCGCACGGTTCTTCTCCAATAAGCGTTGGTGCAATAGAAGTCGGGCTAAAATCATTCTCCATTTATGGGGCAAAGTTTATACTTCGTTTATTCACATACGTCTAGTGTTATACTTCATTTTTTCACATACGTCTAGCGCTAAACAAAAATGGCCTTTTTCAAAGTCACAAAATATCACTAAACCAAAACGGCCTTTTTCAAGACGAGACAAAATTTTATATTTTAGCGGGTATTGGGGCTTTTACGCTACACCGCTATCCTGTGCCAGAGTCGTCGATAAGGTTGGCTACCAACAGTTTTACCGCACTTGTCAGCAGGTTAGTGCTGAATGAAGCCTAGCCTGAATAACTGGGAATTCACAAGCCTCGGCTCACCTCGCCTCAACTCCCTCATCGAAGCCCGCTGGACAGTGCGATGAAGACGTTGGAGCCTTGCCTGGTTTGAACCCTGCTGGCAAGTGCTGTGACATTTTGTGGCCTTGAAAAAGGCCGTTTCTGGTTTAGCAGGGAAGCCCCACCAGTCAGTGAGATTAAGATGCTGGAGCCGAATATAGTTTGAGGCTTGTTGACAACCGTACTGATACACGAAAAAAATTGGTGGCCTTGAAAAAATTTGTTTCGTTTAGCGAGGATATTGCTCGCCTACTCCAAGTCCGAAGCCCAATTCGACATCTCCAGTGGAGCGTCGGAGATGTATTCAAGGGACATCTCGCTCTCTTCATAGTCAACCTCCTCCAATGAGAGATCCTCCTCCGATGTTGGGTCTAAATCACTCTTCTCGAGCAGTGACGAATCATCCTCGGCAGCCAGGTTGCTCATACCTACCCTTATTTTACCAGGTGGTTTTCCCTGCTTAAACTGGTGGAGAAGTCCACGTAGTCCTCGGGTGGACCACTGCTGGATATTTCTGAGGATTATAGTTGCAGAGTCAGATTTGGCGTGTCCGGCTCGTACCTATCTCCATCCGAAGACTCAATCTGCTCCACCTGGACGTTCATATCGGGCTGCTTGTCTAAGCTGGAATGGATAAACCTAGAATGGTCACCCCTTTTTGTGCACCCCTACTGCAATTTAATTGGTCATTTGCAATAGACCAATACGAGAGCGGATGGAAGTTATAAGTATAACCATTGATTATATAAACCTACAATAGATAAACCATCTAATAGGAATATCTGTGCCAGTAATTTTGTTAGTTTGTGTGGCCCGCAACCACAGCTGGTTTAAACTGCATTACATTTATATGGGACTACACTCCACAATGGACCACAAAAACAGCTTATATTTATAGACTCAAAATTTAACATTGGATGGGAAATCTATTTATGTATAAAATCAATGGTATAACACATAAAATTAGTTCAAGCGGTAACCCCATCAATAATTCCAGTAAAGATGTTGCAAGCTTACCTGCACCAAACCTCTCTACTTAGTGCTGTGACGGTTGTAAGACCTCTCTACTGGCGCAGGGTAGCAGTGGAGCGTTCAAAACTCAATCTTAGGGCTGGAGAGGTATCGGTGGGTGCGTGGACTTAGTTGAGAGCTGCGTGTGGAGAACTTCAGGGGAGCCTGTTGAGCAAGTGCTGTGGAAGACGATAGGTAGGTATGACGGTATGTATAGGTGATTCTGCTAGAGCCCTTGGATGCTCCGGCTTGTTTCGGTTTGAGTGGTTGATCGGACAAGGAGGCCCCGGCCCACTTCAGCTGGGCAGCAGATAGCCGGGTGAAAACCATCGACCTGCATGGTTCTTCCCCAATAAGCGTTCGTGCAATAGGAGTCGGGTTAAAATGCTTCCCTTAACTTCTTGTCGGAGTTATTTATTGTCCTTAGTTGCCTTTAAGAAGGCTGTTTTAAAACTTGCATCATGCTAGAATCACGGACTCCAAGGCTCAGAATCAACTTCAATTCTCACTCATATTTTCAAACATTTCCCTGATAAAATAGAGTTTCAAATGTAGGTCAACGTCATCAAACAGGTAAAAATCCTTAACCAACATGGATCTTCTGCAATTTGCTGCTTGTCTAAAAATACCATTTTTTAGAGGTGTTTTCATAAAAGATAATCTCCCACTGTGTTTCATATGGTGCCGGAAGAGCTGACACAGCTGTATCCATTTTGAATTCTGAATTAAGCATTGTCCATGATTGGTCTGAGAGGCATGGGATTTAATTGAACAATGAAAAATATTGTGTATTGTCGATTCCTTCCAATGTGGGTTCAGAGTCTGTCGGTGAGGTATGGTTGGTGGTATCAGAATAAATGAGTGTGAATCCTCAAAGCTCTTGAGCCTCATGTTTGATTGTGACCTCACTTTGTCTGGTCATGTAAGTGCTGTTTGTCGGTGGGCCCTTAGTCGACTAGGAATGTTATACAAACATAGGTGTTTGTTTCCTAAAGAGACCAAGCTTCGCCTTGTCCAGACTCTTGTGCTCACTGTGATCGATTACTGCCTCCCTGTGTATGGCAATATTGTGTCTAGAGGGGATTTAGACAAATTACAGAGAGTGCAAAATATGTGTGTCAGGTATGTATGTGGACTAAGAAGGTTTGACCATGTTTCAGAGGCAACACGATCACTGGGTTTACTAACTGTGACTGATACCTGTACTCTGCGCTCCTTATGCCTAGTTTATAGAATCCTTACCACTAGCAGGCCGGGATATTTTACAACATTCCTGGTTACTCTAATTTTTATAACTGTAATGATAACTATAGATCTGGTGGGGAATTGTGTTACATAGCTGATGACATTGACTCAACTCAGATTAGTGTGAGCTTTAATACAGCAGATATATTGCTTTTAAAATTAATTAAAAAAACATATTTGTTAATTTATTCTGTGTGTATAGATTACAAAGCTTTAAAGAGTGTCAGTTTGTTGAGGAATTGGAACATTTTTTACCATCTTTGTCTCATAACACAATAATTATTGGTGACATGAATATTACTTTATTGTTGAATTCCTTTGTTGTTTTTAATTATGTAAATTTGCTTAGTAGTTTTGGCTTTTCTTAACTAATTAGTAATGTTACAAGAGTCCCATCAAAGTCTTGCTTAGATCACATTTTTGTTCGTCATAAAAATATATCTCTTTTTAGTATTGAAGTATTTGATATAGATCCAACTGACCATTGTTTACTAGGACTTATATTAAAGAGTGTTAGTAATAAGCCTAGTTAAAACTTAACACCTAAAGTAAATGAATTTAATAAATTTAGTATTGATTATGACTTGTTAAATACGCTTGTAAAAGGGATTGACTGGAATGTTTGTTATGAGTTAGATGATGTAAATATTGTATTTAATAAGTTTCATAGTATTTTTAATGATTTGGTTATTAAGTTTAAAAAGCTGATTGTCGCAAATAAGTTTCTTGACAAAGCAAAATTAGTAAGTCCTTGGATAAATCAAATAATTTTAAATAGATTGAAAAAGAAAAAAACTTTATATAAATTGTTAAAGAAAAGGCCGTATGATACAAAATTTAAGAAATATTACAATGAGTTTTGTAATAAATTAACTGATGACATAACTACCACTAAAAATAATTATTACTCAGCTGAAATAGAAAAATCTAAAGGTGATTCCTCTATGCAATGGAAAATCATTAATAAGTTAAGTGGGTCTAGTACAAATAGAAATGTATTCAAAGTAGAATTGTTAAATGGTGACGTGGTTTCCGATACCTTATCAGTGGCCGAGGCGATCAATGAATTCCTTATCTGTACTCAGTCTGAGACAGTTCTACGGGTCTACTTTCAAATAACTATATTAGTAATAGATTGAATTCCTTCTTTATTATGCCCACTTGTGAAAATGAAGTAATCGAAGTTATTAGTAAGTTGAAAAATAAAAAATCTACTGGTTTTGATCATTTCACAGTCTCTTTAATAAAAAATGCTGCAGTAACAATTGCTCCAGTTCTTACTTATTTAATTAATTTAAGCTTTAAAAATGGTATCTTTCCCGATCTACTCAAATTAAGCATCGTAGTCCCAATTTATAAAAAATCAAACTCAATAAAAATTGACAACCTGAGACCAATTAGTTTGTTATCAGTATTTTCTAAGATTATTGAGAAATTAATTAATGTTAGACTAATTAGGTATCTTCAGAAAATAAATTTTCTAAGCAACAATCAATATGGATTTAGGAAAGGAGAATCAACTGAGGATGCACTAGTAGATGTTTCATCAATGATTTACTCTAGTTTAAATAATAATATTAAAGTAACTGGCCTTTTTGTAGATTTTAAAAAGACTTTTGATTTGGTTAATCATGAAATACTATTAATGATATTGGAGGCAGCAGGGATAAGGGGAGTGGCTAATAATTGGTTCAGAAGTTTTTTATCAGGGAGGAAGCAAGCTGTAAGGGTTGGTGCCTCGTTGAGTGCTACTCGCCCAGTAGTTGCTGGGGTCCCTCAAGGATCTGTCACCTCTGCTACTCTCTTCCTCATTTTTATAAATGATCTTTTAGAGCTTCATTTTAAGGGTAAACTCAGGGCTTTTGCTGACGACATTGCTTTTTTCTATTCTAATAAAAATATTATAAGTATATGGGAACAGATCACACATGATGCTTTAATGTTAAAAAAATGGTGTTATTTAAACAGAATGGTTGTCAATGTGGCAAAAAAAAGTATGTAAATTTCAATTTCAAAATTTTCGAATTGCCTTTTCCAATAAAATTTCACGATTTAGACTGTCTTGATCAAATGAACTGCCAATGTCAGTTAATAGAAAAGCAAAATTCCTTCAAGTATCTTAGTGTAGTTCTCGATGAAAATTTGTCATGGGAGATGCATATTACGGATATGAGTAGAAAATTAAAATCAGCCGTAAGAAAATTTTATTTTTTAAGAAACTTTTGTGATACTAACCTACTGAGAACATTATACTACGCTTTAGTAAACTCAAGATTACAGTATGCAATTCATTGTTGGGGTGGAACCTACAAGTATAACATACAGAAGTTAAGAGTAATTCAAAATCATTTCCTGAGAATAATTTTACATAAAAACAAACGAGAGAGTTCTTTTCCCATATATACTGAATTAAAAATACTTCCAATACAACATTTATTTGTTTACAAGGTTTTGAAGCTTTTTTATATAAGAAGTGGAAACACAGGAACTAATAATTTGGTTTATAGCACTAGAAGTACCAATAGTGGAACTTTTAAATTGCCCAAAGTAAATAAGTCATTATATAGATTTTCTTATCAGTATGTCGGTCCGAAATACTTCAATCAATTGCCTTGGTACTTGAAAGAATGTCCAAAACTCATATCTTTCTCCTTTAAATTAAAATCGTGGTTATTATTGTACAGAGAAGTTTATTTTTTAAATAATTTTCTTATTTAAATTCGAAACATCTCAAGTTGTATTTTTCCTAAAAGAGGAATAACTTGTTATCATTACTTATCTCGTACTTTATATTCTTATTATATTCATTATTATTATTACTGTATTATTGTCATTATTACTATATTATTGTCATTATTATTTTCGAAACAGATTGTATTGTATAACGTTACATTAACCTTATTATCCTGTTTAGTATGTTTGGGTATGCTAATTTTGAATAATATTACTAAATGTAATTTGCTATAAGCAGACGGTAAAGCACGGAGCAGAAGACAATTAAATTAGAAACTGGACTCATTAATTTTTGTATTCTTTTATTCGTTTTATTTTTTGTAACACTGCCACATTACTTGCAACGTGGCAGTGCAATTTCCAAGTCTATGAATTGTTTATGTATTGTACTCATTTTGCGGAAATAAATTCTTATTCTATTCTTCTTATTCTTCTATTTGAGGGAAAAACTAAAAAGAGGTCTCAGATCCGATTTCTCAGCACTAGACAGGATCAAGTTTTGGAGATGCCCCGCATTAGCCGTGAATTTGAAAGAAAAAGATTTGCGTACTTTGCTCCCAAATAATTTAATGAATTTTCCTCCAGTTTAACAGGCCAGGGTGTATCTGAAACTACATATAAAAACAATGTATATTAATATTTAATGTATAATGCAAGCTAATATATATATATATATATATATATATATATATATATATATATATATATATATATATATACTGTATACATGACTTTATGTTTTGATTATGAATAGTTAAAATTAGCTTTTAATTTTTTAAATAACTGTAATATGACGAGTTATTTTGTAAACCAGCATTGTTTGTTGAAAACCACTCCAAAATAAAGACCTTATTTATTATATTTTTTTACTATAACATTATTATAAATAGCAGCCCTAGGAATTACAGTTTTTCTACTAATGAGTATGGATATTCTGGATATAATACACGAACCAATATTCGATGAAAGCCTATGGGAGAAAGAGTATCATACCCACAATCCTTACGCTTCATTGAAATTAAACAATATTGATGATATTCGTATTCCGATACAATAGCAGGACATTTACACTCTACCATCGGAGAGTTATATCTACATTGAAGAAAGAATAACAAAGAAAGATGGAAAAACACCTGGAAGCACTGTGCCGTTTATTAATAATCCTATGGCGTATTTATTTGACGAAATTAGGTATGAACTATCAGGAGTTACTGTCGATTCAACCAAAAAGACTGGAATCGCAACAACGTTGAAAGGATTAGTGATTTACCACCTAAGGAAAGGTGATTCTTAGAAGGTACAGGTTGGGTAGCACCGCAAAATGACACAATAACATCCAATTCAAATGGGAACTTTGACTTTCATATTTCCTTGAAATTATTGTTAGGTTTCGCAGAGGATTACAAAGGAATAATTATTAATGTTAAACAGGAATTGGTACTTTTACGATCATCTAATGATAAAGATGCAATTTTAGCATCTGAAGGGACAACTGAAGATACGTTAGAATGGAACTTAAGTTTATAAAAGGTTGTTTGGAGAGTTCCTCACCTAAAACTGTCAGATGCACATATAATTACTGTTTTGAAACAGTTGAGAGCCGATCGTGATATAGTATTACCTTTCAGAACCTGGGAATTGTACGAATACCCTATTCTTCCAACTACACAACGATACACGTGGACTGTAAAGACCTCAACACATCTGGAAAAACCTCGATATGTAATATTCGGAATGCAAACTGGAAGAAGAAATAAGATTACTGCCAACGCTGCACAATTTGACGATTGTAAACTAACAAATTGCAAACTGTACCTAAATTCAAAATGTTTCCCATATGACAACTTACACATTTCATTTGATTAGAAAAGGTATAGTGTATTGTATGATATGTACGCCCGATTTCAGAACTCATATTATGGAAAAGTAAACACCTCGCTATTATCACCAGCACAATTTAGCAGCGAAGTACCGATTGTAGTCATGGACTATACAAAACAAAATAAATCGGTAAAATCTTCCAGTGTTGATATTAAATTAGAGTTTGAAGCCAACTTTTCAAAAAATACAAGTGCGTACTGTTTAATTCTTCATAATAAAATTGTCACATATACTCTGCTCACAGGAGTTGTTAAACTGGTATTGTACAATGAAATATCCCCCTCCACAATCATTAAAGTATAAAAAAGGGACAACGTTCAGCAAGATCGGTTAACTATAGGATGCAAGTCAACATCATAGTTACAGCATGAGTATCTCTTCAGATACACCGCTATTAAGTAATGAGGAAGGAGAGTTTACAGAGTTTCTAAATAATGAACAGGATGAATCAACACGCAAGAATAATGGTAAAAGGAAAAGGAAAAGTGAAGAACCATCCAAAACATTGCTAGCAGAACTTTTCCTTCGGGTTACGCACCCTTTATCTAATTGTCTGAGTAAATGTTTATCAATAGGGTTACTTAAATCATTGATTTATTCACCTACTGCTATTTTACATCATGGATCTAAAATGGTACACTTTACGGATACTGCTTGGGATTCATTTGTTAAAAATCTACATCTAATTGAATGTTATCTGGCAAACAATATAATTGGTAGAAAAACTAATATAAGATTACCGAATAGTGACATCGAGATTAATATTGCTAAACAACGTGGTGAACAACTGGTATGGATTATAAATGTAAGCAAACATAATGAAAAGGTGCTAGTTACACAGGAGGACTTTTTTATTTTAACCACTAACGCTTTACCCGTTACCAGATATGTAAAACTGTTGGCGTTTTCTGAACCGATTCTTCAAGATTACTTGATACATACGATGTAAACTTGTGTGTATCAAGTAATCTTGTATCAACCCGATACACTTATTCTTTACAGTCCTATAGATACATCAATATTTAATAGAATCCCTTATGAAGTGGAAGTGTGGAGACGTCTAAGAGATTATAAAAGTTTTGGTGAAAATAAAGAAACTCAAACAGAAAATAATACAGAAGCAGAAGAGTACGTAAAAGGATAAACAGAGTAAACTTTCTTAACTTTGTTGGGTAGTCCTACCGGGGATGGTGCCCACGTTAAATATATACCAACGTGCTGGGAACTGTATGGCTTGGTATATCTAAACCTACCGTCCTTGGCCCAGCATTGTTTATAATCTACGTAAATAATTTAAGTTTCTCACTGCAAGCACATAACATTATTCAGTACGCTGATGATACGACAATCTGTATAAAAAATAAATCGGTAAAGGAACTTGAAATCAACACATATATTCAGTTAAATTCGTGCATTCAATTTTTTGAACAATTAAATCTACAAACAAACAGCACTAAGTCAAATTTTGTCTACTTCTGTCTAAGACAACTTGGTGATGACACGCCACTGTCCGTTATGGCAGATGACACTCTTTTGAAAGATGTGGATTGTACTAGTTTCTTGGGGATGCAAGTTGATAGAGGTTTGACCTGGGACAATCATGTCAACAGTGTCTGCTCCAGGGTGTCGACGGGTATCTATGTCCTGCGATCCCTTGCTCAGTTCTGCTCATTGGGAATTCTAAAAATGACTTACTTTGGTATAATTTACCCTTACCTGTCCTACGGAATACGTCTGTGGGGGAGCTGTGCAGATTCTAGATTTTCAAGAGTGTTTCGACTGCAAAAGAGAGCGGTCAGAGTTCTCGCGAATTTGAGGCACAGAGAGTCGTGTAGGGATGCGTTTAGGGAGCTCGGTCTTTTAACTTTACCCTGCCTCTACTTACTTGAGGTGGCAGTTTACTGTCGTTTCAGTGGCAATCTCACCCAAGGTGTAGATATCCACGACTACAATACTAGGGGTAGGGACACATATCGCCAGCAACAACATAGAACATCCGCCTTCAATAACCTGCCGTCACAGGTTGGCGTCAGGGTGTTAAACCGACTCCCAAACAGCTTAGTATTTGTGGCCGATAAAGCCACGTTTAAGAGAAAACTCAAGCAGCTATTGATCTCGAGGTCGTTCTACTCGGTGGGGGAGTTCATGGCCCACCGTTTTACGGATGGGCCGCAATAACCAAAATCTTTTTCTTTTATCACACTGGCTTCGACCCAGGTAGTCGCATTATTTTATGTTACAGTTTCCATTTTCATTAATTATTCAGTTTCTTGATATATATTACTATTATTATCACTGTAACCTTTTATAGATGACGTTTGTAACACAATGTGTATTGTTTTATTACAATAAAGAAATTATTATTATTATTATTATTATTACCGTGGTGGGGAAACCAGATCAATATATATGTTTTATATTTAACCCTATCGTGGTGTGCACACCAGTTAACTCGCACACTGCAATGAGTCACAATCTAAACACTCCTTAAGTATCTTTTAAAGATGCTGTACACATTATTTAGGAAAAGGATTTTGTTGTAGAATTTCAAGCTTTTATTGGAAATGATACATTACTTTGTACTTTACTGAGTACATTATTAAGGAATTACCTTTTCTAGATATTAATACAGAAGTTGTATAATTATTTTTGTTTAAACCTCCATTTCCATTTAAAATATTATTTCAAAAAACTAAAGGAACAAACAACAGGTTGATAAATAAGTATCACTACATTAGATAGGAAGAAGGTTTTACAAGTTATAAAGATCTCGAATGCATCATGTACCATTTTTGTTCAAAGTTTTACAAATTTTATACAACTGGATGTGAGAAACGAAACTGGATTCAATTATATACAACCAGAAATGTTTACAATACATGTATTGAAAAAAGTTTTAAGGGGAGTTACAATGGTGTTTGTGTACAAAACCAAAACATAGTTATTCACACTGTGCATTAAAAAAAGCTTACTGTCTAGCTGCTTTTTTAGAAACACCTCTTGAATATAAGAATGGTGGGGATAAGCATTAGAGTGGGGGTAATAGAGGATATACGAGTTTACGAGAGGGTTACGAGAGTGCGCCGCTAACCATGCACCAGTATTACTCTGAGCTCAAAGAAGAAGACACCTGTAGAATCAGCAGCAGCATTATTGAAGATGGTTCTACAGTTTACAACAGTTTCTACAATCGTTGGTTGAACAGTTTAGTGCTCAATCAAAATCAACCGTTCTAGTCACAAAGAACTGTTCCGAGCTGAAAGAACAAAAAAGATACATAATTCACAGTATAAGGAAGCTGGTTACTGCTGTGGGGGATGCGATTTTAGTCACGATCCTTACACTCCAGGTGATGTAGCGAAATTTCAAGTATTTCTGCCTAAACGATTTGTGCATCTCCTTCAAAATGAAGATATGAGGAATATAGAAGCCGGCACACTTTACCTAATGTCACATGGAGTGAGTGGCAACAACTCTACCAAACTCACGATTCATCTGAATTCAGCTTCATTTTAGTTTAAGTTATACTAGTTTAGTTAAATAAATTTTTTTTAAAACCTTTTTGGGTGCCCTTGACCTACTTTACAAATTTATAAAATACCTCTGTTATACGAACGCAGCTGTTAGTATCACCATGAGTGTGGACAAGTTCGCTCGATATGAACAAACTATTACTCATTCATCAACGGATATACAAAATTTAGCAAGTGTTGATTTTGAAACGAACAATTTTCTACAATTATCTAACAAAAATAATCACTACGATGTAAAAAGAAGATGTATTAGTAATGTTTAACTGCCATTATTACCCAGCAATGCCGCTAATATGGAATATGTAAAAGATAATGGTTTAAGAAGAACTGATGATATGCATTACACTGTTAAAAACAAATATATAAATGAAATGAAAATTATCTTTATTAGGTGGAGTTAGGACTATTAAGTCCTCTCTACCACTCAACCTTATTTCCAAAAATATGTTGTTTTTTTAACTATATGAAATACAGTATATACAGTACATTTTACAGTTTCTTAAATATTTACTTGTATATCCTAAAACAAAAACAATAACTTATATCTGAAATTGTATTGATAAAAATGGCAAAACTACATTACTGATATTAAAATATTAGATACTTAAATCAATATTCAGAATTAACTGTTTCTAAAAACATACATTCCAAACACATACAAATCACTCATGAACCACAGCCCCCGAAACCCCCACCCACCCCTACCGGCCCCGCAGAAGCTGGTACTTCACCTCCAACCCGAAACGAGCGCGCTTATCAATAATGGTCCTGATGTTATCAGGGAGCAAATTCTATAAACGACAAGCAGAAACTGTAAAAGATTTGCTATAGAGAGTGGTATAATGAATAGGCACTGATAGTAGGGAGGCTCCCTGACGTGTATTTCTGGTACTGATTTTGAAGATGAACTTGAAACGCTCGGACAAGTACTCAAGAGATCTGGTGTTTAAAATATTAAACACAAGAATAAGGATTTAGTATTTATGAAATTATTTTAGTTTGAACATCCCTAACTGTTTGAAGAATGGAGAAACATGATCATCCCGTCTTAAATTGAATATAAATCTAATGCAGAAGTTCTGTACTCTTTGAAGCCTGCGCGAGAGCTTAACAGTCATGTCATTGATCACCACGTCACAGTAGTTGAAGTGAGGCAGAACCAGAGTTTTTACTAGCATCACTTTCACAGAAAATGGAAGATAGGAAGCACATCGTTTAAGACTATGAATGCTGGCAAACACCCTACTGCATACCAACGTAACATGATCAGTCTAACTCAAAGTTTTGGTCATAGTAAGTCCTATTTCTTTACACTGTCGGAGTAGTCGAGAGTATTGTCATTTATTCTCAGTCTAGGGAAATCAGTGAAATTGATTTGTCAAAGTAGTCTAGAATGTCCAATAAGGATAGTATTGGTTTTATTATCATTTAACATAAGTCCATGTCTCTGAGCCCAAGCAGCTATTGCAGCAATATCAAGGTTCATTTGTGAAAACGCTCGGTGGAACACAGCAATAGGGAAATGTTGGTAAATCTGTAAGTCATCAGCGTACAAGTGATAATTAGAGAAGCATATGTCAGATGTTACATCATCAATGTAAAGTGAGAAAAGTAGAGGTCCCAGAACGGTTCCCTGTGGCACACCTCTGATCATATAAGAGACTTGCGTGAGCCTGTTTTACCTTCCAATGTGGCAACTTTGAGTTTTGTTAATAAATGCAGTTTAAAATAAACTTATCCAGCTGGTGATTTCGACTTTGATGGTAAACTAATTAAAAATATCGGAGAGCCTGTTTTACCTACAGATGCTGTAAACATGGATTTTTTACGAAAAACACTCCAAAAATGTACCCCGATTATGTGATGTTTGGTGGTAAAAGATTAAGCAAGTGCAAGACCCTACTTATGATGGAGAAGCTGTCAACTTAAAAACATTACAGTTATTGAGTTTAACCAAAGAAGTTGGAGAGGGTATGCATTATAACGCCAAAGGATTTAAAGTTATAAATGTCGGTCAATGTCAAGAAAATGGTGACGCTGTTAATTTGAATTATTTAAGAAAATATTTTGATAAGTGGATTACGCAAAACAAGAGTCAATTGGAACGGTTATCATCAGCGATATTTAATTACATTCATCGTTCTACAGGAAGAGCCACTGAATCTGGTACAACAGGGGAAAACTTCTTAGATTGGGATGAAATATTTAATTACAAAATACTGGAGGAGGATGATTCAGAATTCGAATTTGGAAGAAGAGGGAAATGAATTTAGATATTTTAACTAATTCTAAATCTGTTATACCTCCACCATTTATTACCCCCACCACATTTTAAACTGTTTATAAATGAAAAGGTGCATACTCACTTTAGCGCATTTCGCTCCCAACAAGAACACAGTTAACAACCGGGGAAATGAATACAAACTTGGAAACTATTATGCTTTGTCTGAGACTTTGCCACGTTCGTAAATGTTTCGTACAAGGCGGTTGCCAGCTAACCCAAAAGCAGAATGGGGGGATTCAATTTCGAACGGTACAGTGGGAGGGCGCTACCTCATTATCTAAAGTCCACTCAGGTTCCCAAATGAGAAAGGGAATGACCCTGACCGCAATGGTATTTATTGAGAACCACTGAGCCATTCCAGGTTATCTTGGTTTTTCAATAACTCATAAATAATATGGAGCTTAGTACAACTCCCATAAGTAAACAACAATTGACCTTGATACTTGACCTTGATAAGCATGGAATAGATTGAAAAATTAATATGCAATTCAATTTCAACAATAAATATTTGTAGCTTCAATACTAATAGCTTTCAAAATTAAACAGTGAATATTATTGTAAAAGTAAAGATTTCATTTACTCTGCTACTAATCTTAGCATAATTAGCATAAAACAAATTGCAGAACAAGTCATCAGTTGGTAATATTTAAGAAAATCCAAAGACAACATTACATCTCGGTTGTAATTTAATTAATAGTAGTCGAATAAACAGGTATACTAAATTATTCAAAAACATTCAATAAGTATTTTTGTATTTGCAAATATTAATCCTTTTACCATGTTAACAAACCCAGGTTTCGATACAATCATAAGATTTCTAATCAACACCCAAGTATACTACTAAGCAGTGAGGCCTCTGGTACCGCAAAACATGTAGACTCAAATATAAGTTTGGGAAAATGATTAAATGTACTGTATTTAACCTTAAAGATCAAAGTAATTTTCAATTTTGTTTATGAATAGCCAGCTGAACTTTCGAAGTTATATATCTCGAAAGAGAGAAAGAAAAGAATAACACTATACACATAAAATCCACAATGACATAATAACCAATTACATTTACAACTAATATATCAATGTAATGGTTTCCACTTATCGGAATGTAGTCTGAACAGATCACTCAAGTGCAAGGTCCAAGTTGCGATGGAAGTCACAGTGCTGGTGATGTGAGGTTCCGGTGCAACAGTGACACAGAGGACACACAAGTGACGCAGTGTAGCTTACTACTTGACCCCACGCAGGGACATAAACCCTGTACAATAGAACCTAGTTTATAGTAATGTGGCCTAATAAATACTAAGTTCACAACCATAAGAATAATATAAAACTATCACCTTGAATGATCATAAACAATTACGTTTATCAATTATTGCATAAAATATAAAGCAATATTTGTATAAATGTTCTACATATAAATGTAACTTTTTCCATTATTAATCTTTAGATTGATTGATCCAAAAAAAGTATTTATCTTTAAATATTTTTAAATTCAAGTATTGTTTCCAAAATGTACACATTAAAACATTGTGAGATTAATTACAACATCAATCAATAAGACCACATTAAATCAGAAGGAAACTACTGTAATTGAATAAGTAAGTTCAACCATTACTGAACATAATCTACAATTAAATGTGGGGAATCATATTAACATAATTTATTTAAATAAGTATTTTCAGTTTTGACAGGTTAAGACCAATTATTTACAAGTTAACAAAAATTATTTACAGTAAGCTAAGCTATATAGAGATGGACAGAAGTATTAATAATGAGCAATACATTATCCAACAACAATGATAAAGAAGGCATCTGCTGTGAAACATTAATACAATAGCAATGAAATAACAATCAATATTTTCCTATTAAAAAATATGTACAACAATATATTTGGAGTATTTACAGCAAAAATAAATCATTGGAAGGAAAACTCATCAACAATACATTGTTAGATTCATATTCAACATATCGTCTAAACTTAGTGGCTATCTGGTCACTCAAATGTAATAAATATATTCGACACTCAGGATGAGAATGTGATGTACAAACCCTTTGCACTCGAGAGGGCTCTTTAAGGAATGTCCTCTTGAGTTGTGCGGCTACTGTGAATGGCCACAGCCATTTTTGTGACAGCTTGCAATATTTTTTTTGTAAATGTCCTCACAGATCGCAAGGCCATTCGGAGTGGCCAATGTGAAAGTCGGCGAACGAGCGCACGGCCATTGTCAGTGGCCACCACACAAATCAGCGTTTAATATTTTTTTTCAATATTATTCCTCCATAAAGTGGCGTAGCTTGTTGAGAAACTTTGGAACTAAGGGGCTGTCAGTTTCACGCCTTTTCAGCCAGCTGAGTAAATAAAACAAAGGACTGTTCCATTTGCAGTGACAGAAGTGCCGGTGGCAATAGAAAGAGAACAACGTATATTTGCAAGACATGTACCTCACTACCTAGTCTGTGCATTGGACATTGTTTTGAACAGTATCACAGTGCAAAAAACTAAAAACCTAGAACTCTGAAGAACCTATTATGTCTTAATTTGAATTAAAAAAAGAGAATTTTATTTACCAATATTATTATTTGTAACTAACAATAATTATTTATTTCATTGTTCTTAAATTGTAATTTGTAGTACAACATTAAAATAAAGGTACTGTATGTTTTTTACTTGGGTTTTTAAATATTAAATCCCAGTTGTTCCATTTCAGCTGATTGTCAACAAAAGAATTCCGACCCAGTGAGAACTGGCAGGTCACGTGACTGACGCGTTGCACAAGATGGTGGCGCGGCCACTCACAGTGGCCGTGCGACATGGGAGGACAGTTCGAATGGCAACAAATACGAGATGACTTAGAGTGGGGATTGGCCCCTCCCAATGGCCTTTCGAGTGCAAAGGGTTAATTGTTAAATTATTGAACCTAACAAAGTTAACTTGAATTAAATTGTGAAAATCCCAAAAGGAACGAGTAAACAATTGTTTAAAAAAATTACTAAATTGAACATAAGAAATAATGTGAACAATCGTAAAACCAGACTGTCAGGGCACGACAGGAATGTAAGTCAGAATTTGGTAAAGTTCCAAGTTAAAAGGTTTCCCAGTCTACATTAAACTAGACGCACAAAAATAAGGTGTAATAGTTGTGAAAAATACAAATATTGTGCAAATCACAAAAATATAGAATTACATCTTGAGGTTTTATTCTAGTAATCTTGAGTCTGTCCAATCTTGAAGTTAAGTTGAATATTCAAAGTATTAAATTTTGAGGCAAAAAAAATTCACATTTCCAAAAAGTATAGGAAAATAGTTTAAATAGGCATATAAAAAGTTAAATCTCACCTCTTCACTAAAATAAGTGATAAGATAATCCTCCGAAGAGTAGAGGGTAGCTCGAAGAAGCCAGGGTCTTCACTCTTCAACAACCAGACAGGAAAAGCACGTAAAACCGTCCATAGGTACTAGAAAGCTCATTAAAATGGACACGACAACGATAAGAGTTGAGCAGGTTGAGGTACGTCTGCCGAGAACGGGTTTGAAACGGCAAGGCTCTATGAGCCCAATAGACGATCAATATGGAATTTTAGGGGTGCCTAAAAACTTCAGGCGATGATTTGTGCAACATCGTTGTCTCAATTATGTGTTTGGACATCCAGCGCGGCCGTCGCCGAGTGATAAAAATCAATAATATTTGGTTGGTCATACCAAAATATTCCAAGAGTAAGGTAAGTGAGAGTAAACTGTTACAAATACCCCTTCGCCGGAAGGAATTTTCCCAAAATTTCTCAATTCTGCTCAACATACTTCTTCAGATCTTATATATACCAAGTACCAGCGGATTTGCCCTCCATATCTTTTAGCTGATATATAAGAGTTGATACTTTCTTCACAATCCTATAGGGACCAACAAATCTTGGAGTAAGCTTTGAAGAGAAGAAGGTAGCAGCCTTCGACTGGGTGAAGTTCTTCTTCCAAACAAGATCCTTCTCATGTAACTCCTCTGGTCTTCTTCGCAGATTGTAGTGATGAGTATACCTGGTATGGCTCTCTTTTCCGTCACTTCTTGGTAGACGGAATGCAGAGTTTCCAGTTTCTTGGAGTAGCGTTGGCTTCCTTCCACTGTGGGGATGTCAACCTCTTGATCCGCGTGTCCTCTTCCAAAGATACTGATCTCCCTTCCAAAGTTTAAGTACGCTGAGGAATATCCTGTTGACTCGTGGACAGCAGATCGCAGTGCATATCCCAGATGGGCAATGTACTTATCCCAAGTCCGGTGGTTATCCCCGATGTATGCCCGAAGCATAGTAACAATGGTTCTGTTAATGCGTTCCGTAGGGTTCGCCTGAGGGTGATGACTGGCGTTAAGAAGAATCTTCACATGGTACTCAGCTTCAATATTCTTTACCAGTACACCAACGAACTCCGAGCCATTGTCGAATATCATATAGTCAGGAACACCGTAAATGAGAAATATGTCCTCTTCAAGATACTGTGCTACATTCCTTGCAGTTGCAGCTCTCAAAGGCTTCAGGACACAATATTTTGTAAAATTGTCAGTGACTACTAACAGGTATTTGAACTCATTTATAGACCGAGGAAAAGGTCCCATTAAGTCGGTTGCTATCATCTTCTATGGCTTGTCCACACGTCGCTTAGTTCCCATAAGTCCTGTAGGTTTGGTTTGATCATATTTTGTATTCTGACAAATTCTGCAATGACTCACATTTTTGGCCAGTAATAGTTTTGGTTAAGTCTCTGATAGGTTTTGAAAATGCCTAGATGACCAGCCGTTGGCACATCATGATTCTGAAATAAGACAGTTTTCCTGAGGTCCTTGGGGATTACAAGTTTCCACGCTGACTCTTCTTCTTCGACTTTATCAGCACTAGGAACACATTTCCAGAGCTTCTCATCCTCAAGTTTCCATGTAGGGTAGTCTTCTGCATGAATCTTCAAATTCTCAATCATCTTCTTGTACCAACAATCCTTGAGATCTAAAGGTATGTCAATAATGCAAACTTGTGGAGGATCAACATCATCAGGCGGTATCCTAGATATTAGGTCAGGAACGACGTTCTCCTTTCCTTTACGGTGCACAATCGTAAAATCGAATGCCTGTAGACGTAAGGCCCAACGAGCTAGACGTTCCTGTGGTTCTTTTAGGTTTCTGTAACCACAACAGTGAATAGTGATCCGTGAGGACTTTAAACTTAGTTCCCTCAACGTAGGCTCTAAATTTTTCCACCGCCCACACCACGGCCAAACATTCAAGCTCTGTAGCAGCAACATTTTGTTCTGATTTAGTCAAAGCTCTACTAGCGTAAGCTACCACATCTTCACCATTTGGAGTTTCCTGGCTCAAAACTGCCCCTAAACCTACTTCTGATGCATCGCAAGCAATAACAAAAGGCTTTTCAAAATCAGGGCACTTAAGTATAGGTGCCTTTATCAGACAACCTCTAATATCATCAAAAGCCCTCTGGGCATCCTCCAACCAACCAAATTTCTGTTTCTTCCGCAGAAGTTGGGTGAGAGGTTGTAAGCGAGTGGTAAAATCCTGGATGAACCTTCGGTACCAAGATGCAGTGCCACAGAAGTGTCTAACTTGTTTTTGAGTCTTAGGTACAGGGATATTATTGATCGCTTCGATCTTTTCCGGGTCAACTCGAAGTCCATCTTTGTCAACTACATAGCCTAAATATTTCAGTTCCGGACGACAGAAAGTACACTTTTCTTTGTTCAAGGTAAGTTTGGCATCCTTCAGCCTCGTGAATATGTCTTTCAAAACTCTAAGATCTAGTTAAAATGTAGGAGTGACTGCAACTATATCGTCCAGGTATACGAACACGTATGGTTCTAGTTCGGGTCCAAGTCTATCAGCCTCTGCCATGTTGATGGAGCATTATGAAGGCCAAATGGCATAACATTGAACTGGAACAATCCTCTGCCTGGAATCGTAAAGGCTGTCTTATCTTTACTAGACTCTTCCAGTGGTATCTGCCAATAAGCATGTTTGATGTCCAACGATGAAATATACTTGGCATCTCGGAGTTGATCAAGGATTGATGTAACTCTGGGCAAAGGGTATGCGTCCCTTTTATTAACAGAGTTGACCTTACGAAAGTCTATAATAAATCTTTTAGAACCATCAGGTTTGTCCAAAAGAATGATCGGAGAAGACCATGCGCTTTTAGATGGTTCCACAACTTTTAACTGTAACATCCTGTCTAATACAATGTTAACTAATTCCTGCCTAGCCGGGGACAAAGAGTAATATCTTTGCTTTATCGGTTCCGCACCACCAGTATCAATTACGTATTTTACCGAATCAGTACGACCTATGTTTCCTTCTTCAAGACTTACCAAGTACTGATCGACAAGATCCTGTAGTTTCTGGGACTCCTTGGGTGTTAATTGTTCCTTGGATTTGATTCCTTCCTTAGATTCCAAGCAGCCAACAATAGGAGAAAACTCCCAGGTTTTATTATACATATCCATGACGATCTGCATTCGATTCCAAAAGTCGATGCCCAGTATGAGACTTTGTTTCAAGGACGGCACGACCAAAACTGAAATCCTTCTTGTCCTTTCTTCTAACGTGATGGGTAAATTAATTTGTCCATTTATCTTGTGTCTGGTTGAATCTGCAGTTTCAAGATGAGTAGGGTAACATGATTTTAATATCGCTGGAAATGTGTCCAACACCCAGAGCGCTTCACTACCTAAGATTGTGTTGGAGGCATCAGAGTCCAACAATGCTACTATGTCCTTCCCAAATATTTTTACACACAAGTATGGTCTGGGATCTTTTAACCCTTCCTGTAAAGAGTAGTTGATCTTGATAATATTTTCCTTATTTTGGGAGTCAACATCCTCCGAATTCTCTAAGCTAATTTCCGAATGTACAAGATTTTTGAGTACAATCAGTAAAATTTTTCTTAGCGTGTCAGATTTGCCACAACCGAAACAAAATGTTTTCCTAGACTTCCTACAAACCTTGAACCCATGTCCTGGCAAACCACAATTCCAACAGGAGCTTCCCCTGGTACTCTTAGGAGTAAAACTTTCAGTTCTCAAACTGGCCAGTCGTTCTGTTGTATGACCTCTACGATTAGTGGGTTTAGGACAAGCCTAGAAGCTTTCAAACGTCCAGCCTCCACTCTTCTTCCGAGACGTCGTAATTCTTCCAGGTTCTTAATATCAAATAGTGCAAGACGATCTTGAAGTTGGAGGTGAAGATTATTCATGACTTGGGACAGTTTAATAGACAGTTACAACTTTCAAAAACAGCCTGGACTTCGGACACTGAAAAGAAACTTAATCGTATGTGTGAAATTGCAAATATTGTTGAAATAAATAAGTTATATTCTAGAAATACAAGGACTACAAGGTTTAGTACACTTTTCATATAGTGTGCGTGGGCAAATCCTGATGTAAAAGTTCGTTCGAATTGTTGTATTTGTTGTCATATCAAACGTCATGAATATGAATTCCCGAAGCTATTGGAAAGCATAGGAGAAGATGAGTGTAGAATGTACACAAGACTAATGGATAAATTGAAGGGGAATTAATAGTACAGTTTGAAAACTTTAGTTTAAGTTAGAAATATTCTATACATACCGTAGTAAACAACCATTAACCCCACCACTCTTTGACTATCTATAAAGGAGGAGATGGGCATCGACTTTAGCACACTCCGCTCTGAAAACACACAGGTAACAACCCAAAGGACAATGAATACCGATTTGGGAACAAGCATGCTTCATCTAACGCTTTTAAAATCCACCTGGAGTACAGACTCTGAACGAAAACTTCAACGCATGGCTGATATTGCACATATTGTTGGAAATAAACAGTTTCTGTTGACGTCTACCAGAACAAAAACTACAAGGTTTGGTAAACGCTTTATAGAGTGCACGTGGACAACTTCTGATGGTAAACTTTGTACTGATTTCTGAATCTGTAACGATACAAAAAGGTATGGATACGAATTTATAAATTTATTGGAAAGCATCGGACCTGAAGAGTGCGGAAAAGGATTGTACAATAGACTAATGGATGAGTTACAAGGCTGTGAAGGCACGCTTGTTCAACGTAGAGCCAGGACAGTTTAGTTTTAAGTTGTACATTTGTAAATAAGAAATTATTGTATAAAATTAAATGAATAAATAAAAAACACATTCTCGCACAGAGTTTCCTCTATGCGGAAGGTTTTTTTTTAAATCCCGATGACCTTGACCTATTCCATACATTGAAGAAGTTAATTTTGAGCTTAAGTGTGAAATAACAGCAACTACGTGAACTCTTAACTTTAGAAATGCGAAGTTTCGGTTTCAGTTGGATTGAACTCATGTATTATAAACCAGGATATTACCCCACCACTTTTACCCCCACCTTAACTTTTCCTCTACTTAACAGTTCTACCACAGTCCACTCTCAACACGCTAAGGGTAACAACAACAACTAAACATGAATGAAAACTTATTAACAATTTTGTTTGAGCTGAGGTTTGCTAAACCAACCTGGACTTTAGAGTCTGCAGAGAAACTCTGACGTATGGGTGAAATAGCACAATCTGTTGAAGATAAAAAGTTAAGGTTTAAGTGTACAACGATGAGAACTACAAGGTTAGGTTAATATTTTATAGAGTGTAAGTGGACGAATCCCAATACAATGCACGGTCCTGATAACTGCTTTTGCAGCAGTATCCAACGAATGGAATACGAGTTTAAGAATTTTTTTGAAAAGCTTAGGTCTTGATGAGTGTGGAAAAGAATTGTACAATAGACTGATTGCTGATTTAACAGAAACTGGAGAACCAGCGAATACAAATGTATAGATTTATTGGAAAGCATCATCCAATAAGAAGTTTAGTATTTATAGTAGAAAACGGATAGTTTAGTATTATAATTTTAAAAGGAACGCATGCCAACACCGTCCCTCGCTGCGCTCGTTACAATTCGGCCTCAGCCAGTGACTTTTGAGTACAAATAATAGGTTAAGTGTACAACGTAACATCACAATATGAAATTTATTTACAGTATCTCACTGATAAACACCCAATTGTATTAATTAGCTTATTTAAAACGTGTTCATTGCATTTGTTTTGTTTAACAGCTGACTATTAAATTGGCCGGTAGCGTAGTTGGTTCAATCCCAGCTTCATGTGCTAAAGGTAACCCACCCGCCCACCCCTACAAGTTTAATGGTATTGAGTGGGCCATTGTACTTGTATATATAATCATTCATACCCATACACATACAGTGGTAATGATCCACCCGCCCGCCCATACATGTACAGTGGTAATGACCCTCCCACCCGGCCATACACATACAGTGGTATGTGTTTGTAATTTGAAGAGTGTGGAAAAGGATTGTACACTAGACTGATGGACGAGTAACAAGGCTGTGAAGACACGCTGGTTCGATGTAGAGCCAGGACAGTTTAGTTTTAAGTTGTACATTTGTAAATAAGAAACGTTTGTATACAAAATAAATTAAATTTAAAAATAAAAAACACCTTCTCGCACAGAGTTCACTATGTGCGAGAAGGTTTTTTTTTAAAAACAATCCCAATAACCTTGACCTACTCCAACCCCATTGACGTCACTAAGCTGACGTCGTGCAACACTCTAACGTCACCCCACCCAACGACGTCAGCACCACGTCACCCAAAACCCTATAAATATTCAGTTGTCCCAGAACCGGCAAATCCCAATACTGACGGTGCTTTATTTTCATTTATTATACCCCATATAGCTTTCGATTTCTGATTTGACATTTCAATTATTGTTTTTATATTCTCGCCTTCGCCTGATATATTGATTTCCTGTACTTGTTTTTTGTTCTAAGAAAATACTGCCTCATAAAATTATCAGAAGGGAGATCTTTTGTTGTTATATACAGTTCAGTCACCTTCTCTTTTAGTTCAAGTATTTCTTTGCTTAGTTTAATGCTATGAGATTTCATATTTTTGATCTTTAGCCGGTTTTAGGGGAACGATACTTCAAAGTGTTGCTTTAACTAGCATAAAATGGATTAAACTTATCGTTGAAATCAGCTGGTTTATACATATTGTTTCACTCATCTTTATTAAGCAAATATCTGAAAAGCTGCTTGTTTTCCTTAGAGAAAATTCTACCATATCTCAATTTTAATCGTATAAGCTTCGTAACTGGTTGAGGGGGGGGGTGTCTGCTGTCTGTGCATGGTGGTCTAACAACTCTGACACTACCACTTCAGTCTTTATTGAAAGTTCGCCAGAGAATATATGGTCTATTTGAGTTCGAGACTGTAACCTCTCTCTAGTGTACGAGGTGACTAGGTTCTGTAAACCAAAACTGGCCATAATGGTAACAAATCTATGTCTTAAAAACGAGTCCCTTGCCAAATCAATGTTAAAATCCCCCACCACAATGGTCGTACGGTTCTTCCTCATATTTCTTTCAAGGCAACTTGACAGTGTTTCAAAAAATATATCATTCAGGTTTGTATATATAACCCACCACCAGCAGCAGCTTCTTACCCTGTCTTGACTGTATTGCCGTAGCAAGTTCACAGTAGCCTTCGATACAAAATTCTGTCACATCCATCACTTCAGAAGTTACCTCAGCTTTACACCAGATTCCCACTCCCCCCATGTTAAGCGATGGCCTGCAATAGGCTGTTACATATACATAGCCATCCAGTAAGACGTTTTCAACTTCTGGGGATTTTAGTGAGTGTTCTGACAAGCATATATCCCCTGGGTTCTCTAAATAAATAAACACATTCAACTGCTCTATCTTCGATGCCAGACCCCTAATATTTTGGTGAGCTAGTTTAAGGCAGTTTGCGTACCCTCTAATAGTTTGTCAAATACACAAATTAATAGAGGGTATCTCTAATAAATTGTGGGGTTTAGCTAAAAAATGTTTTTTATAAAAAGTTTTGCATTTTGGTTTATTTACCTTCTTGCCGAAGACCACTCTGGCCTGCTTAAGAAAGTTATTAGAAGGTGGATTAAAACTGTTGGAGGAGTATTGAAGTGTATAGGGAGCAATTATTAACTGCGGGATGGACACTTCACCAAAAATGACCTCCGACAACACGACAGCACGACGCCTTTTAACACGCATGTTGAGATGCATACCATTTGTGGTGTATAGACCTCGTGTGAAAGAGCCGATCGACACGCAAGCCACAATCCCCCACCGACAGAGCGGGTCATGGAGTTCAGTATTAACACTTCTTACCAATGAATCCAGTGTAGCATCATCGTGCCTACGAGGCAACTCCACCACCAGCACCGTCGGTGCAGGAACCGGCATAATTATGCCACTCAACAATGTCATTACAGCATCCATTCACAATATTGTTTGTACCAGCAATAATAATAACAAAATCAGTTGTGCTTAAACTAAGAGCTTCTCACTGTAGCCCATCCAGTACCTGGCCTATTCGGGCACCTGGCCTGATATAGGAAACCACTTCATTCCCTCCACCAAGTTTATTTTGAAGCAAATAGTTCAGGAAGCGTCCATGGCTATCAGCGATGGGCTAGATTTTACTACTTTAGATTTTTTACTCTGAGACTGGCTTGGGGAGACTGAAGGGTCAGGTACATAGAATACGTTGGTATTTTTATGTATTGTCTTTGGATGACTAGCAGGGTGATTTTGGGCGGAAAGGGAGGGATTTTTACACACTTTCCATGGATCCGAACTGGTAGATAAATTAGAAATAGACATAAATTAGAAATAGACATGTTTTTTTTTTCGGGATGTTTTTATGTTTTTTAACTTTTACACCTATAATCCGAGATACCTCATTTCCGGCAGCACTTACACTTTCAGGTGCGTTTATCAACACAGAGAAACTGTTATTAATGGGTACATTGGACTTTTCATATTAACATTTACTATTAGACTTACTTTTATGCTTAACAGTTTCCCAAGATGTGCTAGTTATTTTTTCTAGAGGTATTTTTACTTTTATCGACAACCTGTCCATACTACATAGGTTTTGCCCTACTACATAACGGCTGGTGGTCTGGCTACTTACTGCTATATGTTCCTGGATAGCTTTTGACGAACAGTGAGGTTCAGCAATATGACTGGAGCATTCAGAAAACCTACAAAACCAATCATTGAAAGGTTGTCGAGAGCGAGGCTCTACATGGCAGTAACCATTTAGTATAACCATCAAGTTAATAAGCACGTTCAGACCACATTCAAAACTATTATTTTGCTGTACACAAGGCACTTCAAACCGACGGTTATTGCTAAGATTCAAGTTGCTTGCCAGTTGCCATGCGAATATAGAATTTAAGCTTGATATGGAGTCAAGATGGAAAGCAAACTGATTTGTCATGTCAAGGAATAAAATGCTCCAGTGTGTAGCACTGTCCTCTCTGTCCGGCTGGCTGCTGTTACATACACAACAGAATACATAGTTATAGTACTTAAGATCTAGTTCATGGATTTGACTATCTATATCGTCTTTCTGGCCGTTCTTAAAGAACTCACTGATAGATGGCCCCACGAATAATGATTTGCTGTTTATGGCAGAGGGATGATTCATAAACCCATCAGAGTAAACCATAAGTACGTTTTCGTCTAACCATCTATCAGTACTCCAGGATTTAGACTGCAATTCCTTAAGTTGTACAGTGTATTGGTTAAGCTTAGAGGACATATCAGTGTTCTTATCTACAAGGTTGTTTGACTGGTCTTTAAGTATAGCAATATTAAAATGACTAAATGAGATCTTGTATTTTAGATCGTTATTTTCTTTGACAAATTTGTTCATACCGCTTTTGGAAACACCAGAATCCAAATCTGGAACTATAGATTTCATTGATTTGTTGTCAGAGATTGCATTATTATATTTAATTTTTAGATCACGCAAAATATCTTTCACATTAGACAGTTCCCGTGCAAGGGATTCTTTCTCTTCAACAATAGCATCTTAGATTTTAAAAGAATTATCCATTTCAATTTTCATAAGTGATTTAGATGAATTAAAGTGAACCATTAATAAATTTAATTCCCTATCCAGATCAATATTTTTTTCAATAATAACTTTTCGTTCTACGAAAAAATCATCAAAAATCTGCATATGGCCTGCTAACTCATATGTTAGATTATTAATATCAACTTCAGGGTTGTTATCAGCTAAAAAATGGCTAAAAAAGGTTTAGATATTAAATTTAAAATTTCCGACTGAAACATTTCAGTTTTTTCTCACAGATAAAAAAAGTTTCAAAATCTAAACAAATCTGTAAGTCTAATTTTAGAGGGCACGAATTCAAAAACAAAATTTAGTTGACTCTGAATCAGTAAAATATCGGGTTTCTCGCCATATTTAGCCATGTCCTTTGATCTGGTTATGGATGCTTTAGAACTAAATTGTTAATTTCCCGATTGAAAACAGTTTGTTCTCATAGATAACAAAGTTTCATATTCTAGAAAAATCTGTAAGTCTACTTTTATAGGGCGCAAAGTACGGTAATTGACTCTGAATCAGTGAAATAGCGTGTTTCTAGCCATATTTAGCCATGTCCTACGATCTTGCCATACACGTGTCCAGATTAAATTGTATAGTAATTATCCCATTAAATACAGTATTTTCTGCTAGATAACAAATTTTCACCGTCTAGAAAAATCTGTAAGTCTACTCTTAGAGGCCGTAAATTAACCGATTGGATTTACTGGCACAGATTGAAAATCTAGCTCTACCTAAGGATGGAGGTGAGACTGCAGTTGTAGATCGTCTCAAATCATGCGCAGAAAATGGTGGCACTTGAAGCGCTGTTTTTGGCATTTAAAATTTGTGGCACTAAAAAGGCTGTCATCTTCGATTTACTAAGAATTTTTCAAACTCCCTTTTTAATGCACATCTACAACATAAGATCCTTGACTCTACAAAATTTCAGCCTCGTAGGCTTAGTACTTTATTAGTTCTAGCGATGAATGAGTCAGTGGTATTTGCCTGTTATATGTATAGATTACGCCTAGCCTTGCTCAGACACTTTGTCTCCCTCGTTGCAGTATTTCATCTTTTATGAATTGGTAAAATATTGAGGTTATTTATTATAACAAGATACAAGTTTTTTTTATTTTGTTTTAGATACAAGACTGGGTGTATTAAAATAGATATAACGATGTTGTAGGTGGGCGTTTGGCTACAAACCTCGGAAACTGCAATCCTTAGTTTCAGCAAAATGAAGAGTGAAGAGGAAAAACTAAGACTAGTGGGGCATTTGGAGAACTACATCTCCGGACTTTGCAAGGGATTATCTGCTAGCCAAACAGTTTACTTGAGTTAGTATCGACCATGGTATATTTAGATTAAACAGTATGTTACAAATACGCTGGTTAACATTTAGGGTGTTTGTTTTTTGATCAGTTCTGTTTTTATAAAAAAATATTGCATTCATTCACTGCTGTTTAATATGAAAAGCTAGTTTATTTTTTTGCAAAGTATCCATTTAGGTTTTGAGGAGCCTAATTT
This sequence comes from Stictocephala bisonia, assembly GCA_035578905.1. NCBI lineage: Eukaryota > Metazoa > Arthropoda > Insecta > Hemiptera > Membracidae > Stictocephala > Stictocephala bisonia. The sequence goes on along the minus strand of JAQJVL010000092.1, from coordinate 22,907 downwards.
TTTCAACCAAATCACATAAACTGAATGTCGCAAACAATATTCCTTTATGAACCTAATACAAAACTTCAGCGCTACGTCATAGAGTGTTCAGCTGAAGGAATAGCTCTGCAAACTCTATTCTGTTTGGGGCGTTTCCGATGATTCCGTGTTACTTAGTGCACGTGTTAGAAGCGTACAACCCTTCTACCTGAGGCCCAGAGGGATTGAAGCGCACACGAGGGTCCAATCTGACTTGCCGGCAGTACAGTATAATCCCCCGGACACGGCCGAACTGGGCCCACGGTCCTAGGCGGATAACCGTCAACCCTCGAAAGGTCGGGGTTGAATGGGTACATCCTAGTTCCACCTCAATATAACTTACTAATTAGGGTCAGGAAAATGATCATAAAACCAAACATCCTAGTTGCGCCTCAACCGTTTCAGGTGGAATATCAAACGATCAGCTTTCACCACATTCTTTAGGTGGCGTAGGGAGACGCTGGGAAATACAGCATGAATATAATAAATACATTATAGGCTAACCCTAGATTTTACAAATTTTTTTTGGGATCCCTACAACTAACATCTCTCACCCAACATACGCGCCAACTACACTTGGAGCGAGTGTCATTATAAGGGTGAAGTGACATTTTTTCAATAAATCCCAGTTAGTTGTGGTCATTTGTGGTGAAAAGTGTTTCGTAGAGTAGTTATTCGTTTTGAAATTGTCATTAGTAATAGTTTTCTATTTAGTGTAAGTACACTGAATAACATAAAATATCTAGCTGTGTCGCCATATACAGGTGTTTTTTCTTTCTAGGTTTATAAATGTGAAACTTTAACTTAGGTTGGTGCTAGAATGTTGGGGGGGGGGGGGTGAATAAATGTGGGATGTTGTCTGTAATGTGTGTGTATGTAGGTGCGCGTGTGCGTGCATGTGTGTTTTTATTTATTCATTTATTTAAATTTTTTTGTTGTTTTAAAATCTTACTTTTTTTAGTGTGGGGTGAGGTATGTTTGAGGTGTGAGTGGTATGTGTGTGAGGTTTATATGCGCGTGTGTGGTTTGAATGTGCGTGATAGGATGTGTGTGTGTACGTGTGCATGTGTGCTTGTGCGTGTGTGCATGTATTGTGTGTTTTTGTTGGTGTGTGTGGTATACAGTCACTGTGCTTGTGCCCATAATTTATGCTAGGTGTGTGCGTATATGAAGGTGTATGCCAGATAGTGTATTTAATTTGTGTATTCTAAACAAGCATGTGTGTGATTAGTAGTGAGATGCGTCTTTATTAGGCATGTGTGATCTTTCATGTAAGTGTGTATGCGGTAGTGTACGAATGTATAATGCTTTGTGTAACAATATTGTGTAATTATGGGCGTGGGCAAGTGTCTGTAAACGTGAAATGTGTCTAGGTCTTAGGTCAGGTTCTATGGTAGGTTTTTAACGGATTACAGAACCCTTTATTATTATTATTATTTTTATTTATTTATTTTATTTTTATTTTATTTGTTGTGGCTACTAATGTTACGAAATTTAGTTTATAAAAGTGTCTCTTTGTAATTTTATATGGCTTTAAGTAATAATTGTTATGAAACATAAGTTTATTTATATACGTATTTATTTTTTATTTGTTTACATAACAGTAACATTTTCATTTTATTTTACGTCTGGCTGGTATTAGCCCGTTCCCCTCCCACAGGCATGTGCCCATGAGGGGAACTATTTCCACTGATATAGTGACAATGATCTTTACATTGTCATTATTTTGTGTGTGTATAAAATGCTTATCTATCTCTTATCTATAGTATAATTATATATTATCTATTGTTTGGTAAAAATAGTGTTTCATTGCATTTTGAATACCTACCAAAGGCAGGTTTCCTATGGGATAGATTTAAAATATTTTTTTCAACCCATTCTATTCTACAACAGGACTTTCATATAAAACCACGTTTTTTCATAATCTTTTTTCTGAAATTATCAAAGTATGGTATCAGTTTTGTGCATATGTACATATATCTTATGTGACTAACCTTTTCAAAGTACTGTTAACTTTGTTTCATTCTAATGTAGGTGGTCAACTGGTCAACCTAAGTGTACAGCGGTTAAGTTTGCTTGGGGCTGAGGGAGACCTTTCCCTACCAAGCTGTTCACAGACCTGTACCCGTCCATCAGCCCAGGTACGCTTATAATTGTTCGTTATGCTTAAAACCATAGGATATTTCCATGTAATTTATTATAGTAACAATTCTGTAAGAATATATAGTGAGAGGTAACATAGTATTCTTTTCCAAATAAAAATATAGAAGTGAAGAAAGTATTTTACTTTTGTTTTGAGCGAGAGAGAGAGAGAGAGAGAGAGAGAGAGAGAGAGAGAGAGAGAGAGAGAGAGAGAGAGAGAGAGAGAGGGGGGGGTGCAAGCATTAAGTGGTATTGGCATTGGCATTGTTGCCAATGCCAAGGCAAAAGCCCACATTTTCCACCACCTCAAGTTTTTTACCCTTTACTGAACCTCTTCTTTGCTTCCTTCTTAGCTTAGGCCTTATTCCTCTTCTGGGCACATTCTGTACCCCCAACCCAAAACCACATCTCCCCTCAACCTAGCGCCATTTACGCTAGGGATCATCAGTATTTTGTTTCATTTCTCTATTTTCCTCTCTTACTTACTTATTAGGTTTTTATTTCTTATGTTCTTCATCTTCTCCATCTCTCTAGTTTTCTTTATAATTTTCTGGTTGTGTCCTTGAACGCTTTTTTGTTTCCTTGTCGGATCCGAAGTCTTTCTCCATCTAAGGCTCTTTCTCCCCAATAATTCCTTGTGATCCTTGTTCCTCTTCAAATGCTTCACACTCCATCAGCACGTGAGTTACTGCTTCCAGTTCTCCGCATTCACAAGTGTCCTCTTCTGCCAGATAGAATCTATTCAGGTTGGCTTTGAAGTTTCCATGTTCGGTTATGAACTGCGTCAAGTAGTGAGTAGTGAAATACTAAGAGTTTCAGGCTCACTTTTCAGTAGTATCACGGAAAATTAAGGCGCAACACGTGACCGGATCCAAGATGGTGACTGGAAGCGGATCGAAGATGGCGGCCGGAAGAAGTGGTACCAAACCCCTGTGGGAGTTTTTCCCTCCCTAAATTTCCCTCCAAATTCCCAAAATTCCCTCACATTTCCCACATCATACTATATAAAATTCACTCTTAACCTAACCTTTCCCTTGTTACACTATATAAAATGCACTCCTAACCTAACCTTCTCCTCGTTATACTATATAAAATGCACTTTTTCCAACATGGTGGCCTTTCCCCGTTATACTATATAATATGCAAAAAGATGGAGACCTTTTATATATATACTATAATAAATACACTTTTAACCTTCGGTTATTACCGTCGGCTTCTTTGGTACGCGTCGGCTGCTGGTCTGGCGCGCATGCGTGGGGACTTGCTACTCTGTGGATTATTTCATTTATACACTATAACAAATGCAATATTTCATATATACGCTATAAAAAATGTCACAGTGCACCTGGTGGCAAAACTTAGCAAAACTAAGCGCATCCATTCGGAAACATGGCGCCTTTGGAAGGGAAGTCCCTGGTGGTAATTCCCCTTCCCAAATTTCCCTCAAATTCCCTCGTTATACTTTAAAAAATACACTCCTAACCTAACCTTTCCCTTGTTATACTATATAAAATGCACTCCTAACCTAACCTTTCCTTCGTTATAGTATATAAAATGCTTTCGTGTACTTCCGGTGACTGTCGGCTAGCTTCGTACGCTCTTAGCTTACGATGCACCCATCGGCTACTGGTCTGGCGCGCATGCGCACCCAAATGCTACGCTCTGATTGGTTGCCTCCTTCCCTTCCTACTATACAAGTAATCTTTCTCACATGCACTGTTAGCCTACCTATTTAAATTAATTTTGAATTTAATTGTTCTGAAATTTAATAAATAAACTGTTAACATGCGCTCTTACCTTCGGGTACTCATATATAGCTTCCTTTAACATACATCGTTACCTACTTACGCCCCCCATATACTTCCGGTAAAAATGTCTAATCACGGTTAATCATTGGGTATCCTCAAGTCCCTACTTAACACTCTTACGCTAGGCAACCCGCAATACAAGTTTTATTCAAAAATTAAGGGACAGCTATTATTTACTTATTTAATATACTGTTAAATTTAGGGTCCTTCTACCCCCTCCCATCTAATTCCGGTTAAGGATACCTTCGTATCAAACACACCCGGCATCCTCTAAACTTAACACGCTAGCTTAACTTAACTTCGTACGCTCTAACCCTAGAGCCCTCATGCCTTGAAATCTTTGGACTATCCAACCTAAATTACTTTAACTGTACTTACAAAGTCTACTGGTGTACGGTGGCCGGGCTTTATCACATCCGCTTCCGTTATTGGTCACAAGCTTCACATCTTAGTATAATATGTTTTCCTTCATGAACTATCATCATGTACTATAACAATTTCCTATTTTCACCCACCTTCGGCTACCTTTGCGTGCGTGTACATGTTACCTACATGTTACCTAGGCCAGCTTCATACATTACTTACTTTCAGTCACTTTCATTATCAATTCTGTGGACTCCCCCTTACCTCACTTCCTATCCACGTTCCTATCCAGAACCCATCAGTCCCCCTACATAACGAAACTAACACACCTAGCCTCACTTCCTTTCCTCAAAAATTCCTTCCTTTTTACTATAGCGTCAATTTGTAAAAGGACTAATTCACTACCACTTCACAAACAGTATCTAACTTACTGCCTCTGCTCGGTGCACTGTGGACTCTACTCAGTCTAATAGTTCTCGCGCACTTTTCTTATCGAAACCACTTCCATTACCACAAGCATAGCTTTACATCTCGTATGTTGTCTTTTATTTGCACAATGTCTTTTAAATCACAAGAGTTGTATAATATCGAACACTTAATTAACATTGTATATGATTCCTTCTGAACATTTATTAAAACAGTACTACACGGGATGACGTAATCGGAGTTTCAAGTCTGGACAGGCGCGTTACGTAACCACTCATACAGCGGCTGCGAAACTTGGGTATAGGGCTCCAGGCGCCAGACTGGTTTTCATGTCTGGACAGGCCCATGACCTAAATGCTACGTTCTGATTGGTTGCCTCCCTACTTTACCGACCAACACACTCAATCAGTCTCACTTCTGCTCTTGCGCTCGTACTGATCAGACGTGTGTTCACTTTGCTCCTACTTGCAATTGATATCAGTAATAATACTCGATATTAAATACAAATATTATCATCATAAATAAATACTTTAACTTTATTCTTGTAATTTATATTTTGGACGCCGTTCTCTGTACGGTATTTTGAAAGTGATATACCAAGAGTAAGTCCCGTATACAGTATAACTATTCCTTACCTTTGATTTGATTGACTAGAGTTTGAATATCCTTGCTTTTTTACTTTGATTTAATAATCAATATTTTGTACGGTATTTTGTGCTCTTTGTTTAGTTACCAAATATGGAATCCTACGCCATAAACAACAACCTTGTGACCATTTCCCATCAATTTGATACTTCCGGTCCTGGTCTCCTTAACATACTGACTGAACATAAAAATAAAATTATTTCCGAAATAAATAAACAATATAACAGGACAAGTAAACGTCACACAACACAAATTTATTACAATATAAGCACAAAATTCACAAATATACTACAATACAAGCACAAAATGCACAAATATTATGGTGATCGATTTTGGTGAACCACGCTCACCTTCCTCAGACCAGAGGGATTCACAAAAGAATGGAAAACGGTGTTCAACAACTCAATTTATAGGTCTATGATCACGTGACCCCATTGGCTGGAATCGTCAAAATGGCAGCTGCTGTGATATTATTGGATAATTCCTATTGTCTGTTACTTCTCTTCTTTTTTTCGCTGTTTTTTCTTTTTATGAAATTATGTTTGGGTCCATAACACAATACATCATTTTCAGATTTGCTAAATTCAACATTACTCATATTAATTACCCTTTTATGAAAAACGTGACTTTCATCATTAACTAAATGGCTAGTTAGATTGTCATTAGTACTTACATTCCTTAATCTTTGCAATTTCTTATTAAGTTTATTATATTTCGATTCCATTATACGTGAAATTTCCTCATCAAGACTATCGTTCAGCAAATACCAAGCCCTACTACCATATTCTTTAACAAATTGCATATGAATGTCGCAACTCTTAAATGTCAGTTCGTCTTTTTTGCGATATAAATCTTTAATTGAGTTATTTACAAACAGTTTTTCAGCTTGTTGTTTTGTTTTCCTACCAACCACAGTATTACATTTAATTTTTACATTAACATATTTAGGTATTAAACCATGCTGCAAGCATTGCTTATTAAAATAAATATCGGCAAGAGTAGTGTAAACTTTGATTCTAACATTCCTGTAAATCATTGCTAAATTTGCCTGACTGGCATTTACAAATAGTTTTTTAATTAGCATAATACGTGTTGGTACATATACAGTACAGGTAAACGTCACACTTGTATGTAAATCAAATTGTAAAGTTGCTCAAAACTATCTTGAAACAAAATTACTTCCGTTTCAATAACAAATTTTACTTACAAAACGATGGTTTAGCTATGGGTAGTCCACTGTCAGCCATTTTATCAGAAATTTATTTACAGTATCATGAAGAATCCATTTTAGATAAATTAAAAAAGGAACATGATATCATATTTTACACCCATTATGTCGATGATATTCTGGTTTTGTTTAACGAGAAATCATGTAATGACTTAAATAATATGTTAAATATACTTAATTGTCACTACCAGAAGCTTAGTTTTACCAGTGAATTTGAATCTATGAATGAAATTAACTTTTTGGATCTAAAAATAATTCGTGATCATAACAAACTTTCATATAGAATTTTCAGGAAACCTACTCAAACCAATTGTACCATAAATAACAGTACTGTCCATCCCCCGTCTCACAAAACAGCTAGCTTCAGAAGTATGTTATATAGGGCGTATTCAATACCATTAAGTGTTGCAGATAGAAAACAGGAAATAAATTTAATAAAATCAATAGCTATAGCAAATGGATACAAAGCATCATTGATTGATGAAATTGGAAGTAGGATAAAAAAGAAAATAGAAAACAAAATTCGAGACGATAGACGAACAACACCTAAAAAAGAAAAATCCTATAAAGAACAAAAGAAGTATGTATCCATCCATTACAATGGGCCATTTACACAAAGAGTTGGTAATAGATTTAAGAAATTCAATTTATCAGTAGCTTTTAAGACTTGTAATACTATGTCCAACATTTTACACCCGAATATTGAAAGTGAAGATAAATTTAATAATTCAGGAATATATAGAATTAACTGTAATGATTGTAATATGTTTTACATAGGTTAAACTGTAAATTTTAGCAAAAGATATAAAAACCATGTCTCTGCTTTTAAAAATAATAAACCTGAAAGATCTAATGTAGCTAAACACCTTCTGAATTGTACCCACAGTTTGAATAAAATAGATGAAAATGTAGATATTCTAAAATTTTGTAAGAAGGGTCGTAACATGAATGCTTGGGAAGAGTTATTTATTTTTAAAGAAAAATGTAATGATCGTGATAAATTAATAAATGAACAGGTTAATTTTGATTCCAAAATAGTTTTTAATAATGTATTTTCAGCGAAAAAAAGAAGAGAAGTAACAGACAATAAGAATTATCCAATAATATCACAGCAGCTGCCATTTTGACAATTCCAGCCAATGGGGTCACGTGATCATAGACCTATAAATTGAGTTGTTGAACACCGTTTTCCATTCTTTTGTGAATCCCTCTGGTCTGAGGAAGGTGAGCGTGGTTCACCGAAATCGATCACCATGATATTTGTGCATTTTGTGCTTATATTGTAATAAATAAATTTGTGTTGTATGACGTTTACTTGTACTGTATATGTACCAACACGTATTATGCTAATTAAAAAACTATAAAAAACTAATATAATAGGCTCGGGGGAGTTAAATGGTACATTGCGGTCCAAATTAAATTCACCAAAAACAATAAATACCGAAAAATTGACTACAACTCCCTTTTTTCACGGGAAAACTCGTCCTTTGTTACCTTCCGACTCTCTAGATGTACAATACTCTGAAGCTCTTGAAAAAATTTTAGAAAGCGTGGCTAAGTGGATTAGTCACGGTAGTGGGTGGGTAATTGAAAATGTTTTACGACTCGATTTATTTATTGTTAAACTTCAACCATTGTATGCTTCTTCCTACATACCCACCCCGAAAAATATTAACCACTCCAAACAGGGAATTATAAATATAAATAATGACGACAAAAAATGTTTTCTGTGCTCTGTTCTTGCCCATCTGTACCCTGACCGAAATAGGCGAATAAGTTATTATGAAATCTTCGAAAATAAATTAAACATGTCTGGTATCAGCTATACTGTCAAAATTACCGATCTCGATTCATTTGAAAAACTAAATCCCACTTTGTCAGTCAACGTCTTTGGTTTTGAAAACGACGAAATTTATCCTTTACGTATAACCAAAGAAAAATTTAGAGTTCACCACGTAAACTTACTACTACTGACTACTGACACGACTAATCACTACTGTTTATTTACAAACTTGTCCCGACTTTTATCTCACTTGACTAAATACAATGGTGTAATGTTCTACTGTGACTACTGTCTACACAGATTTTGGACTAGAGACTTACTTACTAATCACTTAACATTATGTTCACCACATGGTGCACAAAAGACTAGACTACCAACTGATGACGAAAAACTAATGTATTTTACAAACTATACACTTACACACAGAGTTCCTTTTACTATATACTGTGATTTTGAGTCCTTTGTTGTACCTATCTCTACTACAATTAACGACCCAACTACCTCACACACTACAAACACTGCCCATCACATCCCTTCTGGCTTTTGTTATGTAATTATTGACAGTAATGGTAAACCTGTAAAACAACCTAAAGTCTATAGCGGCCCCGATGTTGTAGATACCTTTTTAAATTGTTTGATTGAGGAGTCTAAAGAGCTCTTACCAATTATTTACAAAAATATCCCAATTAATATGTGTCCACAAGACAAAATTTGTTTCCAAAATGCTACCACCTGTCACCTTTGTCAAAAGCCTTTAGATGGAGACAAAGTGGCTAACCATATCCACCTAACAGGGGAGTTCTTGGGAGCGGCCCACAATTCATGTAACTTAAACTACGAAGTACCTAAACACGTTCCTATCTTTTTCCATAACCTCAGAGGTTATGACTGCCATCATAAAATACAAGGGCTCGGCAAATTCAAAAAAGAAAAACTGTCATGCATCACTACTACTAGCGAACGGTACATTTCAGTAAACCTTGGTTCTTTACGATTTTTGGACTCGCTCTAATTCCTTAACACTTCTTTGGACACACTCGTATCCAACTTAGTTACTGACGGAGCATCAAAATTCAAAATTGTAGGGCAGTGTATGACTAATACTGACTTACTCTTACGAAAAGGTGTCTTTCCCTATACTTACATGACAGACGAATAAAAATTTAACGAAATCAACTTCCTCCCAAGGAGGTGTTTTTGAATGACCTTACACAAACACATATATCTGATGACTACTACATACACGCACAGACTGTATGGACAGCCTTTAATATGACTACTGTGAAAGATTACCGTACTTATTGACAGACGTACTATTACTGGCAGACGTTTTTGAAAATTTTAGAACTACTAGTATGACTTACTATGGTATTGACCCCTGTAACGTCTACTCTGCCCCCGGACTGGCATGGAATTCTATGCTAAAAATGGCAGACGTAAAACTCGAATTACTTACTGACATTGACTAGCACCTGTTTGTTGAGTCTGGGATCCAGGGTGGTGTCTCCATGATACCCAACCGGTACGCCCAGGCCAACAACCCTTACTTACCACACTTTGACTCATCAAAACCGACTAATTATTTACTTTATCTAGGTTGTAATAATTTGTACAGTAAAGCTTTAAGTGAACCCTTCCCACATTCTAAATTCAAGTGGTTACAAGAAGAACAACAATACAAAAAGAAATCGATGGATTGAATATTAGAGAAGTGCCAGATAACGCGCAAATGGGATATATTTTAGAAGTGGACTTGCACTACCCAGACAATTTACACGGCACACATTCAGACTTTCCACTGGCCCCCGAACTAAAAGTAGTTACTAACGATATGCTCTCCCCCTACTCCAAAAACCTACTTGACGAACTGAACTATAAACCCCCTAAGACTGAAAAATTACTAACCACACTGTATGACAAAACAAAATACGTTGTACACTACAGGACTTTAAAACTTTACTTACAATTGGGACTTGTACTGACCAAAATTCACAGAGTTCTTAGTTTTAAACAGTCCCCATGGCTAGCCCCATTTATTAATTGTAATACCGAAAAAAGAAAACAGTCTAAAAATAACTTCGAAAAAAATTTTTTTAAACTAATGAACAACGCTACGTATGATAAATATTTGGAAAATGTTAGGTCTCGTATTGACTTTAAACTGGTAAATAATGAGAAACAATTGGTTAAATGGACTGCTAGTCCCAGACGTAAAACCTTTTTTATATAAAATAAAGACATTGCGGGGCTATCTTTGAAAAAACAAAAATTTTTTTAAACATACCCATTTATGTTGGGTTCTCAGTCTTGGAAATATCAAAATTAATAATATATAACTTCCACTACAACTGGGCAGTTGCAAAGTACGGGGAAAATGTTAAGCTTTGTATGATCAATACAGACTCACTATTTTATAATGTATATTCTCCCGACGTTTACGCAGACATGAAAAAACGAACTACATCTTTTTGATACGTCCGACTACCCACCTACTCATCCTTGCTATAGTAATGTAAATAAAAAAGTGTTAGGAAAATTTAAAGACGAGTTAAATTCTATTCCAGCTAGGGAAATCATTGGCTTGAGAGCGAAATGTTACTCTGTTTTAAATTATGATCTAGAGGAAAAGAAGGTGGCTAAAGGCGTACCCCGAGTAGCGATAAAAAAACAATTAAAATACGAAATGTACAAAGACTGTTTGCTTAACCATTCGTTAAAAACTACATCTGCTTTAAACATTCGAAGTAAAAAACATAAAATTTACACACAAAATATTTCAAAATTGTCTCTGATACTTTGATATACTTTAATGACAAACGTTACATCTTGGAAAATGGAATTGACACTTTAGCCTACGGACATTACATTATTAGTAAAAAATGAGTTTTAGAGCATGACCATGATTACGTAACTAAAAGAATTAAAACTTGAATAAAATAAATATAATTAAAAACTTACCTTATAAAATAAAAACCACGATGTAAATAAAAATCATAATAATACCAATACACACAACTAATACATCAAAATAAAACCAATCTCTAAAACTTTGACTAAGTTCATCAAAGCCCTCCTCTATCTCCATCCTCTCCATGATTGACTGACTGGCAATCCCTTCCCCCACCACTCATTCCTTTCCCGCATCCTGTTCTTATTGCGTCACTTGAATATGGCGCCAATCAGTTATCTAGCTTCTTCCACAACAACGGATCTTTGTTAAACTTTTCTACAAAATATTAAAAATTTATCGAAAATTACTTAAATCAAATTAATTGTTCCAAAATATTTACCACAGTACCATATTGAAAATATAATATTGGACAGTTTCTTTGTAGATATGAAGATTTGTAAATAACTTATCCGTTTGGTTAGATTTTACTTTATGTATATTTAAAAATGTAAAAAGACCGGATCCTTTAGCAGTTTTAATGTACTTATACACAAAGCCTACAAGTAATACTTTGAGTAGTACCACACTGTTACAGGATGTGGCTCACCACATCAATCTTATCACTTGTGTCACAAACGCGAAATATCAGCTTGCTTTTATTGTTAATAATATAAATATTATATACTTCCATCTATTAATAAAAGCGATGGAATGGGATTGTAACCCATGGTTACTAACATGCCCGTAGAAACCCAATTTACGGCATTGGATGGGGTCAACCCGACCATAGTGCAATGTAGGAACCTCGTACTGGGTGAACCTTCTTCTTGATTACGGTAACTCCTATGCCAGGTAAGTAATGTTAAGTTAGTTTTGAGTAAACTCTTTTACCGTCAACCTTTAAAAACAATTTGTAAAGTAAATTCTGTTATAATACGGACACTTTTGTAAGATTTTATAACTACTATTTATTAACGGCTATCTCCAGCTCTGTGTGAATTTCTATAGAATACCGTACCATCGAAGTGAGGACGGCCCAAATTTAATAAAAAATCGTCCGACTGTTCTCCAAGGCAGCCGTAAAACGCATAAGACCTGTGAAAGTCCTGCAGCTTGGGGCTGGGCTAAACCCCGTAAGACCTCGAGTCGCAGTCCGGGCCCTCATAAGGTACATGTATGATTGAATGTTACACTCTATGGCTAGATAGTATCCTTAGGTACCGTGTGTGAGGGAGAGTGGCTTACAAAATAGAAAAAAACACAAAAAAACCTACTGTAAAAAAATACAAAAAAGTACAAAAATACAAAAAATATACTGGGAGGTAGCATTTTGTTGGATGGCTACCACCGTAATGAGCGTTTCGTTTGGGGCTCATTACACTATAATACCCGTGTGGGGATACCAGTCCTCTATCGGGCGCATCCCATGGGAATTGGGCAATGCCCTTCAGTTTTGCCTTCAGGTTACTTGAGGGTAGTGAGGAATTAAATACTCACCATGAAAAAAAACTGATTAAATCTCAATAAAAAACAAACACATTAATAAAATCTGCGAGAAAGATCATGATATAGTAGAGAATCAGGAAGTGATCTTAGTAATATATGGTAAAATTTTCTATAAAAAGAGTAAATTCCATCCAAAAGTAAGAAAAAAATCAAAGATACATACAAATTTCAGAAAAAGAGCCATTTTACGTAAAAATGTAATTGTTGAAAAATGTCTGAAATCAAGGAAGAACTACCAAAATAAAAGGAAAGTATCCACCAAACCCCTTAAAATTGAGATAAAATGTCCATAAATAGGGATATTTGTGTACAAAATATGTTATAATTCCCTAAAAATATTACAATTCAGTACCATGACAATAATATTTGTTCTAAACATTAAAAAAAACCCCTTTAAAATACTCTTATAGAAACCTTTAAAAACTTAGTTTGAGCTCAAAACAACGTACAAAACTGATGTAACACTTGTAAATTAATTGTTTAACCTACATAATTATTTAGTTGGCTTTGCATTTCCTACTACAAATCATCAAACACACATGACTCGCCTTTGATAGACTACCCATTTAACCAAAACACATGAACAACCTACCTACTTACCAAAAACATTGACTCCTGATAAGCCCCAACCTATCTAGTACGCAATACTCTTGATTTTCAGCCCACCTACCCATCACACAGTTCTCTTGATAGACCAATAACCTTCCCGTCAAAAAAGACTTTTGTCAGGCTATTTACTTAACATACAAGACTTACCACACATTATACTTCGACCATCTACCTACTCAACACACAAAAGACCAACCACACCCTCTACATATAAGACTCTTGGTTTGTCATCCACCTACTCAACATATAACACTTTGATATACCATCCACTTGAACATTACATAAAACCAATGATATTCCACCCAATCACCAAACACACATGACTCTTAATAGACCAATCCACCTACCTCTGCACACACGATTCCTTAGAACACACTCTACACCCACCACTCATCCTACAGACATAACTCCTAGAGAATTACCCACCCACCATAAAAACACTAATGCTTCATATAATCATGTTTTAAAATAACATTATTACACTGTAAGATAGAAATTCTGCTATACAACTAACAAAATACGAGAAAAAGTTAGGTTTAAAAACAATGAACACAGATAAAGTTAGATTAGCAAACATCCGAAAAATCAGTTAAAATTACCAAACTCAAAAAATGGTCGACATTTTGTTGACTTTTGTTAATTTTAACAACTTTTCGGAAAAGTAAGGATAGCAATCAACCTTTCGGCTGTTTGCTAGACTTACTTTTTTACTAGACTTACTAGACTCAAACTAAGTTTCTAAAGGTTTCTATAAGAGTATTTTAAATGTGTTTTTTAATGTTTAGAACAAATATTATTGTTATGGTACTGAATTGTAAAATTTTAGGGAATTATAACATATTTTGTACACAAATATCCCTATTTATGGACATTTTAACTCAATTTTAAGGGGTTTTGAGAGTACTTTCCTTTTATTTAGGTAGTTCTTCCTTGATTTGAGATATTTTTCAACAATTACGTTTTATGTAAAATAACTCTTTTTCTGAAATTTGTATGTATCTTTGATTTTTTTCTTACTTTTGGTTGGAATTTACTCTTTTTATAGAAAGTTTTACCATATCTTACTAAGATCATTTCCTGATTCTGTACTATATCATGATCTTTCTCGCAGATTTTATTAATGTGTTTGTTTTTGATTGAGATTTAATCAGTTTTTTTTATGGTGAGTATTTAATTCCTCACTACCCTCAAGTAACCTGAAGGCAAAACTGAAGGGCATTGCCCAATTCCCATGGGACGCGCCCGATAGAGGACTGGTATCCCCTAGCGGGAATTTTAGTGTAATGAACCACGAACGAAACGCTCATTATGGTGGTAGCCATCCAACAAAATGCTACCTCTCAGTATTATTTTTGTATTTTTTTGTACTTATTGAATTTTTTTACAGTAGGTTTTTTGTGTTTTTTTCTTTTTTGAAAGCCACTCTCCCTCACACACGGGACCTACGGATACTATCCAGCCATAGAGTGTAACATTAAATCATACATGTACCCTACGAGGGCCCGGAACATTACTTACCTGGCATAGCAGTTACCGTAATCATGAAGAAGGTTCACCCAGTACGAGGTTCCTACATTGCACTACGGTCGGGTTGAGCCCATCCAATACCGTAAATTGGGTTTCTACGGGAATGTTAGTAACCATGGGTTACAATCCCATTCCATCGTTTTTTTTAATAGTTGGAAGTATATAATATTTATATTATTAATAATAAAAAGCAAGCTGATATTTCGCCTTTGTGACACAAGTGATAAGATTGATGTGGTGAGCCACATCCTGTAACAGTGTGGTACTACTCAAAGTATTACTCGTAGGCTTTGTGTATACGTACATTAAAACTGCTAAAGGATCCGGTCTTTTTACATTTTTAAATATACATAAAGTAAAATCTAACCAAACGGATAAGTTATTTACAAATCTTCATATCTACAAAGAAACTGTCCAATATTATATTTTCAATATGGTACTGTGGTAAATATTTTGGAACAATTAATTTGATTTAAGTAATTTTCGATACATTTTTAATATTTTGTAGAAAAGTTTAACAAAGATCCGTTGTAGTGGAAGAAGCTAGATAACTGATTGGCGCCATATTCAAGTGACGCAATAAGAACAGGATGCGGGAAAGGAATGAGTGGTGGGGGAAGGGATTGCCAGTCAGTCAATCATGGAGAGGATGGAGATAGAGGAGGGCTTTGATGAACTTAGTCAAAGTTTTAGAGATTGGTTTTATTTTGATGTATTAGTTGTGTGTATTGGTATTATTATGCTTTTTATTTACATCGTGGTTTTTATTTTATAAGGTAAGTTTTTAATTATATTTATTTTATTCAAGTTTTAATTCTTTTAGTTACGTAATCATGGTCATGCTCTAAAACTCATTTTTTACTAATAATGTAATGTCCGTAGGCTAAAGTGTCGATTCCATTTTCCAAGATGTAACATTTGTCATCAAAGTATATCAAAGTATCAGAGATAATTTTGAAATATTTTGTGTGTAAATTTTATGTTTTTTACTTCGAATGTTTAAAGCAGATGTAGTTTTTAACGAATGGTTAAGCAAACAGTCTTTGTACATTTCGTATTTTAATTGTTTTTTTTATCGCTACTCGGGGTACGCCTTTAGCCACCTTCTTTTCCTCTAGATCATAATTTAAAACAGAGTAACATTTCGCTCTCAAGCCAATGATTTCCCTAGCTGGAATAGAATTTAACTCGTCTTTAAATTTTCCTAACACTTTTTTATTTACATTACTATAGCAAGGATGAGTAGGTGGGTAGTCGGACGTATCAAAAAGATGTAGGTCGTTTTTCATGTCTGCGTAAACGTCGGGAGTATATACATTATAAAATAGTGAGTCTGTATCGATCATACAAAGCTTAAAATTTTCCCCGTACTTTGCAACTGCCCAGTTGTAGTGGAAGTTATACATTATTAATTTTGATATTTCCAAGACTGAGAACCCAACATAAATGGGTCTGTTTAAAAATTTTTTGTTTTTTCAAAGCTAGTCCCGCAATGTCTTTATTGTATGCAAAAAAAGTTTTACGTCTGGGACTAGCTGTCCATTTAACTAATTGTTTCTCATTATTTACAAGTTTAAAGTCAATACGAGACCTAACATTTTCCAAAAATTTACTATAGACTGTTTTCTTTTTTCAGTATTAAAATTAATAAATGGGGCTAGCCATAGGGACTGTTTAAAACTAAGAACTCTGTGAATTTTGGTCAGTACAAGTCCCAATTGTAAGTAAAGTTTTAGAGTCCTGTAGTGTAAAACGTATTTTGTTTTGTCATACAGTGTGGTTAGTAATTTTTCAGTCTTGGGGGGTTTATAGTTCAGTTCGTCAAGTAGGTTTTTGGAGTAGGGGGAGAGCATATCGTTAGTAACTACTTTTAGTTCGGGGACCAGTTGAAAGTCTGAATGTAGGCCGTGTAAATGGTCTGGGTAGTGCAAGTCCACTTCTGAAATATATCCCATTTGCGCGTTATCTGGCATTTCTCTAATATTCAATCCATCGATTTCTTGTTGTATTGTTGTTCTTGTTGTAACCACTTGAATTTAGAATGTGGGAAGGGTTCACTTAAAGCTTTACCGTACAAATTATTACAACCTAGATAAAGTAAATAATTAGTCGGTTTTGATGAGTCAGTGTGGTAAGTAAGGGTTTTTAGCCTGGGCGTTTGTTTGATTATCACCAGACCGGTTGGGTATCATGGAGACACCACCCGGATCCCAGACTCAACAAACAGATGCTGGTTAATGTCAGTAAGTAATTCGAGTTTTACGTCTGTCATTTTTAGCATGGAATTCCATGCCAGTCTGGGGGCAGAGTAGACGTTACAGGGGTCAATACCGTAGTAAGTCATACTAGTAGTTCTAAAATTTTCAAAAACGTCTGCCAGTAATAGTACGTCTGTCAATAAGAACAAGTCATATTACTCTTTCATAGTAGTCATATAAAAGGTTGTCTATACAGTCTGTGCGTTTATGTAGTCATCATCAGATATATGTGTTTGTGTAAGGTCGTTGAAAAACGCCTCCTTTGGAGGAAGTTGGGTTTCGTTAAATTTTAATTCGTCTGTCATGTAAGTATGGGGAAAGACAACATTTCGTAAGAGTAAGTCAATATTAGTCATACACTGCCCTACAATTTTGAATTTTGATGCTCCGTCAGTAACTAAGTTGGATACGAGTGTGTCCAATGAGGTGTTAAGAAATTGGAGCGAGTCCAAAAATCGTAAAGAACCAAGGGTTACTGAAATGTACCGTTCGCTAGTAGTAGCGATGCATGACAGTTTTTCTTTTTTGAATTTGCCGAGCGCTTGAATAAGATGATGGCAGTCATAACCTCTGAGGTTATGGAAAAAGATAGGAAAGTGTTTAGGTACTTCGTAGTTTAAGTTACATGAATTGTGGGCCGCTCCCAAGAACTCCCCTGTTAGGTGGATATGGTTAGCCACTTTGTCTCCATCTGAAGGCTTTTGACAAAGGTGA
This sequence comes from Stictocephala bisonia, assembly GCA_035578905.1. NCBI lineage: Eukaryota > Metazoa > Arthropoda > Insecta > Hemiptera > Membracidae > Stictocephala > Stictocephala bisonia. The sequence goes on along the minus strand of JAQJVL010000092.1, from coordinate 4,990 downwards.
CAGGTGGTAGCATTTTGGAAACAAATTTTGTCTTGTAGACACATATTAATTGGGATATTTTTGTAAATAATTGGTAAGAGCTCTTTAGACTCCTCAATCAAACAATTTAAAAAGGTATCTACAACATCGGGGCCGCTATAGACTTTAGGTTGTTTTACAGGTTTACCATTACTGTCAATAATTACATAACAAAAGCCAGAAGGGATGTGATGGGCAGTGTTGGTAGTGTGTGAGGTAGTTGGGTCGTTAATTGTAGTAGAGATAGGTACAACAAAGGACTCAAAATCACAGTATATAGTAAAAGGAACTCTGTGTGTAAGTGTATAGTTTGTAAAATACATTAGTTTTTCGTCATCAGTTGGTAGTCTAGTCTTTTGTGCACCATGTGGTGAACATAAAGTTAAGTGATTAGTAAGTAAGTCTCTAGTCCAAAATCTGTGTAGGCAGTAGTTACAGTAGAACATTACACCATTGTATTTAGTCAAGTGAGATAAAAGTCGGGACAAGTTTGTAAATAAACAGTAGTGATTAGTCGTGTCAGTAGTCAGTAGTAGTAAGTTTACGTGGTGAACTCTAAATTTTTCTTTGGTTATACGTAAAGGATAAATTTCGTCGTTTTCAAAACAAAAGACGTTGACTGACAAAGTGGGATTTAGTTTTTCAAATGAATCGAGATCGGTAATTTTGACAGGATAGCTGATACCAGACATGTTTAATTTATTTTCGAAGATTTCATAATAACTTATTCGCCTATTTCGGTCAGGGTACAGATGGGCAAGAACAGAGTACAGGAAACATTTATTGTCGTCATTTTTATATTTACAATTCCCTTTTTGGAGTGGTTAATTTTTATCGGGGTGCGTATGTAGGAAGAAGCGTACAAGGGTTGAAATTTAACAATAAATAAATCGAGTCGTAAAACATTTTCAATTACCCACCCACTACCGTGACTAACCCACTTAGCCACGCTTTCTAAAATTTTGTCAAGAGCTTCAGAGTATTGTACATCTAGAGAGTCGGAAGGTAACAAAGGACGAGTTTTCCCGTGAAAGAAGGGAGTTGTAGTCATTTTTTCGTTATTTATTGTTTTGGTGAATTCAATTTGGACCGCTATGTACCATTTATTTCCCCCGAGCCAGTTATATTGTTTATTTATTTCGGAAGTAATTTTATTTTTATGTTCAGTCAGTACGTTAAGGATATCGGGACCGGAAGTATCAAATTGACGGGAAATGGTCACAAGGTTGTTGTTTATGGCGTAGGATTCCATATTTGGTAACCAAACAAAGAGCACAAAATACCGTACAAAATATTGATTATTAAATTAAAGTAAAAAAGCAAGGATATTTAAACTCGAATCAAGCAAATCAAAGGTAAGGAATAGTTATACTGTATACGGGACTTACTCTCGGTATATCACTTTCGAAATACCGTACAGAGAACGGCGTCCAAATATAAATTACAAGAATAAAGTTAAAGTCTGAATGAATTAAAGAATGAAAACCAGTCTGGCGCCTAGTGCCCTATACCCAAGTTTCGCAGCCGCTGTATGAGTGGTTACGTAACGTGCCTGTCAGACTTGAAACTACGATTACGTCATCCCGTGTAGCACTGTTTTAATAAATGTTCAGAAGGAATCATATACAATGTTAATTAAGTGTTCGATATTATACAACTCTTGTGATTTAAAAGACATTCTGCAAATAAAAGACAACATACGAGATGTAAAGCTATGCTTGTGGTAATGGAAGTGGTTTCGATAAGAAAAGTGCGCGAGAACTATTAGACTGAGTAGAGTCCACAGTGCACCGAGCAGAGGCAGTAAGTGAGATGCGGTTTGTGAAGTGGTATTGAATTAGTCCTTTTACAAATTGACGCTATAGTACAAAGGAAGGAATTTTTTGAGGATAGGAAGTGAGGCTAGGAGTGTTAGTTTCGTTATGTAGGGGGACTGATGGGTTTTGGATAGGAACGTGGATAGGAAGTGAGGTAAGGGGGAGTCCACAGAATTGATAATGAAAGTGACTGAAAGTAAGTTATGTATGAATCTGGCCTAGGTAACATGTACAGGCACGCAAAGGTAGCCGAAGGTGGGTGAAAATAGGAAATTGTTATAGTATATGATGATAGTTCTTGAAGGAAAACATATTATACTAAGATGTGAAGCTTGTGACCAATAACGGAAGCGGATGTGATAAAGCCTGGCCACTGTACACCAGTAGACTTTGTAAGTACAGTTAAAGTAATTTAGGTTGGATAGTCCAAAGATTTCAAGGCATGAGGGCTCTAGGGTAAGAGCGTACGAAGTTAAGTTAAGCTAGCGTGTTAAGTTTAGAGGATGCCGGGTGTGTTTGATACGAAGGTATCCTTAACCGGAAGTAGATGGGAGGGGGGTAGAAGGACCCTAAATTTAACAGTGTATTAAATAAGTAAATAATAGCTGTCCCTTAATTTTTGAATAAAACTTGTATTGCGGGTTGTCTAGCGTAAGAGTGTTAAGTAGGGACTTGAGGATACCCAATGATTAACCGTGATTAGACATTTTTACCAGAAGTATATGGGGGGCGTAAGTAGGTAACGATGTATGTTAAAGGAAGCCATATATGAGTACCCGAAGGTAAGAGCGAATGTTAACAGTTTATTTATTAAATTTCAGAACAATTAAATTCAAAATTAATTTAAATAGGTAGGCTAACAGAACATGTGAGAAAGATTACATGTAAAGTAGGGAGGGAAGGAGGCAACCAATCAGAGCGTAGCATTTGGGTGCGCATGCGCGCCAGACCAGTAGCCGATGGGTGCATCGTAAGCTAAGAGCGTAAGAAGGTAGCTGACAGTTGCCGGAAGTACACGAAAGCATTTTATATACTATAACGAGGTAAGGTTAGGTTAGTAGTGCATTTTATATAGTATAACAAGGGAAAGGTTAGGTTAGGAGTGTATTTTTTAAAGTATAACGAGGGAATTTGAGGGTAATTTCGGAAGGGGAATTAACACCAGGGACTTCAGAAGGCGCCATGTTTCCGAATGGATGTGCTTAGTTTTGCTAAGTTTTGCCACCAGGTGCGCTGTGACAATTGTTATAGTGTATATATGAAATATTGCATTTGTTATAGTGTATATATGAAATAATCCCCAGAGTAGCAAGTCCCCACGCATGCGTGCCAGATCAGCAGCCGACGCGTATGAAGGAAGCCGACGGTAATAACCGAAGTTTAAAAGTGCATTTATTATAGTACATATATAAAAGGTCGCTATCTTTTTGCATTTTATATAGTATAACAGGGGTAAGGCCACCATGTTGGAAAAAGTGCATTTTATATAGTATAACGAGGGGAAGGTTAGGTTAGGAGTGCATTTTATATAGTATAACAAGGGAAAGGTTAGGTTAAGAGTGCATTTCATATAGTATGACGTGGGAAATATGAGGGAAATTTGGAAATTCGGAGGGAAATTTAGGGAGGGAAAAACTCCCACAGGGAGTTGGTACCACTGCTTCCAGTTGCCATCTTGGATCCGGTCACGTGTTGCGCCTTCATTTTCCATGATACTACAGAAAATTGAGCCTAAAATTCTTAATATTTCACTACTGTAGTGGTCCATTTCCCAGTCCTATTCGAGTCTCTTCCTCACACTTGGCATATAGCTGAAGGTCTCTCTTCCTTTCTCACTCGCTGCCCATCTTCGTTGCCATTTGTCCAATGTCTCTTCCATTCTGGCTGCTTTTCTTTCTCCCTTATCCCTTCCGGCTTCCTTGTCCTCCCAGATATTCCTTCGAAGAGCAGGTCGATTAGTATTGCTCCAGCCAGCACTCTAACAGCGTCGTGTGAGACGGTGTTGTAGCTCTTAGTCACCTTCAACAGCACCTTCATTTGAATTCCCATCAGTCTTCTTTTGGCTTCTTGTTTTTGGACTTCCGTTCCCCAGAACTCATATCCGTACATCAGTACTGGTTCCACACACTCTCTGTACAGTATCATCAAGTTTCTTCCTGACATTCCTCCATTGGCCTTTGGCTGTCCTCCTTATCTTCTATAGATCCCCTTGATCCTTTCGGCTGGATCTCCCATTGTCTCTCGAATGACATCTTTGTTCCTATGATCACTCCAAGGTACTTCATCTCCTTCTTGCAGATGATATGTTCTCCTTCCACTTGTAGTCTTGGTCCTCTTACAAGCCTTCCTTTCAGCATCGTCGTCACCGTCTTGGCTCTTGAAAAAGTTAACTTCCAGCCTCTTCCTCATTCTAAAACTCTTCTTACAGCTTCACTTCCTCTTACAATCAGCTGTCCCGTCGATTGCCCTCTCACCAATCATCCTTCTCTTGTAATCGTCAAACCTTCTCCTAGATATATCCACAAAAGGCTGTCCAACATCATGTTTCACAGGAGTGGTCCTACTACTGATCCTTGTGGGCATCCTCTTGTCATTCTTTTTCCGGATTTTCCGTTTCCAACTCTCAGCGCAACGTCCCTGCTTGTGAAGTAGTTTTTAATTACTCTGTATAAATTTATTCGGCAGTTCCATGATCTCAACATCTTCAAAATCTCTGGCCACCATGCAGAATCAAAAACATCGAGATGTCCAATGAGACTGCTAGCACATACTTCTCTTTCTTATCTTCTACAACTTTCTTCACCTTTACTAGTGCTCCACAGTTCCTCTTCCCTCTCTGAGTCCATACTGTCTGTCGCTCAGTAATTCCTGTTCTTCAAGCCATCTGCTCCTTCTTCTGACCAACAGCTTCTCTCCTATCTTCCCTAACACAGACAACAGGGTCCCTGGTAATTAGAGAGATATGGGGTTTCTGGATAATGTGACGTCACGCCAGTGTGCTTCTGGGACAGGGTCAAAGGTCACCGCTTATCTGTTATCAGCCACGTGTTGACCTTGAGGTAAAGTTTACTATTGTTTACTACTGTTATCAGCCACGTGGTGACCTTGAAGGTTGGTTGTCCTAGGTCAGTGTTGTTTTGGTGTGACGTCACGCC